>VUYV01000008.1:8104787-8253628 GCA_008711295.1 Anarhynchus alexandrinus | reverse complement strand
GGTGTTTTTTTTTTTTGTTTGCTTATTTTCGGTGTTTCCAGGTGAAGCTTGCGGTGTGTGAGAGCGCCTTTTTGCGCGTTCGTAGTAAAAGCTGGGAAATGAAGAGCTTTTGGGGTGTCTTGCGAGGCTTATGTTAGTGCTAGCCCCTGGCTGCTCTTCTGGAAACCTGCGAGGAAGGTGTGCTAGTGTTGGAGATTCCCCCTCTCCCCTTGAAATGTGCCTTGATATTTACAACTGAGAACTTGCCTCTCCAGGCTCTGGCAGAAGGAAGCTCACCATAAAGACTTAGATGGCAATAGTAGCTTATTTTTATAATTAGTTCCTCAAATACAGAAATATGATTTACTGATTTTTTTTTTTGTAATTTTCATAAATGAGCTACATAATAATGATGTATTAATCTGTTGGGAAATGCTTCTAAAAAGTTGCTAAAACTCTGGCAGGTATGACAGGAATGTCTCTACAGCCACCCTGCTTTAAATAGCCCTTTTTTGCTGCTGTAACTACACTATCATTGTGAGTGCATATTCCACATGTGAAGAAATAAGTCAAAATAAGTGATAAACTTGTTCTTACAGAGAAATGCAATCGTGTGATCATGACACTTTGAATTACTTAGTGATTGCTTTGATACTCCAAAAAAATGAGTTCATAATTGAAACAATGAAGAATGTCATGTTGCCATGTTTTACATGATAACAGGAGGGTCAGGCTCTTCCACAGAAAAAAAGCCCTGGCCTTCATAAAAATGAAATTGCTCATGTATGTGGAAAAATTAAGGTGACTTGGAAATCATAGTTATGTTCCCTGTATGTCTTCCGTGTCCCCACTGAGTTTTCCTGTTTTAGTATTTCTTAAAGAAGTTAAAGTTAAGAGAATTTGTGTTTAAGGGATAATTTTCTTATTTTCATGCCCATGATATATTTCCCGGTGACAACGTAAAATGAAATTTATTTGATATGTTCTCTTAAGGAAACTGGCAAAAACCTAATTTGCAAATAAAACCCACTGGGAAACTGCTGTTCCTTTTTTTATTGAAATGTGACTTTCTTACTATGAGTTGTCAAAAGAGGGGAGGAAGACAGTTAGAATAACTGCTGAATAAATGAAAGATGCGTGTCACATTCCTGTGTGCCTGTGGTTAGAGGAAAAGTGCCCTTTAATTGTGTGGGGAATCTCATAGCAGAGATTTCATAAATGGAGTAGGCTAATCAACAGATAAATGACTGAAGAAAGTATTTTCTTATTTGCTTTTTAGGACTGACTGAAATTAAAGACCAACTTCTTTTCTGCTTTCACCTTCAGAAGTCTAAAACTAACACTGGGTCTTAGGCAAAGGGAGTGATTTTTGGCCATTGAGCTAGTAGGTTACTCAATAGATGTGTTATCCCTAAAGCATTTTATTATCAGACATTAGAAAGATCAACAATATTAAATTCTGGTGATGTTGACTCTAAAGATGATTTGAAGCTAGATCAACATTGAACCACATCTTCCCTGTGGGGGTACTGTAAAAATCTTAGAAATGGGACTAGTTGTTAGTAGAACAGCT
The DNA here is from genome assembly GCA_008711295.1 of Anarhynchus alexandrinus. Taxonomy (NCBI): domain Eukaryota; kingdom Metazoa; phylum Chordata; class Aves; order Charadriiformes; family Charadriidae; genus Anarhynchus; species Anarhynchus alexandrinus. Next base: position 8,252,076 of record VUYV01000008.1, on the reverse strand, counting down.
TGCGTTTTTCTATTGCTGTACTAGTAACTTTGGTTATTCTACAAAAACATTGCTCATTATTTTAATGCTACCTCTGTAATTATTTCAGTACATAGTTAACTATGATCGATGCCTTTCTGGGTGCTTTGTTTTTTTAGAAGGGGGGAAGAAGAGGCTGAAGAACAGTACTTGAATTTGTTTTAAGTTGCACCCTAGTGATTTGAGTGGGATGGTAAACATAATTGTGGATCTGGGCCATGAATTCTCAACGTTTTTAACTAACCTAGATTGGCTTTTTTCTTAACTGCCATATTGCGGTAGCTGTCATCTCTGCTGTCCCACTAGCCTCTTAGAAATTTGGTGAAAGTGCATGTCTTCACCTGTTAATTTCCATTGCGCTCAGCAAACTTTTGCTGTCTGGTGGTGTGCTGGGCTGAACCTGTCAGTCTTTCTTTTCCTGTCTGCATATTTGTTTCACAAACTATGTCAGATGAACTTTGGAAATACTGCTTGTGGGTTGTTGGTGTCAAAAAGCCAGGAGCAAACATAAAATGTTGTCATAATTAGGATTACTTATATTGTTGGCTTGCCAAAGTGACAGATGCTGTGAATCAAACTAAAATCTGATAGTCTAGAAAAACTGATACCTGGTTCTTTTTCTATCCAGTATTTCTTTTTAAAAGTTGTGCTCACAAAGTTACAATGTCAGTGACATAAAGGTAGGGCGGAAGCCATGTCTGTCCCTGTTTTCCTTCACTTGTTCTTACTTTCAGTCAGCAGTTAAAGGAAATTGAATCACAGCCTTTTCCCTGCTAGGGGAGTTCTCTTTCGTTCTCCTCCCTGCTTTTTCTCTGCATAACCCAATTTGTTTCTGGAAGTTGCTCCTTCATCCTCAGTTTTACATTATTCTGCCAATGTTTGGCACTGAGTCGAGGCTCTTCCTGTTACGATTTCATTTCCATTTTAAGGAAAACACTGCAGCAGTGTTTTGCTGTTGGAGGAGGGCTTGCTGTGATTTCCATGTGAGCCTTGCTCATTCATTTGGTCGAGTAAACTTGCTGACAAATGGTACAATGTGTTGTTTCTTCAGGAAGCACTGCATAGCAAGAACAGTATAGGTACAGTGTTCATAATTGCTTGTGGAGGTTAGAGGAAAAAGCGGTGCCTGTTGTTTTTTCCTTCCAGTCTATAGTGTTCTTGAATTTTAACAGACTGCTCTGTAGTTCTGTCCTTAGGTAGAGTGCGTAGTCTGGGGCCCAGGAGGAGCAGGAGTGAATGGCTATATATTTGCTGCTGGTTCCCCAGGGATGCTGAGGAAGTCCTATTGTTGTAAACAGTAGCAAGAGTACAGCCTGTTTAAGTTTGTCCTAGGAAAGAATTGGGTGGTACTTTGCGGCTGCTGTACAAGCCTCACTGGGCATGACTTCAAGGCTGGAATCCTTAGATGATTGCCAATGCCACCCTCTGTTTGGCATTTGCATACAACAGTCTGCAAAGTGAAGCATTAAAACTTTGTTTTGTGTCAAATATACTGCCAAAGACATGATACTGATTTGAGGTGTTTTACAAGCAAGGAGCTAGCATGGAAATGAGGGCGGGGGGGGGAGGTTATTTAGGGGGATAATAGAGAAGGCAACGTGAAAAGAAAAGGGCAAGAAAAACAGTTTAAATGATAACAACCCTTTGGTTGTACAGTGGCTTTAGTCTCAACAAATTACTGTTATATTTATTATGTAATTTATATTTCTAACCTAGTTGTTATGATTTGACTGCCATCTGTACTGGGCTTCTGTGATTTCCTTCATAGTAACCCTGTAACACGTCAATTGCTGTAATGAGACAGGCAGTCATGATTCACTAACTGGTATACAGGTACTGGGATAATTACTTATTTACAATCACTGCACTGTGAACCTATAAGTATGTTGGCTATAATTAGTACCATACTGACTAACAGGCAAGGTATTTGCCAGCTTCAGAGAATCATACACAACTCCATTTCTCCTAACTTTGAGTTGCCGGTCATTATCTGTTTCTATTCTATCTGTTTTCTATTTATCTATCAGGTATTTTTTCATGTTTTCTCCTAGCAATCCTTTAATTCCTTTTAGTTTAGTTTTCCTTCACTTGAAATCACCGTAAGAAAAAGTTGGCCTCGTCTATCACTTCCTGCACAGCACAGCACAAATTCAGTTCTATTTCCTATTTATGGGTCTGGTCTTTCTTTGTTTGCCTACATGGAGGAATGCCAGACTCTGTTTCCCCTCTTCTTGTAAACAGGCATGTTTTAAGAGGAAAGAGCCTTGCTAAGCTAATGGGAAAAAAGAGCAGGGGAAAATGGAAATTAAATAGGTGAGAAAAGGTGGTATTAATTACCTTATGAATTAATGGGCTCTGAAGTTGAGGGCTTTCTTATTAACATATCTTCATAACTAACTTGTAAGCAGGAAGCACCTCCAGCTTCTGCCAGTATATGGGGAGAGTCTGGCGTTCTCAGAAGAACAAACATAGCAGTCAATCAGTGTCAAAAGCCAATGTGCAAGGATTCGTCATTTTTAAATGCATTTCATTGTTTCAGAATTCTTTAGCAAATAGGAAAGCATAACCTGCTTTTATATTAAGTTTTGGGTGTTTTACATCACTTTCTCTGTGGCTTCTTGTTCTAGATTTGCTAGCGTATCTAGATAATAGCATAGAATGATAAATTAATGGTGAGGAGCCCACTGCACAAAAGGTAGCCTCCACAGTTGTGCCTAAGGAGTAGGTTACATTTCACCTTGATCTTATTATAGATGACTTTTTTCCTTTTTCTTTATAATACAGGCAGAGCCCACATACTTCATGGGAACTTTATCTGTATCTCAGGACACTGTTCCTTATCGGTAGAAGGCCTTGCAGACCTAAAAGACCAAACAGAGAGGAAGATGGAAGGCAATACAAAGTAGCATTTTTTAATACACTTGACAGCATACCAGTAGTCTAAACACTGTTGATTTCTCCTCTCAACAGATTTAAAGAAAGGCTGGAAGAAAAATAGTGAAGTTGGTGTGGATATTTGCAAATAGCTCTTCCAATTGCTTTTGCTTGGGAAGAAGAAAAAGCTTAAGCTTGTTTGAAATGTTGAAAAAGGCCCATTGTTTGGAAACAGGGAAAAAGGGGAATCCTTGTCATGATGCTGAATAGTGGTGCTCTGAGGAGGTAGTGTTGTAAAGAGTCCTGAAAGTGAAGTCAAGTTAGCACAAGTGATATGAGAGACAGTTGGAAGAAGTGTATTTTAAAGTGGTAAAATTTGGGGTCCATGAAAAGGACTTTGATACTGTGCTCTGGATGCCTGTGAGCAGAACATGATTGCCATTTTCAAGGCAAAAGGAAGTGCGGTAATGACCCAGATATGAGCTGTGAGCTTGGGCAAGTGCGATGGAAAGGTGTATTTCAGAGAGAAAGGTATGCATTCAGCATGACTGGAGGTAAGTAGTTAGGAGAAACTAGAGAGATCTAGATCAGACAGAAGAACAGTGGTGATGGCCCATGGTAATCATGAAAGATATTTTAAACATTTTGAGGAAGAACTTGAAAAGCCCTGTTTGTTGTCAACAGACAGCTGGGATTTCACAGGAAGGTATCGTTCAGCTCCTAATTTGGACACATTTCTCATTTCATCATTTGCTATGCTCTGTGTAGGACTTGTAGTTGTTTTCCACAAAAATGTTTCATGAATAGGACGAAGACTGAAAGTTTTAACCAAGTGTCTTGTGTGAAATGTGTTGCTTTAAAAATACCATTACACCAAAAATCTCTCAGCCAAAAGCAAGGCAAACTGCAATTGGGGGTAGAAAGATATCAGCCTGTTTCCTCAGCAAGAGAATAGCTCCTCTGAAATCAGATAGGAAACAATAACTCTTAAATTTTCTCTGAAGCATTTTGAAGCTTAGTTTTTACAAACAACTTATGTGTATCAGATTTCAATAATATTCCTATTCCCATTCAGTGGAATTGCAGTACCGAGGTATCCTTGGATCAAATACTTCGATATATACTGAACAGAAAAGAGGCATTCACTCCAGAATACGCTTTTGTGTTTTTAAATAATCCCTTCTGAAGGTTAAAAGTATGCCAAATCTGCAAACAAAACTGAGAAACTAGAAAATAATGTTCATTGTTCTGTTATCTCAGCTCTCAATGTCATTTATGAGTACATAAAAGCATATTGTTGATTGAAAAGGATTTTTGCTATTTCAAGTATGTAATTATGGGAATGCCCTTGAATTATTTCTTGCCAGCTAAAAACCCCTCCAACCTTTAAAAGATAATATTATGTCAGCTATGTGGCAGAAGGTAGAAAATAGTAAATTAAAACTTGAATGCTAGTACAGTTCATCCTGTAAAGCAAGTTATTAAAATAATTTTTTGTAACGCTTAAATCTAAACCCAAACCTTTGTTTTTCTTTCAGATGAATGTCTGTAGGTTACGCTTAACGGTACCACCTGATGAATGCTCACAGCCTGAACAGGGAGTGAAGGAACCTGAAAGAAAGAAAAACGTAAGTTTTAAGAATCAAATTTAAATTCTGTATAAACAAGGAGTAAATATTGCCATCCACAGAAGCTGATATTAGTTGTTTTGGGAGCCCAAAGCCCAGTCATCTTGGAAGACTGAAGAACACGTGGAAGCTGAGCAGGTCAGCTGTGAGCTTTGAGCCTGAGCCTTGGAGCGGGGGATAGCAAAACTGCATGTAAAACAGGACAGGAGCAGAGGAATAGCACAGAGATTGTAGGTGATTTGTGACTGAGGTACTTGTAAGACTTGATTGTTTAATATTTATATATTAAAGAGGAGGAAACTGCTATCAAGAGCAGAGTCTGGCATTAAACAGGATCTTGATTCTCACCTGAAGGGGATTTTATGTTTTTCCTGTAGGATTAACAGTGGGCCAGATTTGAACGTTAATGTGCATGGGAGCTGGCTTGCCTGGGATTTAGATGTTTTGCTGTGTCAGGTAATTTTGGTAATAGGTGATGTACTAAAAAGAAATACAAAACAAAGAATTCAAGATTGTTCTGAAGTAAAAGTGATTTGAAGGTCACGTGTGTAGAAGAGTTCAGAAGGGCAATTTGTAGAAGCAAGTAGCTTGCACACACAAAAAAAATCTTACAGCTGCTTTGGTGCAGAACTTGTTCTTTAAGAGCTGTTTCAGAGCAATGATGTTTAATTTGTCTTAAAGATGGAGACTAAAAAGGGAAGCTGGACAGGCTCCACAACTTCACCACATTTACGCTTTGATAAACCAAAATCAAACAAGAAGTTGGCTAAGTGTACCGGACCCAATGTCTCAATAGCAAGCAATATGTCAATGGGAAGCAAAACAACAATAGGATTTATTTGAAGTGGTAATTTATTTCTCGGTGGTAATCAGAAGCAAAAATAACTGTAAAATTACTCAGAAGGGCAAACATTTTAAAGCAGTAAAAATAAATGCAATTATTACTGTCTATAAATGTTACTTACAGAATGGATTAAAGGGGCCTTAATGCAAACTAAATTTGGGCCACCATTAAATAGTAATATTTCATTTTGTACAGAGGTGTTTAGTTGTAGGACTTAGAGTAGATTCCCCCACCACTTACTCTGTCAGTCTCTTGTCAGTTTGTATCTGATTGCAGAAACCCTCATTGCCCTAAGAGTAATGTCAGTTTGTTTTTGAGGAGGATAGATATTGACTCATGGCTTACTCACTTTACTGTCCTGAGTAGTGTAATAACAAGAAAGAAGCGTGAATGATTAGGGCTTGAACAATTTGTAGTGACTTTCTTACACGACCAATTTTTCCTCTGTGGGACCCTGTATTTAATCAGTGCTGTAGTTCCCCCATAATACAAGTAAGGGCAAGTGGGCTTTCTATCAGAGACTGTGAAGGAGAGGATATGAAAGGTAATAAATACATTATTTGGCTCATTTTACATTTCAGTACAATGATCCTTAAGAGATGGATCCTTTCTAGTTGAGACCAAAAAAATTGTATGTATGTAATTTAATTATTTTATGTTCTGAGTAGTTTTGTAAAGTTCAGTACTTTTACACAATTTAAAGACTTTTTGAAAGCATACATACAGCCTTTAGAGCTAGATGGGATCTAATTAGTCAATTTCATAGCAATTAAAAAACACAGAGTAATCGTGCCATCTACTTGTGGTTTACCATGTTTGTGTAATTACAAAAATAGCCCTAGAGATTGTATAGTTGTAGTGTTTAGAAGCAGCTACAAAAACACTGATTGTGAACAGTTTTTTCCTTATATCTCTAAAACAAGACAGTAATGTATTACCTGTAGATTTTTGTCTATGTATGTAATGTATTGCTTTATGTGTTTGAATTAGTTACACAGTGACTTACAGTGCACTCAGGAGTCTTGACTAGTCATGCTGGGATACTTTTCTCTTATTGCAAAATTTAGGTGGGTGGTTTTGTTTGTTTTTTTTTAAAAAAGTTATCTCCTAAAAGCAGTGATCAGGTATCTCTGCTGATCCACCCATGTTCAACTGACCCAATGTTAATGAAATTGCTTAAAGCACCTTGAAAATAACAGGTTTTGCAAATGTTAAATAATACTCACACAGTCCTATGACAACTGTGCCCTCCTTCTTGGAAATAGAGATTAAAAAAGAGAAATTAGGGAACTACTCAGTTTTCTGCCTTGCACTTAACAATTTAAGGTCAAAAAATACAGCTTCACCAAGAATACAATTTAACAGCAGATCTCTTATTGGAATTTGGAGTTCTGTGCTATCTTTAAATGCTGAGTATTAAGAAAATGGGAAGATGAAAAATGTTTTTGGTAATTAAAATAAATTAGTGTGATTTACAGAAATGAACCGCAGGGGTAATCTGTGGGATTGTACAGTTTTTGCTGGAGCGCTTGGGCAGGTCAGGGAGCCTGAGCCTGGCTGCCAGGCACTTTCCTGTTTGGGAGGGGAAGTGCTGGAGAGAGTCAGACTCTTCCCTGCCTCTGCCTGCTGCTGCGGGAGGAGAGCAGAGACCTTGCTGTGTCAAAGGGAATGCCAGAAGACTATAAATACACCGTGGCGTGACATTTGGTTGTAATCTCCTCTTTCAAATCTTTCATTAGAAGGAGGTGATTTTGAGCTGCCCTAATGTGACATAGTGATGGCTTACTGACTATTTGTTACTTTCCTGTGTCTTTCTGGGGTCAGTACCTTTAAGATAATATTTCAGTTGCAAAATCAGCTAGTGAACAGCATTGAAGCTCTTGCTAGTGCTGATCCTCCCGATAGCTTGGTTTGGAGCTTGGTATCAGCTCAGAACTGATTCTTTATTGGTTGTGTTAGTAGCTGTTAGCTTAGCCTTTTTCATTGTGGTTCAAATTTAGCAGAAAATGTATGCTGTATTTCACTAAATCTGTATCAGTGTGTTGTTTCTAGATTGACACATTTATTGCGTACCTCCATGGAATATAAATGAACCAGTGTAAGAGATGAAAACAAAGTTATGGATCTGGGCAGTTTTGTTGCAACAAAATTGCTGCAGGCATTGCTGTACTAGGATGGCCTCTCCCTGTCTTTTGTGAAAGGCTGGCAGATGGTACACAGTTAGAAATGGATCTCAAAAACTGAAGGGGGAGTGAGCTTGTGCTCCAGTGTGTCAGGTGGATTTTTATATTCATATTTAGGCTATGATACCTTGGAAGAAGCATATGAGAACTGAAGTCACAAGTAGAGGTTGGTTGGTTTGGTTGGTTGGTTTTTACAGGCTAAAAGCCTGCTGCTAAATATCTCTGAACTGTTAGTACTTTAGGTGGCAAGAATCTGAAACTATCCCAATTTTGTTCCATTACTTCTGTTAGTGATAGACAGGGAATCACAGTAGCATGAGGCTGTTTACTTCCCCGTGAAGTACAAAGGAATATTGTACTCATCAGATTGTATGCAAAATCTGCATGTCCTGAAGCCTGCCTTGTCTTGCATAATAAAGGGCTACCAGACAATTGTATTGTCCCTCTTTGGGGTTGGGCTTATTTTTATCCATCAGTCCCTTTCTTCACTGTCATGGCTAAATTTGGAAGTGTCACTGGAAGCTGCAGCTAGGAATTTGAGGGCAGAATATGGAGATATGTATAGACAGATTTTTCTTTTTCATCTGGACACGTGGTCAAGGGAATGAAAATGAAATAATAGTCTAGAAATTTGTATCACTTTCCTGTCTTTGTGATTTTTTTCAATAGAGTTTGAGCAATGTTTAGTCTTAAACTCTTAATTGGTGCTTTGGCTGTATATATCCTTAAACTCTTTAATTTTCTTATGTTTTTAAAGCATCACAGCCAAGCAGTGAAACTCTTTTTGCTTCCTAAGCAGAAATACAGAAGCATAGCAAACATTTTTTTTTTTTCCCCAGCAAAAAAGTAGGCTGTCAGGAAGCCAGAGGGGCAATTTGCTCCTGTATGTGATGGAGAGAATCAAGCAGAAGCTTGTGTCAGGCCTGGATCAAAGAATAGGAGTGCAATGAACATGGGGCTGTTGTGCATGTTGAATCTAGGACAGTGCCTATTTTCTCTGCTGATCTGCTGCTGCCAGCCCACTCCCATCAGCATAGCAGAAGTTGTGTCATCACAAATGTGGTTCATCTGCTACAGGTGGCTGATGTTACTGTTTCTCAGCCTCCCCAGCACGGATTGCTTGATTTTTGACATGTACTAATTAAGTGACACCTTCATTAAAAACAGCATGAAAACCACAGAAAAAATTCCACTGACTTCTGTAGTTACTGCTGTATTTGTTTCATCTTATTTTCTTAGTGTATAAACACTGATGTTCTGTGTATGGATTTCATTGATTAGATATGACTTTGTATAATGCCCATCAGTTCTATTTTTTGAGATAGGCACCTAAATTCTATGTCTCAAGGAGCTTAAAAGTTGGAATGTGTTAAACGATGTTTCTTGTTTAGCGTCGTGAATTTAAGAACACTCATGTCAATGTCTCGGCATATTTTCCCTATTTTAATACTATTTACATGTGAAACATCCCTAAATGTAACATGAGTTTCATGGGCTGTAGAAGAATATAAAAAAACCCAGAAAAACATAGCTACCTTTTGTCAGAGCACAGCAACTTGCCTCGGTGAGCTCAATATTATAAATTTGTCATTTTTATTGAACAGAAAATATGTATCCTAAGTAACGATGTGAATGTTCCTTGTATAACTAGTGAACAAGCAAAAGATAACTGGATATTTCAGAAACCTGAAATGTGGCAGTTGGGGAAGAGATAAAGCCTCACTTAACTGATATAGTTCTGGTTAAAAGAAGAGTTTTTAGATGGTGTAGGTTAAACAGAAGATCATGCTTTAGCAAAATTTTAAGGCCATATGAGTACTAAACCGAGAATTGTGCGAATCAGTACATTAGGTGTCCTTTTTCCTCAAAATAAGATACCTCTTCTGTGCTTCTGCTTCCAATTTTGGGCCAGGGAGACAGTATAAAGTGTGGGGGTATCTGACTTTGATTTCAAAAACTGATAGAGATTAGGAAGCAATCATCCCTCAGTGTTATTTACATAATGCCAATAAAACCATGGGCAATACAAAAAGCAGCTAACGACTCCTACTTAGGGGTTGTTTTCACAGTGTCTCTGCTTCACCTCTTTCATGCTACTTGTGCTACTTCCTTGGTCAGGGACATAAACAGGATGCATGGCAATTATCAAGACTTTTGCAACCATGGGGTGTAGGCTTCTGTTTTAAATATTAACTATGTAAACACAGTCTGTGTTTCTTTAGTACATGCTGTGTGATTACACCAAGTGCAACACGACTGTTGCTGCAACATAGACACAGCATGTTCCTGGAAGCTGCTGTAGTATTCATGTGCACCAACATGATGTGTTCTTGCGGTTGCCTTGGACTGTCATATAACTGAGTATAGGTACAAAGAAATATTCACAAATTGCTTAAGATAAGTCTGCCTTTTCAGATCAGTAGCTCACATTAGAAGGGATTTTGAGCGCAATTTGGTGTAATGGCTGCGCTTGTTACAGTGCAGCTAGTGCATAGGCAGGTGGGGGGCGAGACCTTCCCTGTACTCTGGAGCTGGCTGATATTTTGACTTTAAATAGCAATGGCTAACTAATCTAATGGCACCTTCCATCTTCAAGCACTTGTCTGGTTAGCTTTACAGTATTGATTTGCTCCTAAATACTTGCATGTATTTACTTATGCTGTTATCATCACTGAGATGCCTCACTGCAGACCAGAGTGGAGACAGGTGAGGACCTTCTCAGAAAAACACATGAGTTCTGAGAGTAGTTATGTATGGGACAGAGAGCAAAACAATGAAAATTATTTGACTTAAAAACAATCTGTAGTCCCTGGGGATGTGGAAAATCCAGGATCTGTGGAAAAGGAAACATGGGAGAGGGAGGACATGACAGAGGAAGAACAGAGGACAAGGCAGAAAAGGAAAAAACACTGAAGGGAGAAAAATAAACAGAGGTGGGTGGAAGTAGCTTAAGAGAGGAGACAAACTGGCAGAAAGTATACTCGATGCACACTTAGTGATGCAGTTCTGTGAAGCAGTTTGAGAACTGAGCTGTTCAGCAAGACCTCCTTTAGAGGCAAAGGTGTATTAAAAAATAGTCAACAAGCAAAGCAACCCATCCACTTCTCAACCCTGTATTGAGCAAAGTTTTCTGATTGTAACTCTTCCTATAAGAGGACACTGTATCCATCAGATTAGCCCTTTTTTGTCAGGGCGTATGCTGAACCCTGAAACAAGTGGTCATTGAGTAGAAATTAACACTTACCAACCAGAGAAAAGGGGGAGTAGAAGGTAAGCATAGCTGAGATAGAACAGCAAGGAAAAAGGCTAAAGAAATATGAGAACAGTTATTTGTATAGCTGTTGGTTCACACAGCTTTAAATCAAGCAAGAACTATACTGAAATTTTAACCAGGTGCTTAGCCTGGGGATTGTGATACAAAGGAGGAGTAAGGAGGGGGTAAAAGCAATATCCTGGATTTTAAGTAGCACATAGTAGAACTGGAACACTCAACAGATGATGGAGATTCTTTTAATTTTCTGGAAGAGAAGTAACAAAGGCATCTTGGGAGGCTTGTGCAAATATAGACAACAGGCAAGTTTAGCATGGTTGCAAGAGGTGTGTAACCAATCTGGCTTTGTGCGTACTTAATCCTACATTTACTGCCCATTATGATGTAAATTTAGGTCTGTTCGTCTGTAAAATATGTAAGTACCATGGTGATTCTCCAGCTGCAAACCCATTAGTTTGAATTTCTAGGTCTTTCTGGGGGGGGGTAGTTAGGGTGGGGGTTGGAAATTCCTTCAAAGCATTCCTCAGCAATGTGTTTATAATATTCTAAAAAAGAGGAATTTGGTCATAATTTTCTTCCAGAACTCTGCAAACAGCACTTTAAACAATTCTGCTAATGTTTTGGAAGCACAAAGGATCTTGGTAGTTGCTGGTATTCAGCTGTTGACTTCATAAAAAATGAACGATCACGGGTAAAGGGCATGGATTTATGAATTCAGTGTCTGGTGCCTTAGTAACCACTAAACAATCAAAGTGATTATTCATTTGGCTATCAGGAAGATGGAAAATTGTATGTAATCTCTTTATCCAGGTGCAGGGGAGGAGCTGCGATGAAAATATTAAAGAAACTGTACAACCCCAGAAGCAAACAAACACAAAAAGGTTTTGAGTCTTGTCCCCATCTAGTTTCTGTATTTTCTCTACTCTCAAAATATCAGGTGTGAGGTTTTTGTTTGTACGCATCCAAACAGCAAAACAAAAACCCCAATAATGCATAATTATGAAAATTCTCATTATCGGGATATGAAGCTTTGCATATAATGTTTTCAAAGTGCAAAATTATATGTATAGGTAAGGCTGGTTGCCCAGTGTTTTTTCATTAAGTGGTTTTAAGGCTTTCTTTTTAAATGATGCCTTATAGCTTTGTTGATCTTTGCCTGAAATGTTCTTTATCAGGTGTCTGCCCAGTGATTGTTCCCTCCCAGCCCTGCACACACACACCCACAACTTCAGCAAAATGGTTAAGCTATTAATGATATGGTAAAGGAAAATGTGTAGGATTTACAATGTTGAGAAAATCTTTCAGTACCATGTGGGAGGGACGTGCTATAAAAAAACCCCAAAAGTCCGTCATTATCCGTTCTTCTTAATGGAGGTAGATTTTTCCTGTTCATTTTTCCCTTACCCAAAGAAGTGTTTATTCTAACATTGCCACCATAGTTGTGTTAGTTTAGCTGCTAAAAACTGAAGGTGCTACTGCTTTAGCCTGCTGATGCTATCATCACTGTCTGTCATGGTAAGGACTGGAGATTCTCTAGGGTGCAGCTGCAGATGGATATAAGATGCTGAGCTTCATCTTTTCGAGCCTCTGTTTGGTGTCAAAGAGAGTTTTTAGACACTGCTTAGACTCTTAATTTAGTAAAGAATCTCAAAGTTTGTTGGTTTTCATACAGTGTCATTACTGAACAACAAAACAAACCCAAACATATTCTAAGGTCAGTGTAGTAAACATTCTCAAATTTACCCATATCCTGGTACATCTAAAGTGAGAAAGAAAGTGCAGTAAAATTACCTGTAACTGATTTGTCCCCAGCGCTGGCCTTTCAAAAACAAGGTGCAAAGCTAATCAGTATCAGCTGTGTTTCCACGATTGTGTCTTTCTAACTTTCTATTCAGAAATGATCACTAATTTTAGGTTTGCAAATATTCAAAGTTAGGTAAGAATATTTTTTTCCCTTCTTTTTAAAAAGTCATAAATGTGGATGTCTTCATCTAAGATAGTTGTTTAAATTCTTTTAAGTCAAGAAGAGAAATTAGTACTCTGGAGACTGACTCGTTTCAGATGATTGCTAGAGAAGGATGTTTCTCTGGGTGGATTAGAAGGGAGGCTAGGTGAGCAGTCAGGTCAGGTGGTTATGTCTGACCTTGCAGATATTTATTTGCATGCTGAGGGAAATGATTCCCACTGTTTGCATGAATATTTTTTATACTAAGTGTACTGCTGAGTAAGAGGAATCTGTTGCAAAGAGTGCCTTAAAGTAAGACATACAATTACTATGTTTTACGAATTTCTGCAGATCATTAAAATAACAAATATAGGCACTTTAAAACAGCCTTTCTATTTACCTATCAAGACCTGATTTCAAAGTTTTATCCTCCTACTATAGTTAATAACACTGGAACACCCACACAAATGCTGTTTCATAGCTTTGCTTTAGCTCTTACAATGTCAGTTCTACAACTTCTATAAGAGAAACGCAGCCCTGAAATGAATGTTTGATTGCTTTGGAGATCCTTGGTTAGCCTTAAATGCAAACTGAAATTCTACTTTGTTTGTCTCCAAGATAAACAGATATTTTCTGAGCTCTGTTTAAGGAAATTTGCCTAAAATGTTTTAATTTCAGTTTCTTCTGAGAACTTTCTAAAATTTTTTATTAAACTTGTGAATGTTTATATTTCCTGCAGCAAGGAGTTTGGGGAGTGAGGGGCAATTCTGTGGTTGCAAGAGTTTAAAGGGAACTGTGAGAGCTGACAATGCTCTGGAAGAATGCAGAAAAGTAGCATGTGTTGGTGAACGAAAATAAGCCAGGATAACTTTTTCTCTCACATGCCTGTCCCTCTCCTTGCACAAATCCAGTCTCCAGCTGTACCTATACCACTTCTGTTAAAGCCAGTGGAAATTAGACATCTCTATCAATTATAAACTAGTCATTGATCTTCCCAAAAACATGAAGGTTGACAGTTTGGTTCCAAAACATTTGGGAACTAGTGTTCTTAGGTACTGTTGTGCTTTCACTGTAGTTGGCTGTCTCTCCTGGCCTGATGTTACTGTCTTTTTGTTTGCTATTTTTTTTTATTCTAGTACTGATTTTAAAATAACTTTTTATTTTTTTACTTTTAAGGAGCTCTACCATGTACCAAATGGCATGTCTCCAGGGAAGCTTTCTCATGGGATGGTGTATGGCGTCGTGCACCGAACTGACAACAACCATAAGAGAGAAATGGTGGTTTATGGCTGGTCAGCTGATCAGCTGAAAGAGGAAATGAATTACATTAAAGAAGTAAGTCATGCTTTCAGCTTCAAGATTTGTCAGATACCCTTTCCATATATTCATGTAGAGCTGTGAGTGTATATGGGATGACTGATGTCTAGCCCAACACCTGAATTTGAATTGGGAACCTAATCCGAAGCTAAAGGCTTGCCTTGTTAGTATTCAAGTTGGGGCAAAAAGCATGCTGTATACCTGGGAACTGTGCGGTCCAGGCCCAAGGCCTCTGTGCCAGGTGATGCTTGTTAATGCTTGCTGACTTGACTGTGCTACAGCTGGGCAGCAAACTGCCAAACAGATCTTGGGATTTCTGTTCTGAAGCCTCTGTAATTTCAAATGCCATACAGAAGAAACTATGTGAGCAGACACCTGAAAGGATAATCTCTCTCCTCTCTTCCTCTGCTTCCCCTGTCCTCAAACCCCTCAGTTCTGAAAAGGCTCCTAAATTAGGTGACATAGTAAAATCACTTGGGTATATTTTGGGGCAGCCTTAAAATAGTCAGCCTAATAAGGATGACTTTGTACTACTTTCTCTGTCCATGCTCGTTTATCATAATTGGCAGAAGCTCTCCTGAAAGAAAAAAAAAAAAACATTTCTGTGCTTGAAACTCAGCATCGAGGTGCCTGTCAGTCCTTGTCTTTCAGGCTTTGGCAATAACCTTCTAATTAGCCCAGGGCAACTAATTTGATCTTCTCTTTCCATCCATCTTCACCACCCAAGAAGCTATTGGTCAATGGTTATCATGTTACACTGATTCAAGTGCAGACTGAGTTGATATAATAGGGAGGGACACTGAGTCAAGCCAGCAGTGTAAGAGACTGTAATTATGTGTGCTCTTAGCATCTGCCTGGTCTCTAGCTATCAGCACTTGCTTCTCTCCTGTATTACTCACCGGTTGTTAGCTTTAAGCATTCCCCACTCCCCAGTTCTGCACTCAGTTAGGGTATGGCAGTACTGCAGTGCAGGCGAGGCACGCGAGCTGCTGGTTCCCCACCTGGGTAGTGGGGTCAGGATGGGTGAATTGGCACCTGGCAGGTCCAGCTGCCCGCGCTGCTCTCTTTCTGGTACCTGGCGCAGATTGCCAGAGCGGGACCATTTCCCTGCCCTTTTCTGTTCACAGCTGGCTTGTGGCACGGAGGGACATGTCAGACCAGGTGAACTGCATGACTTGCATGTGTGTTCAGGGTACTGATCCTTTCAGGAAAACGTGGGAAAGACATGGGAAGAGACGTACTGGCCCTTGCTCCTCCCGCCTTCTGGAAGCTATGTTCAGCTATGCTATTTTGTGAACTTTGCTCTGCCAGATAAGTTTCGTCTTTAAAAGCAGAGTCTTAACAAGAGTCCTTGGCATGTGCCACGTATGTGCTGACCTAAATAGACCAAAAATGACAGGCCACGTCAGAACTGCTGACGGCTTCCTCTGTATCTGAGTCAAATTTGCACCTTGCAAGAGCAGGGGGGTGTGTGTGTGCCTGTGTATATGTGTGGGTTAGAGACAGGGTGAGGGTGCTTTCCTGAGCTGCAGCGCAGGAGTCAGCTTCCTTCCGTGTTTCTCATCCTAAAGGGAGCATGTAGTTTGGGGTAGGCTCGTGCCTACTCCTTGCATAGATTTGGTGGCCAATGCCCCTCTTTCTGGGAGGGAGTGGGTATGCTGCAGAGCTGCTAGAAACATCCCCTCTTGTACAAGTCCCTACTCGTGTTTTCCCCTCGCTCCTTCCCCAAGCCCATGCAGAGACGAGGTAAGCTCACTGCCCTAGCTTATCTGCACTCAGTCTGTGTTTGATACAGGTGAAGGGGGAAGAAGGAGTAGCTGAAGTTATGTAGCTGGAATGTAGACTGTAGGCAAACATTTAACTAGTGTACAATATATGCTTTGGCGAAGATTGGTTCTGTGCATGATTGCAATGGCAGGTAAACCCCAGCTGGCTTCCAGTGTGCTTTTTTTTCCTTTTTTTTTTTTAGAAAGACAAGGTATAATTTACATCCCTAGCTCTTAAATAAAATAAAATTGAGTTCTCTGTTCTGCAGATTTGAAATTGCATTGATAAATTTATGCTAATATATTGTTTAACTAGATACGAGCCTTAAAGTCGGGAATTAAAGGGTTTATCTTCAAAGGATACTCAGGGAAAACTAATTAACCACTTTAAAAAGGATGAAGGTGTATTAAATCCATGTGTGAATGCCTTCTTTTCTTTTTTCAGAAAGAAAACATATATATGCTCAAATTAATTTTAATTCCTTTAGTAATCAGGTGAGAATGAGTTATGGATAATTTAATTGAAATTTGTTATTAATTTATAAGTGTTTAAGTGTGTATAGAGAAGTTTAGAATTACTCAGAGACGTTTAATCATATCATCCCTATGTAGACAAGTCTTGAGACTTAAGTTTTTGTCTTGTTTTTAAGAGAAAATTGCTGTTGATGGAAAGGTAGATTTCTAATGGAAATTACTGAAAGTAACAATGAAGGACAGAAAAAAATCATGTTCTAGTATAAACAGTATCAACAGTAAGTTTGATAAAGGCATTTGATTTTTTTTCTGACACCAGGTGAGAGCAACTCTGGAAAAAGTAAGAAAGAAAATGTATGGTGAATATGATGAAATGAAACGAAAAATACAGCAGCTTACAAATGAACTGAAAGTAAGTATACGTTCACTTCTAGGGAAAGCATATCAGAATAACTGTCCCAGTGTTGTCTAGAAACTTCTTTTTGACTTCAGCAGAACGAAAATAATTTCTCAAACCACGCCAGTTCATTGTTTTATATGACAGCTATAGTTTTCTTTATTTATTTATTTTTCCCTCCAGGAAGTTAAAGTAGGACAGGGATGCTTTTGCATATGGAAATACTAATTGCCTGCTTCTTGGAAATAAAAGAATGATCTTGATAGCATTGTCTGTGTGTATTGGTAATTAGGTGAGATTTGTACCAGTAAGCTGCCAGGTGAATAGAATAAGGAACTTAGATAACTAGAAGTAACGTGCAACTTAGTTGGTGTCATTTCAACAGATTTACTGTTTTACTCTGATTTACTGACTTTATTGTTTAAACACTGTAGCAAAAGAAGTTGCAATATTCTTTAGTTTTGAAGTGCTTGACAGTTCTAAAAATGACTTACCTTTTGGCTCTTGACTGAACCTTTCAACGGTCATTTGATGACCTCTCTTTCTTCTGACATGCTGCTTTAGCAATAAAAGCTGCTGCAGTCTGTAGAAGTACCCTTCATATTAAACTGCTGAGTTGTTTGGTCCAAAAAATCTCTCTGAAAACTTGCTGTGGATTTTATATTCAACATTGATTTTCACAGCTCTGGTTCAGATGAAGCTTTGGCAATTAAATGTATTCTGACCTCCAAGGGACTGGGACCCTGACTTGTGCCCTTCTGCCATCCTCATTTGGAGGCTGCCAGTTCCCTGCATGCTGTGTTAGGTATAAAGATCAGTACTTGCTGTTAAACTGGTATTTTTGTTCTGTGGCAACTAGTCTCAAAAAACCAACAAAAAAAAATCACCTTGAGAGGAGGGTGGAGAGAAAACTGAATTTCTGTAAACTGTGTTAAATAGTCGTAATGATGCCAACAAGGGGAGTCTCCCACCCAATGTGCATGTAGGCAAATGCTGATTCAGATGCAGTTTTGTCCTCTTTGTTGCTGATCCTTACTGAATAGCAGCGGTGATATTCTACACTTCCAGATCTTCTGTCAGACCAGTAGGAATCCTGCATGAGTCTGAATATCTCTCTTAATAAAGGGTTTCTGACCAGCTCTGCCGAATCTCTAGTTCTACAGCTAATTAGCAGTTTATGAAGCACTCCTTCTGACATAAATGGCATATTGTGAGATACCCTCCCCCCTTTTTTAATACTTTAGACTGCCTGAAAGAAAGCACCAGTGTTGTACTACCTAATATGTTTTTTTTGTTTGGTTGGTTGGGTTTTGGGTTTGGTTGTACATGACTGCCATCTTTCATGCTATTTGGGGATCCTGTTTAAAATCCTTTACATATTCCTAGCTTCAGCTTTGAGTCGCTATGCTTTTCTCCCATCAATTTCCAGGACTACTTTTTGTTCATAAAGTTTGTTTTGAAATTTGTACTTCCAATATCCTGCCCTGGGCAGTGTGCTGCTTCACACCAGTTCTTATCTTGTAACTTTCTTAATCTATCCAAAGCATTTCTGCTTTTGTTTGTTTGTTTTTACATGAGCTCACGTTTATATAGGGTTAACAGTAACTACTTGGCTTCTGCTCCCTATGCTGACCTAATTTGTGTATGGCTTGGTTACTAAACACTCATTGTGCTCCATATCAGTCCCTAGTGTTCTTATGTTTTTATCAAGAAACAAATCTGGTCCATCTAAGAATATGAGTTGGGCTGGCCTCCATTATTAACATTTTTTTTCTCTTTATTATTGAATGGTTCATAATTATTTGCACTGTTTGGGTTTTGGTCTCTTCCTAAATGATTTCATTTTGTGTCTCCCTCCCCCCCCCCCCCCCCCCCTCAGTTTTTAAGTGTGTGTCTGTACATATCAGAAGATGAGAAATTTTCACACAACAAAGCTCTCTGCTGACTTCTGCTTCGTATTGTTTCATCCTTAAGTCTTCTTAATGTTGCTTCTTTACACACCTGGTTAGTCAGTTCCTTCTTAATTAAGGCTATTCGACAGTTCACCCAGACCTTTCTAGATTTCCTCATTTTTTTGCATTCTTCTGCTTTTCACTCTGACTTTACAATCTGCTCACTCTGTATATAAACTTTCTGAATAGACATCTGCCAAGTGTCCTCTTGTCCTTTCCAAAAGAACAGCTTTTACAGTGATTACAGTAGCAATAAACATAGGTACTTGTGCCTTATTTCTGTTAGCATATTTGGATTCTAAGTTTTGTTTGTTTGTTTCTGAGGTGCAAGAATATGGTTTGAGGCCTGTATATTTTAAGCATCCTAGTACTGTGAAAATTAACCATGGCGTCTTTCTCTTCTGTAGCTCTCTTTGAAAGAATAGGTAAACTTGATCATTATTCTATATAAAACTTTTTTTTTTTTCTGCTCAGGTGACAAATGCTCATCAGGAATCCTTAGAGAATCATGTGCGAGTGCAGGCTGCAGCCTTAGATAGCTTTAGTGAAATGAACAGCTCCTTGACATCAGCATCAATAGACTTGCAGGTACATTTTAATAGCTGTTTCACAGCTGACAACTGCCTTTTCTGCCATGGATTTAAAAGCATACACAAAACATGGATGACAAATATAGATTCTAACACTAAACAAGCCCATAAAGTACTGTCTTGGATATCTAAGGCAGCTAATTTAGGAAACTAAAAAAATAAATAAATTCTAACACCTGTGTTTTTTAAAAAACTGTTAAAATCCAGTGTATGATAAAGAGATACTGATCTGCAGCAGACTAATGCCACTAGTCATGTCTCTGAAATATCTCAGGTGAAAACGTGATTTGTTCGGTATTGTGCAAAACAGTACATCTCCTGACTTATTCCTACCTTCACAGGTTAACAGAAATGGAATTGGCACGTTTGGATGCTAAGCTCTTGTGAGACTTTACATACCTGTGAAATGTAGGGGGAGGGAGAAGGTGGGAATGAATTTTCTGTTTTAAAGACTTCTGAATTCCCATCTATGTGAGCTGAACAACTTAATGTTCCTGCATTCTTGTACGTCACGGTTCTTCTCAGTCTAGTGCATTGGATATGTATAAGCATGGCCCTTGGGGAGAAGAGAGGAAGATTGTTGGGAGTAGCATTCATACTGAAATGTATCTGTGTTCCTTTCATTTTTTTATATTGGTCCGGGACTTGATTTCACTGAGTATGTTCCTCATGGAAATACCTTCTAGCAAAGTAAATACAACAAAAGCCCTAATTTTAAATGTTAAAACTTGCAAAACTGTTCATACTGCTTTGATACATCCAGAAACTCTTAAATGTTCTGTCTGTTCCATAATCTCTTGACTATGTTGTTCACCAAATTATTTATGATTTTTAATATGTGGTTTGCCTCTTTCTTCTAGAAAACTCTAGTGGACGTTACATTGGAGAATACTGATATAAGGGAACAAATAAGGAATTTAAAACACACACATGAGCAATCTATGGAAAAGCTGAGAGAGAAGCAAAAGCAACTGGAAACAGCACAAATTGAAAATCAGTTACTGAAATTAAAGGTGTGGTATATAAACTCCCCTAAAAATATTGCACAGTAAGGGCATTAGGATGTTAAATGAATTGCTTGTTCTTATTTGTAAAATGCTCTTCATTCTTCATGCCTTCATCAATCCCTAGAGGTGACATATTCCTGTGAATCAATACTGGTTTAATAACAAAGGATCTCAGCTGGCA
Organism: Anarhynchus alexandrinus; assembly: GCA_008711295.1. NCBI lineage: Eukaryota > Metazoa > Chordata > Aves > Charadriiformes > Charadriidae > Anarhynchus > Anarhynchus alexandrinus. Next base: position 8,231,629 of record VUYV01000008.1, on the reverse strand, counting down.
GCAGTCAGTCTTTCCATAACATGGGATTAACATTCGGGGATGTTGGCAGGTGAACAATTCAAACCATTAAATGGTTATTAGTGTCCATTGCTGCAAGTAAATAAATGTTATAACTCTACACAGTGCTGTAAGAATTTCTTGATGTTGAATTTGTTTATTTGGCATTGCACAATTAATCTGTTAAGTCTTATGGGCATATGATCAGCAGATACGTGCTGCGATAGCAAATGTCTTGGAAAGAGAATTAAGCTATTTCTTTCAGAGAAGTGCAAGGAAATAAAACTCAAACTGGAAGGGTTTATATGCCAGAAAGCTTGACTGTTTTCTCCACTCATCTGCCAAATGTATTCATTTAATCTCANACGACAAACAAACCAACCCCAAACCCCCTTCTCTGGAAACTTTTGTTTCTCTTAAAATTGCTCAAAATAGACTAATTTGGATATAGTACTGTGTCAGGATCTGTCACTGTGAAATTAAGGTGACTGCTGGTTTATTCCTGTTTAATTTTGTCAGAGATAATGTTTCTTTTTGGATCTCCAGTGACTTGCATTCATGCTTAATGATGAATGGTTAAAAGAGAAAACATTAACATAAGTGTATTTTAACTTACAATTCATATTCTAGTTTCTTCTCATAGTGAAGCTTTACAGGCTATAAAAGTAGCTGTGTTTTGTACCTGCTATTATCAGCAGGAAATAAAAAGAGGGAAAAACAATTAAGAAAGCAAAGCTGATGCAATTAAGATTTCAAAACAGAAATCTGGACTTTACTGTAATCTTAAGGATGTGCACCAACAAGTCAGGGAAGGGTATGTCTGCTTCTGAGTCAGAGAACCGCAGGTTAAGTCCCAGTTCAAGTGAATGCTTAAGGATTTGTTTAACTTAAAGCATGTAAAGTTTTGCAGAATACATGCCCTGCTTTAATGAGGAAAAAAATTAAATTTTGCCCTCGAAGTTGTAGTTTCATTACAAAGTTAGTGGATAAAATACCTCATTGCTGTCTTTGAAAGTTAAACATAAAATTGCATATCAAAGATGCCAAGACATCTGGGATTTAATTCCAGGGCTGAACGTAAGAGGATGGTGTGGAAACTGGGAGGTTAGCCATTGAAAAACAGTAACTACCATATGCCATGATTATTTTCTGGGTAGGAGAACACGCCCATGTAGTTTATCAAGTAGGTTCAGTTTATTCATACAATCAGAACAATAACTGATGTTAGAGATGTTGCTTAAGACTACTGTCACAGATGTCCTGAGACAGCTGCCTTTTTATGCTCGTTTTTACTCTCCTCATTGCTCAAGTGCCAAGCAAAGGAATGATGGAGAGACAGTGCTAGAGATCATATTCCATTTCAACGTATCTTAAGGACTTTGGGGTTTGATTGTTGGCTTTTTCTGAATGACATGATTCTTTCAGGCTTCCTGAAATGTGGAAGGTTTTGCATTGTACTGAACCTTAATTTAACTCCACTCCCTCTCACAAAGTGCAGGTTACTACCTCTGCCCCAATGTTGGTCTAGGTGTGATGCCAACAGGAGCAATTGTGGTACAAGTGACGTCCTTCAGAGCTCAGTCCCTTTTCAAAGGATGACATACATGGTTGTTATCCTGCAGGGCTTGTTTCCACCATGCAAGATACTAGGTTTAATAATCTTTGAGTTCTTGAAATGAAAACAAAACCCAACCCCCAAAACCTTAATCATCAGAGCCAGGTATTTTGTAGCTGTGTAAACTGTAGTGGTCAGCGGGGCGCACTTCATTCTTCTCCCAGATGACAGTATATTCCTCCTCTTCCTGACGTTTTTGTAGCACCCACAGCGTTTCACTATAACCTTGTCTGATTTATAGTGTCTGTAGTAAGAGAACTAAGTCCTGGACTGGCTATTTTACTTTGCTTTTATTGCGGTTTACCGAGGAGATGGGTTTAAACTGTGAATGCCCTATCTGGTGTTTAATTGCTGAGGGTGTGGTTCAGTCAGGGTTTTGAGCCAACAGAAGGGGGAAATCCTGTCTCTGAATTGCTATTCCTGCCCTCTTCTTTCCTGTAGCAGTAGTAAAGTTTCTGGTCCTGTGGTTAATAATTAACCCTTCCACACCCCTGAGTATATTAGGTCTGATTGTTCCCTGATCTGTTTTGCTCGAGGTTACCCCAGTTCTTGTGCCTAGACAAAGAGCAGTATGTGAAAAAGCAAGAGAGAGGAGGGAGGGTACAGCTCTGTCGTCTAATGAACAACACATACTTAGGTCCAGCTTTGAGTGTTCATGGTCACTTAGAAGCAGGAGTTGAGTCTAGACCATCTCTAATCTATGCTTCTGTAAAATGGAGGGAGACAGTATCTTTTCAATGGGGGGAAAAAACCCAAGTGACTTGGAGGGTGTTGCAGAGGGGTCAGTAAAGAGGTGTAGCCTGGTCTTGGATAAGTAGTGACTAGTTAAATTCAGACAACACAAAACTTGATGAAACGGTAACTTCTGCAAATTTGAATGACTGGTATACTGGCAGAGTGTTGTAAATGGTCTTGATGCAAGTGAAAATCTGCTTCAGACATGTCAAATTTATAACAAGGTGGAGCTGAAGTTCAAAGTTTTATTCTTACATCATGTGAACTCCATTTCTCCTGCTACCAGCAGTGCTGTACTGACTGATGGGTCAACTTTCCCCTCTCATAGGTGGAATCCTCACAGGAAGCCAATGCTGAGGTCATGAGAGAGATGACAAGAAAACTGTATAGTCAGTATGAGGAAAAAATGCGAGAAGAAGAGCAGAAACATAAAGCTGAGAAGGAAATCCTCCTGGTATGTATAGCCAGTCTGTAAGAGTGGTGCTTAGCTTAGGTGTCATTTCTCAGTCGCTTAATACTCCACAGTTGACATGTGTTCCTTCACTCCTATCTCTGTGACTAGTCAGCCACAGTTACTAAGCTTTCCAAGCTTTTGGGGTTGTAGGGCTGAGAAAAGAATGTGTTCAAATACAGTAACAGTCATGATAATGTAGATGGTGTAAATTGTTGTTTTTAACTTATTATCTAAAAAAAAATAGAGAAAATATAATGTCTAATTTTAGTGATAGTTTAAGAAGGGGAGGGGGAACAACTTCACTGGATGCTACTGGAGCAAGAACTCTTTGTGTCCCCTGGTTTCCATCCACTCCCAATTAAAACCTTTCTATGAGCAGTTAGTCATTGCATTTTTGACTGATCAAGGTAGATAATGACTAAGATTGAAGGTAGATTCCTCAGTCTCTTTCTATTCATATTGTTTTATATGTGAGGAAAGTACAAAGCTGAACATGGCAAACTGGTGTTTAACGCTATCTTCTGCAGCGGCATATTTTTTTTATGCTGTGAATTCATGGCATCCTCAGAAGTGAAAACAAATATCTAAGAAATGGGTAAAAGTTTTTCTCATATTTTCATAATGATGCTTTACAAATACCTATGCATTTCGAAGTGGCCCAAATCTTTTGTTCTGTACAATTCACACTTAGGGTCACAACTCTTCCAGATTTCTGGGCAGGTGTAGTGAAAAGCTTTGAGCTCTACTTAGAAGCTATTAGCCTAGCTCTGTGGCCTAAAAAAAAAAAAAAAAAATTCCTCATTAATAAATTGGATGTTAATGTGACTGTAAATCCTCTTATTTGAAGGAGGAAACAAATCGGCTTCTGAAGGCTATTGAAGAGGCAAATAAGAAAATGCAGATTACAGAAACAAGCATACAGGAAAAAGACCAGAGAATTGGTGAGCTGGACCGGCTGATTGAACGCATGGAAGAGGTATGAGAGTTAGTTGACTGCCGCCTTTAAGGGAAATGTAGAAGTGCATGGAGGAGACTTGATTTTTATCTTTTTTTTTTTTTTTTTGTCTGCTGCTTAGCCCTCTGCTCAGTGACATTACCATTGCTGTTTGCATCTTAGTAAGTAAGTAAGTGGATACTTACTTAGTAAGTATCCATTTAAGTAAATGGACCTGGACTACCATAGAGATGCTGTGGTTAAGTGGTTCTTCTATCTTTCTAGTGGTCTTTACAGTCAGGGCTGCCTAAGGTGTCAAAATCTATTTAGTAAACTAACCATTATTTTAAAGGAAGAGTTTAAAAAGACCATTCAGTCTTCCTTCAGTCTGCAAGGTCTCCTAAGCCTAATGAAGTAGTAATCATAAATGATCTAAAGTCTGTTAGAAATGCTGTTGGTAGGTCCATTAAAATGTGATTTAGTTAGGAATAGACCTTACTATTTAGCTATTTATAGTCCCAATTGGAATTGTAACTCCAAATTTCTCCACATGTGGATGAAATGGTAAACTGAAAGCATCAGACTAAAATGTTTTGAGGGAGTTTTGTGGTTATGTAGTAGCCACTTAATCTTCCATGCAGATATCCATCTTATTTAGATTATGGCTCAGAATATTTTGAGGAGAGAAGAAAAAAATTCATGTTTTGCTGCCTTTTAATACAAAACTTAGGTTCTTTCTTTCCTGCTAGCATTAAAAAACTTGTAATCATTCTTCTCCCTGGCTTACATATTCCCTACTAAACTGTAATTGAGAGCAGGTTTTTGACAATTTACTTCTAAAGCTCTGAAATAAGAAATGCTTTGAGACATTTACCTCTTGTGACACTGGCAGTGCTACTGTAAAAAAAAAAACAAAACAAAACAAAAAAAAAAAACCAACCCAAAAGTCCTTATACATCTTCATGAGCACTGTGCTGGTGGACCCTGAAAATATACAGGAATATTTTGGGGAAGAAAATAGAGCAATATCTTTTATCTCATCTCAGCTTTGGATTGAGAGGGGTTTTTTTGAGGGATAACATGGAAAATTTAACATTTCTGTGGTTAAAGAGTGTGATGACTCATCTTTTTATTCCGAAAAATCAGTTGCAAGTACAGCCTTACACCTTCAAATGGGAAATTGAAAACTCGGATCTTATTTCCATCCAGAGCTGGGAATTTGATTTTATTATTATGCATTCTGTGCTCCTTGGCTATAGGAAGTGCATGAATTTTGTTTATTCAGTTTCTATTGTAATTTCGCAAATTATCTTTTGAATTGCAATTGCAACTTTGTGAAGCCTTTACATTTTGACACATGGGGAACTGAAGGATAACATTTCTTGTTTAGGAACGTCACCAGCTGCAAAAACAGCTCGAACTAAATGAAATACAAATATCTGGAGCAAAATCTGAAAACAACTCTGACAGTGAAAGGTGAGATATGTCTTGTCTGTGGAACTTCTAGTATTGCTAGGAAACTTTAGGGATGAGTCTGTTTTTGAAGACACCTGAATTTTACTTTTTCTAACTTTAAAACTGCAGTCTGGTAGGGATTGTCCATCTGATTGTAAGTTTATTTACATATAAAATATCAAGAGGATTAATTTTTGCAACAAAAACCACTTTTGTGCATCTTTCTTGACAAGTTCGCAAACAGACTACGTTTTAGATGGACCAAGTTGTGACATATTTGTGGGTTGCATTTTTCTTAAATCTGCATTTCCAAATTCAGCACAATTCCTGACTATGAATACTTTAATTATCTCCTTCTGGACTGCTCAGCACAGTTTTAAAAGAAAAGACATTCTGTATCTTGTATTAAGCTGTAGGATATCCCCTTTGAAAAGATGAACTCTTGAAGAGAGCAAGAGTTCTGCATATAACTGGCAGAGGTGTCTTTTTTTTTTTTTTTTTGTATAAAAGAGGGAAAGCTGGGAGTAAATCTGAGGCTTGGAGGGGCAGGTCTACACACGTGGTGCACATTAACATATGCACTTGAACACAATGAAGGTGTGGAAGAAATCTGTCACGTAGCATCACAGTGCAGAAATAAGCTATGAAGTTACTTGGGGAAAGTGAGGGTTATGTTATTGGCAGCGAGACCTCTGTGAATGGTTGTTTGTGAAAGCATGAGGCTTAGAAGAAAGATCTAGTGGTGTGGTGGCACCTGGATGTGCTGTTTCTGCCAACAGGTGGCATCTGCATCCATTACTACTTCTTTGAGACTGACAGAACACCATGACCAGGCAAAAGAAAGCTTTAAGCAAAGGCAGAGGCAAAGTTTCAAGAGAAATCTATCCAGCATTGAAATAGCATAACTGCCATTGTAGTGAAAATTGCATCCGCCAGTCAAAGGCTTATATGACACTACTTGAGTGCGTAAAGATGAATTGCAAGCAGAGACTGAATAATTGTACTTGATCACTATTTGTATTTCTGTGGCACCCAGAAATTCAGTTTTAAGGTTTTGGCATCCCGCTGTTCTGTAGGAAGCATAAACATAAAAGGAGGTCCCTGCTGAGAGCATCTCACTACCTAGTTGTGTTGATCTGTGCCCAGTTTATTCGGTTTCAGGGTAATAACGGCTTTTCACAGCAACCTGTTAAAATAATAATTTACAAAGTGACCAGATGTCGCATACAACATAGATTATGGAGATGAAAGATAATTGCTTTCTTCCTTTACCTCTGGATAACAGATACTCTTCTTGCTTCAGTGAATCCTGCCCTGACCACTCAGCATGAAAAGTTACGCTGCAGTAAAAAGGATAAAGGCAATGTTCAGACAAGAATTCATGCAGTGCAAGCAAGCACACAGTTGCAATCTATGCAATGCAAGCAATGAATCTGTGTTCAGATGCTGAAGTCTGTTCTTCAGTTTTCTTTACCTGTCTGTACCTGACCTGGTACTTGATCTCCACCTGTGGAAGGACCTCTGTTCCATTGCTCCATTGCTAGCTGTGCTTAAAATTCCGAATCTTTCAATGGAGACCAAATATGTATTAGAATTGCAATCAAAATGTAAATTAATATGCAGGATTGAAAAACCTGCAGCAATGCCTTGATTTTTTTGAGTCCTTGTCAAAGTGCTGCAGTTACAGTTCTGTAGAGTACTTCACTGTTAATAGGGACTCTTTCTGAGGGGAAACAGCATACAATTCAGTCATTCATTGGAATCTTGTCATACAGTTCGCCATCTGCTGCTTTGCCTTAGAATGGTGGTTCTATTTGCAGCTTCAACAGTTTCTTCCGCTGTACACAGACCAAGATGAAAAAAGCCTTTTTGTTTTTGATTCTCCTCCTTCGCTTCTCAAATTCTGTCCAGTCCTGAACCTAGGACTACAGAAGTTTTTGTAAGCAATCGATTGCTGTCTTTGAAGAATTTCAAGAATTGTACATCAAGATAAAAATGGAGGCTCCCATGGCCAACATGCCAAAAACCTATTAAAAAACTTCCCTCCTGTTTCTTTGCATATTCTAAAACTACTTTTCTGTCAAGCTGCCAAACCAACTTGTGGCAGGAGTTCTGCGGGTGTTCAATTTCTGTGTTAAAGAGATTTGAAGAAATGTAGAATCTATCTATGTTATACAAATATATATCTATATGTGATTCTATAAGAGTCATACATACAAACTTCAAACATCCATAACAATTCCTGCTGACTGTTGATGAGTTAATACTACTCCAGTTAGCATTCTGCTACTGTTGGCAACTATGCCAAATCCTTGACTCAAGGCTTCCCTGTCGTAGGAGAGCTTTTAAAAGGACGCCAGCAGATGTGCTTCCTGGCTCTTTAGTATGTATTTCCAAAAAGTATGCAGGTGGTAGTAAGTCAGGATAAATGCGTCTTTCTGGTGATAAAGATCTAGTTGTCTAAATGCCTTTCAGTTCAAGGAAAAACAGACATCTTAAGGAGATGAGCTTTGTCACATTGTTTATTTGTCAGCAACTTCAGCCTGTGAGTAAGCATGCCAGCATGCAAGACAAAGGTGAGTTAACTTGGGTGGAGACAGCCACTTTGACTAGAAGACTAACATTAAAATGTACTTTGGACAAATTGACGTCTGTCAGTAGAATTTGACTTGCCTACCTCTTGACATAGTCTTCATGATTTATAGCGGGATGGTGGGGGTTGTTCTTGTTTTGCTTATACTGCATAGCTCCCCACTTACATGTTTAATTCTTCCATGTTTTGCTAGGTCACAGCATTTGGAGGAGGTAGCAGCTAGCCTAAGAGAGCGAATCAAACATCTGGATGATATGGTTCACTGCCAACAGAAGAAAGTCAAGCACATGGTTGAGGAGGTGAGATCTAGTAAAACAATGCTGAGTCTTTTGGGAACACATTCTTTTCATACATAATCCAAAGGCAGCTCTGTTCTGTGTGCAATTTCCTTATGCCATCTTAGTTACAAACACAATGGAAGATGTGTTAAGCATCTGGAGCTAGTGAAGCAGAAAGACTAGGTGAGAGCAGTTTAATCCAGTGGCTGTGGGTTATATACTGTGATCTTTAGGCTGACGCTAATTCTGGAACTCTTCATGGTAGTCCAGGAAATACAACATACAACTTGCAACTTAATTTGAAGTGTTCAGAGGGTAACTGCAGAAACAATGCAGACTAGTCATTAAGGGTCTCCTTCCTGTACAGAGGTGGAAGGCAAAAACTGCCCCCCCCCCTTTTTTTTTTGTTTAAATGTGGTTCCTCACAGAAATAGGCAGGCAAACACAGTTTTTCACCACTCATCTTTTTTTACCCTGGTCTTGGGACATCATCTTAGCTGATAAAATTTCCTGTATAATTTTAAGTGGCTTTCTGCTGGAAAGCTGCTTTAAGTTACAGACTACCTACATGCCAAGAAACTGTTTAGTAGCCAGAAGGCTGTGATTGCAAACATTTCTTTTTCACCAAGTGGATGAAAGAATGACGTGGGAAATTAAGTTTAAATTGGACCTTTACAAAGCAGACTGACAGTGCTATTACACGGAGCCTTGCTATTGCACAGAGGATAGGCATTCATGAAATATCTTTTATTTTTATTTGGACACCACACATTCACAAAATCAAATGTTTGGAAACCATTCTAACCTAAGGCATTCTTTCTGCATTCACAATGTGTTATTATAGGATTTCTGATTAGACATGGAGTTTTTCCATTTTTATCAAGGTGGTATTTTTATATATATAAAAACCCATATACTTATATATCTACTTACGTATATCTGTTTTGTTTTATAAGATTCTGATGTAGTCCTGCTGTGTGATCAGATGTATGATACTAAGTGTCTTTTACAGAGGGATGCAAAAGTATCTGTCTATTTGCATTAAAATTCTTCTGTCATATCATCAGTGTAGAAGACTGGTATGAAGTCTTGAGGTTTTGTTTCTAGTTCAGCTTGACATTTTCACTATTTTCAAGCATCATAGCAGGTGGTCTAAAATTGAGCTAACAATCTTTAAACCATGGTATTCTATTAAGGAAAACTACTCCAATCTAATAATCCAGTCCATCTAATTAATGGATTATGGGAAAAAATTACTTAATCTGTTTTGTATCTCTGTAAAACAATCATTATATTATGAGCTTTTTTTGTTCTAAAGAAAAGTTCTGAAGGACTTGTCACTTTTGTGATACATGTGGCAACCCAAATGATTCTAGTAAAATCTAAGAGGGTGGCGGCCTAAACTTTGTCCTTTATTACTAAAGATATTTTTAACTGCTGGATGTAACTTGACCTCTAGTGGGCTGCATTGGTATAACAAATACTTTCAGTTCCATGGGGTGTTTTGGCAAAAACGTGTAAAGCTTGGGCCAATGATTATTATTTCGTAAGTATTAGGTTTAATGGATGAGTTTAGCTTGCTGATTCCTTGTGATGTGTCTTTGCTGGTGCCTTCATACACACAAAGAGCCCTTCTAGATCTTTTGGTTATCCTATTTAACAAGCAGAATGTTAGGTGACCAACTCACTACTTAGCTGTTAAATATGTCTACCTTTAATTGATGTCTGACTACCTGCTTTTCAAAATCAAATAAATCTCCGTACAATCTTGACTGCCATGTAGCCATAGGGAATATATTTTTTGCTCTCTCCTTTAGTCCTTGTGCGTTTTAGTTTGAGAATTGTATGAATGCCTATAGCTACACCTGTATTTCCCCTAGTGAGCTAACTAAAGACTACTGTAAGAGAGGTTTGATCAGGTCAAATGGTACCAAATATGTTAGGCACTTAATGTTTGTTTATTTTTTTTTTTTAATTTTGTGCTGTCCGTGATTTGTGTTTGTACTACGTTTGAGGAAATATCTGTATAGATGCCATGCACTATTTTAAGCTGGACTCTTTTAATTAAAGGCCTAAAAATAGCAGTTTTAATAGTACAGTGAAGAATAGCTATCCATCATGAGGGAAGATAAAAAGCATTGCAGATTTGTATGCCCTGAGCTATCCACGCATGTGGTATTTTTCATGATTTTGTGCTCTTCTCTACGTAAAAACTAGAAAAGTATTTTTAGGCTCACTTTAAGCAACACTTACTAACTATGCCATAGAAGCTGAGAAATCAGCAACAAAACTACTTCTTAAAAAGTAGCCTGCTGAAAAGGAATGCTATTTGAAGAGGCTGTTCTGGAGTTAAAAACTAGAGTGAGCAGCAGCACTAAGAATACTTTCTAGAGTAAACAGGGAAGACTTTGTAATTGTGTTACTATTTAAGTCCCAGAAAATGTGTTCATCGGGGTATCATTTGAATGCACATCCTCTCTACATTAAATGTAACCAAATGCAGAAGGTAATGGCTAGGAATAGCTAGAAAAATGTCATGAAAACCTGCCATGTTACTCATTACTGCAATACTTTCATGGCTGGTATCTGTAAAATAACATTCCATCTTAGGGTTTATGAGGATATTATAATGATCAATAACTTGAAACTCAGAAGAGAAGTGGAAAGAATATAAATAGTCAAAATTATCAGCAGCGCTTTTGTGAGAATGATGGCTAAGCCTATGCTTGACTACAGAATGAGCTTTATTTTTTATTAATCGAATTATCTATTAATTTAGTATATTCAGACACAGATTGGCAGTATAATGAGGGGTTTATTCTTTCAGTGTAAACCATAATGGGTTTATGCTGCTGTCTCCAATTTAGACAAAGTGCAGCTACAGAAATGAACACCATTTCAAAGGGGTGTTGAACAAACAAGGTACGCTGCTTCAAACTCATATGGGGAACTGTCAAAAATTAAACAAGTATGGAGATCAATCTGCTGGCTGAAAAATCACAAAATAGATTGCTCTTCAGGCCTTTTTAGGGAAAGATGATGGATCATTTGCAAGTGACAGATGCAGGACACTCTGTAAAAGAACAGCAAGCAGTCAGGAGGAAGTAAGAGAGAAGCTTTGTCATGGAGTTTTGTGATGCAGTAAGCAGCTCTAACACTTCAGTGCTGTTTTGATGGCATTTAAAAATGTGTTAGGAGGCTGTGGTCAGTCCTAATCTAGGCATGCATGAAAAGGGATGCTGGCAGAGAAGCACCAAATGTAAGAGGCTGTAGAAGAAAAGAGTATTAAAGCCTTCCTTTTCACTGGACCCATCTTGTTGGTACTGAGTGCAGTAGATGTGTGACCCGTGGAATTGAGTCTAAGCAGAGAGACAATCACAGTTCAGTGTGCTTACACTTGTTTGCAAAGAAATCATTTGCTTCTAATTTTTTTCTCTGAAAATAAATAAATCCTTCTACCCCAGGCATTAATAGAATCTTTTTCAACCTGACCTATTCAGACCAGTCATAAATTAAATAGGAGCATGGAAAATAACTTTCAGAAGAAAATAAATGGAAGAAATAAAATGGAAGTTTACTGGAGTCAGTGGCCTTCAATATCTCTGTGTTAGCTCCCACACACACCCATTTTTCAGCCTCGTAGGAATTCTGTGCTGTAAGAGCCAAGGTCGCAGCCTGTTAGAGCACCAGCTGAGCAGAAAGTTACCCTGCATAGTCATAAAGCCTCGTGTTCTCGTTAGAAAGAGATTGCAGATGATTTAAGGCTGACAGATTTATCCCTGTGTTGAACTTGTTTGTTATGTAAATCTACTTGTTCCCAGCTTAGTGCAGTACATTTTACATGAAGTGATGGCAGTTTAAGTGTAGGACCTGCATTTGGCAGGTGTGTAGAAACCCAGCCCTTTTCTCATACTATTTGTACATAGCAGGCTTTCAAAAAAAAGAGTGAGAAGAGACAGATGGCCAGAGTGGGTCACCCAGACCTCAGTGGTGAAATCAGTGAACATGAAATTAGCCTTTTTTTTTTTTTTCCTCCAGCCCTTGCCTTTGTAGCCGTCTTTAAAGTATGGCTGGACAGAGAGAGACTTTCAAAGACAATCCAGGAAAAAGCCAGTTCGATCAGAGGAATTTGCAGGGAGACTCACAGCATGACAGGTTGAAGCATGCAAACTTCAGGCCTTTCCCCTACGGAGTTTCCAGAGTAGAGAAGGAATTGGGCGGGTAGATGTGGGCACAGAGGCACTATGGGAGGGCATGGGAAGTTGCTACCTCATTGGTTTTTTCAGTGCTGAAATTGCTGTTGTTCTGTGAAGGGGGTGAAAACTTGTCCTTTAAGTTATCTATTCGATATGGTCAGTCAGTTTATCCTGTCTGTGCCAGTGTAGGAGAAGGGAGAGAGTTTAGTGTAAGATAAGACTTCAAATGAAATGTGAAACATTGCTTTTAAATCAACAACAAAAGTATTTCCTGGATTGATCTCGATTTCAAACCTGGAGAGATTTAAGAGAGCTTTAGTTTTGAGATTTGTGCAATTGATATTAAAATACATTGCAGTTTCATGGCACAATAACCTTATTTTATATGTAATATTGTTTCATCGTTGAGAAGCAGGAGTGGGAAGGAAATAAGTAATTAGATTTTGTGAGCAAGGCAAGTGGGTTGATGCAGATATAGGGAACTGTTCTGAAGGGGATTGAGAAGAGAAAAGATATTTGATTCCATGCCAAGAAATTATCTACAAAACTCAGATTTCACGTGAAATTCCCCTAACTACTGAATTGAACTGTCTCTAGGTCATGGCCCATGAGCTGTTCTCCAGCTTTAGTCTCAGATTCGTTGGATAATAAATGGTCACCAAACACCAGGGAGAAGCTGTATCGTGTTCTGTTGTGGAAGATACTTGCAATAAAGGACAAAGTGCTAATCAGCAAATGATATCCCAAATGCAGAAGATACTTTGTATTGCACAAAGGGGGAATAAAGAAGAAATTTTCCCATGAAAGACTTAAGAACCAGCTGAAAACTTCTGTATCAAGATACTGCAACTCCAGATATATAGCAAAATATCCCAGTTTTAATATGGAAGTACAGTTTCAATTTTAGGTCAAGTAAAAGAAGCCACACAGAAGCACAGAGGGTGAGAAGATGGAATTACCAGCCACAGACAGATGACAAATTTTTATTAACCAAAACCTGCGTTGCATAGTACCTACAGTAAAAACAACGCAACAACAAATGTAGAAAGAGAAACCCACCTTGGGAGCTTGAAGGAAGAAGACAAATGGCAGAACACAAATAACTCGCCAGCCCCGCAGTTCGCGTGTTTGGCATACCTCAGTGGACTTGAGCAATGCAGGACATTGCTTATCTATTGGCAGAAGTAGAATCGCTGCTGGTGTTTGGAGAGAGTGTTTCCACATGCATAGCATCAGCTCTTTCAGCTGGGAATTGCCCGGCCAAGTCATTAATTAGAAAATTTGCACATTACTAAGGTAGCTCTTAATAAGATGGGTTGAACTGTTAGACAATGTGCCAATGTTTGTAACTCATTAGGACATCTAGGCCCTATGAGCCTGCTTTAGCAATAGATGGACATCGAAGACTGGTGTAATGTGTTCATAGAGCTCGTTAGTTTAGGAAGGTCTCGAAGTTGGTGCATTAACTTAAATCAATCAGTTGTTACTTGTTCTTTAAATACAATATGAGTTTTAAAATACAAAAAGTGTTGAGGAGTCGCTGGAGTGATTTAAGGAGGATTAAAAGGCGAAGGTGCTCATTCCTATTTACTGTATTATGTTCCCTGAAAAAATGTCAACACTCTTGTTTAGCCTTTGATAAATACCACGTAAGGTCCAGTGAAATATTGGACTGAGTAAAATCTTGTTCTCCTTGTACAGCAATTACCTCTGAGAGTTCAGGCTGATGTTGCAATGTCTTGTCTATCTTGTTTTGTATCATACAGTATGTGTTTGTTCTGTGTTTAGTCATATTTATGACCAGTTTGTTCATATCTATGTATCAGTGTTACAGGTGCCCAGTCCATTAATGGTAGATGAATAAGGAAAATACTCAATACTTGAATAATATATAATACTTAAATATATTAATGCTGTCACGTTCTGATAAATATTTTAAACTAATGGATGATAATATTAAGTGGTAAATGTTTACTGAATTTATTTAACAGCTGGATCTGTTCCAATCCAATAAATTGCTGTATATTTCAAGCCTCCAGAACTGTGTCTGAGTACACAGAATAAAATAGTTTCCTATTTTGGACTTTCTTTATAAAGGCTCTACAATTGGACACAACTTTAATTTTCTCTTAAGATGCTTTTTCCTTCTGCTTTAATTGCTTTGTAATTCTGTTGAATTCCCTTCTATTATCACTACTTGCATCTCCAGCATTTCCTTAGAGACTCTTCCTTTGAGGTCTTGTGATTCTCCTCTTCTTAGGCGTTCTGTCCGGGAGATCAATTTAATGCAGTTGACTTGTACATCTAGCTTTCCATCTCACTGAAGCAAAGTTTAGTTGCTTGGTGGAGCAAGAGAAATTCAGAAGTGCAGGAAGTCCTAGGAAGAATTTACACAGTCCTTTCCAGTAGCATGACACTTTGGTATTTGAGAAGGTGTATTGGAGACTCTACAAGGTGAAGCAGTGAGAAAGCAACAGATCTTCATTGATGGGGATGGACAAGAATTGAATTTTCTGGGAGTTGCTGCAAGATAAGGTGACAATCTGGAGGTTGAGGGAGTTTGAGAAATGACCTCAAGGTTTCAGAAGGAGGAAAGAGCATAGAGGTGGTAACAGCAATAGGACCATATTAACGCTGAGCCAGTGGGTAAATTCAGGATGATTCACATTGCACATGTGGCCTCATGCTCATTCAGATTATTAGAAATGGCAGTGGGTATGTGAAGTGCAAGCTGCACGCCCAACACAATCTGCAGGGAAGTTCAGGGATCCTGCCACGACAGGGAGAGATCAGGTGCCCTTCCTGTGCCTGACAGCCAAATGCTGGGGATTGAAGTGGGGTGGCCAAAGGGCTGAGCTGGGGTGCACCCTGCCATGTTGGCCCATTGGCATGCTTAAAGTTCCTCAGCAGAACAATTGAGCCAGGGAGTTTGCCCCTCCTAGTTGTTACAGCACTGGGGGCAATGTGCTCTGCTCCCTAGGCCCTGGGATGGCCGACGAGCTCATGATGCCCCCTCTGTCTCTGGCAGACCAGAAAAGTTAGGAACTGTAGCTTGGGCCTTGTAGCTCTTCCCTTCCCAGTGCTGGAATAGTCAGATGTCTCCCAATGGGAGAAGGGAAAGCAGGAGCAATGAATACAGTGGGGTGGGTGGGGGAGGTAAGAGAGAATGAAGCGATAGGATAAAGGTTGCTGGTGTGGCCCAGGGTTGCATTTTTACTGTTAGCAGAATTGTTTTGAGAGGAATGAGTGGGTCATTAATGTAAAATGATATTGCTGAGTAGGTTGCCAGTTTCGTTTCACTACGTAATGTGGACGTGAAAGTTGTAGAAATACTGGTAGAAATGTGGAGGAAAAAGAATGGCTAATCAGTCTGACAATGCAAGTCAGGTCAAGAGGTAAGTGCTAGGGAGAGTCTGTCTGGGCACTTGTAGAGAAGGTTTGAAGAGGAGAGGCTGAAGGATGTACCTGAATAGTGCTGGTAGAAAATGATGGAGAAATCTGAGAGGGTAGTTGTGCAAAAGCCAGATTTGGGAGCACGCTGCTGAGTTGGCAGTGAGCTGAAATGGCAAAGTCTGCAGACACAGCAAGGATGAGGTGGGTTATAGGCTTTGGGCACTGAGCAAGGAAAATGGAGGAAAAGTGGTGATCGTTTTGTCCTGGAGTCAGTCTAGAAGTGACTCAGATCCAAGAGTCAGTCCATTGAAGTTGAGAGTCTTTGGCTTGCACTGATTTGTTTCTGACCCTAGACTTCTTCTGGCCACCACTTATGCCCTCAGTTCAGTATTGTGTTTGACCTATCTTGCTTCTCCTCTCCTCCTTACCTTATATTCAACCCAAAGTCAAAATCTATTTGTCTGTCACCTGCCAGTTGTTCTCTTGCTTTAAGCAACTCCTTGAAACAAAGACCTTCTCAAGACTTGGGTTTGTGCAATACAGTTTTGTGGTGCTGTGTTACCATCTTATTTTAGTTTACCATAACTAACATTTTTATGGAAAAATAAAAATGACATTAAGTAGCAAAGCATGAATGTTATTTTTGAAATGCTTTTACCCAATATCAGCATTATGATCCAGCGTACTTGTTACATTCTTATGTCCGAGGAAACCATCACTTTTCCTTTATGTGATGTGACTTATATAAATGTATTGAATTAAGGTTGCATTTTATTTAATAGAGTAATATATTAATCTAATCCCCTAACGTTACTCCTGTTTTTCCTGGTTTCTTGTGACATATCCCCTCAAGGGTTAAGCAAATCAGGTTTGCTCACTCCTGGTGCTAATGGCATAAGATGATGTGTACTCAAGTCCTTATTAAGGAAATAAACTTTTTTGTAGTAAACTACTCTGGTGGGATGTGTCATCTATGTCAGGCCTGTGGGTAGGTTTAAAGGTGTGTCCTAACTTTGGAAGTTGTTTCAGCCCTTGGACTGCAGAAGCTGCTGAGACAACTAGTTGGCCGTGTGTCTCGGGATGCAGCATGCCCGTATGAAGTAATACCAATGCCCTGCTTTCCTTCTGCAGTGGCCTCAAAGGGTGGCTCTGCTGCATCTGGGGAGCAGGGACTGCGGGACTTTTTTCTTGGTGCTGAAACAGCCTCTCATTTTAGCCACTGCTGAATTTATTTCCCCTGGAATGTATTTTGTCTCTGGCTGTGTCCTTGAGTTCATAATGTTCTAGAGATCCACCAAAAGTTTTTATGTAAGTTACCCAGTTCACAGCCTTATCATATCTGTAATCTGCATGGTCTAATTATTCCATTCTGTTTTACTGCTAGACTAAGACTTTGTGCCTGTGATGATATAGTACCACATTGTCTCTTCTCCATACTGTAGAAGAGAAGTGTTTTAAAATTCTGGCATAACTCTTCAGAGGGACAAAGTAGACTGATTTAACCGGTTTTGACTGGTACTATGTAAACACGTTAAAATGAGGCAGGGAGTACTGTTGTGTATGGTTCAATCTGCCAGTCCTTAAAAGATTCTCTCTCTCTCTCTCAAAAAAAAAAAAAAAAAAAAAAAAAAAAAAAAGTAAAAGCAGTAACATTCCTGCCAAATTACAAAATGTCTTTTTGGAGTTCAGGTTTGTGTTTGGGAAGGGAAAGAAGCAGTTTGTCAAGGTCTTCCTCTTTGTATTCTCTGTTAGATTTTAAGGTGTCCATCCTCATTTTTGCCTTCAGACTATTCTAGTTAAAATAACTCAAAAACATCCTTAGGCAGTTTGTGTCTCTGTAGCCAATATGAAGAATAGACAAATATAAGTTTCATTTTAACTTACACTAAATCTATTTGTACATAATACTGGTAAACATAATGGTTACTGTCACAGTTTATTTCATGTCTTAGACCCTTTGTATCATAGAGTGAATATAACTTAAGGTAAATGGCTATGAAACACAAGATTTTAGTCTTGCTTTCGGATCATAGATAATTTGATCACCTATTTGGAAACAGAAGTATTTTGTGTTTGGTGTAAAAACCAGAATAGGCAGCTGATGAGGTTTATTATCTTCAATAACCTGGATGGATATCCGTCAGGGTAAACCCCTCTTCTGATCACATAGCTGTGCTTGGCTTCAGTCGTCTTTGTGTTGTGCTGATTACTAGTGTTAAATTTCCTTATATGCAAAGTAGGAGAACTGAATATTATTAGAGAAGACCCACTTGAAAGTCCTTAAAGAACAGTTTATCTTTTCTGAAGCAGAATTTATTGGCAGGACTGAAGCTATTGAACCAGTGAAGATATAGCTGACTTTACTTAGTCATACTATTAAACAAAACTCTAATTAAATGTGAAGATCAAAATATGTTCTATGATTTTCTGAAAATGCTACAAGCTTTGTGTTTCTGTGATTTGAAAACTGAAATGATAATAGCTTTAGATGACATGGATAGTTTTTACATGCACTTAAAAAGTAAAAGAAAGGAAATACATGATTTTGAGAAAGATGGATGATCATAGCACTCATTCTGTAACTGTTCAGCTCAAAACACTTACTGTATGGAGTCTACATTTTAGCTTTTTCAAGTAATAACTGATCATCGTGTCAGTGAGATGTGATAACTGAAGATCAGGGAGACCAAAGTTGACTTGGTTTTGTAACTTTTCATTTTTTGGTTTAATTTATGCATTTGTTTCGCTTCATTTTTTTCATAGTTCTGTACATTTGGGTTGAAATGTTTCATAATGCCTAGCAGTAAATTTTTGGGAGGGTGATAGTTCTACTGTTGTGCTTTGATTATTGTACCTTTGAGTATTTTATCATTCTGTTTTAGCAGGATGCGAATATTTCTACTAATTATTGTTTCCAGACATGCTGAAAAATTTTACACTGGTGGTTTTGAAGGGGGTCGTTAATGTTCTTTCACAAAATTTATTTTAAGATATAGAGTTAAAAAGTGACTGGTGAGAGTGCATGGAAAATTTGACCCAAGTATTTAGAAATGGTCTTTCTTGCATGTCAATGTAACATAATGACTGCCAGGAAAAACCGTATTCTGAGCTTTCCTTGACTTCAGTTTGGCTGTTCTACAAAATTAATTCACTTTAAAAGTCCACTACATTTTTTACTAACAAACACTTTTTACTTTTTTCCTTAAAATTGTACCAGTGAAGCCCACAGCCAATCAATAACCTGACAAAATAAAGCTACCTCACTTAATGTGAAGTTTTATAGAAAATACCTATTTTTTTATTATGCATAGGTATTTTTATAGGGTTTTTTTTGTGATAAAAAAAGCTATAGGCATAGATCTGGGGGTTTTTTTTACTGTTGGCATATTGCCCAAAAATGTGAAGGAATGTGCAGGATACACACTTTTCTAGTGCTGTAATGGCAGTTTGAATGAGTATCTTTCCTCATCTAACATAGCTTTAAGGGGTGCACTTTTTATATACACAGTAATAGAGACTTTACTAAAAGCAGTGCACAGCAGACCCTGGCATTCCATTTGTGATGTGGACCGTCCATTTACTAGCTTGGTTTACTTCCAATTCTGCTTTCAGGCTTAAGATCAGAAACTTTTTATATCTTTAATTTACTTTTATGAATCATGGAGACAATTGCCTTAGATAATGCCCTGCTTGGTAAAGCAGGAGTTGTTGGTTGGGCTCTGCCTAGTTAAAGAGAGCCGGCATGGGGCAGGGAGAGTGGTTTAGCTAGTGATGTTGCAGCACCTCAGTTGAGAGATACGTTCCCATGGACTTATTAGGGGGAGAATAGGGTTTTTGATTTTTATGTCGTCTGACCTGAAATGGCTTGTTCAAGCCCAAATGGCTTGTTTTCTTTAATTAGCAAAATTACTGACCTGACACCATTTAACACCAAGAGCAAACAGAGTATCCACTGCTATCAGCTTTCATTGCTGCTGCTGCAGGACAAGACTTGCACGGGCATTGAACACAGTGGGAAATCTTCTTCTCCCAGTTCCTACCTGCATGCAAACATGATGCAGAATGCCTTTTCTCCCTCAAACAGATCTTTCACGGCACTTCTTATGATTCTCCTTAGAAATATTTTTAATACTGCTTTCTGCATCTGAAGTAGACTGTAAGCACCTTGTCTTCTGTGCTTGTAGAGTGGTGTGTGTCTACAGCTGTCTAGGAATAATAACCTGAACAGCCTCCTGGGAATTAGTAACAATTGAACTTGTTATTTAGGTATTGTTTTGGTTTTTTATTATCCGCTATTTTAGTAGGTGTAGTCCACAGGGGTTGAGAGAGAATAACAAGTGACTTTTCCCTTGGTCCGAGGAGAAAATTCAGTTTGTTTGCTCAAGATGCTATTGTCTCCTAAATGCAGTCAACTGAAAGGAACTGACCTCTGTGCCAGTCAGCAGGTGTCTTAGACTATTGCTGATAACAGTATGAACCTCATACGGCAAACCTAGCTTTAAGCAAAGGGTTCAGAAGAATGGAAAACTGTGGCTTTAGGAGCTTTAGAAAGCCATTTCCACACGGTCAGAACAGCTTTGGGGCAGCAGCAAGGGACTGGTATGAAATCTGGGTAATACCCAGTTTCTCTGGTCATACCTGGTTGTGCTGGTAGCAGGGAAAGATATAATGCAAACATTCTTGTTGTATGCCTCTATGACCAGCAGAAATCACAGAATACAAGGAAGATTGTGTTCTGTTCCATATAGAACAGTATTAAGATGCAATGCTTCTGATGCAGCTAACTTTATTTTAATTTTCATGAACATTTGGAAATAACTTCTTTCCATTCCCTAGGTATAAAATGAAAATGCACTTTTTTCAAGGAGTCTGGTATGCCAGGAAATAACTGAACAAATATGACCTTCAAGAAACTAGCAAATATGCAACATATTTTTGGATGTAGTTAAATTGACTAGGGGAAAGGCTTTTGAATCGAAGATGGAGCTTTCCCTAGTTTGCTTTTTTACATGACAAATGTTTGAGTTTCTCAATGTTGAGTTTCTTTCCAGAAAAATACTAATTTTTAAGAGACATGTTAGTATCACCTTTATATAAATGATTCTAACTGTATGGGATGACAGCTAATCCATGGATTAAAGCAGTTTGTGAATATGTACAGGTATTCAATTGTTGCTGAACAATAAAATGAAACATGTGCTCTTCCTGTAGTATCTGGGTTATTTTCCTCCTCTTCCCATCCCCATTAGACTAAATGTCTTTGTTTTATTTTTTCTTCATAGATTGAAATGCTAAGGAAGAAAGTAAAAGAAAAGGAATTATTTATAATACAGCTTTTAGAAAAAATTTCCTTCTTAGAATGTGAGGTAAGGCATTCCTTTTTAAGTTTATAATTATTGTGATTATTTTATGAAACCAAATAAAATTTGAATCAATGTCACCTGATGTTATCTGGACGCATATTTACTATATGTATTTGCTGCTTTTCAGTATGGAAATCAAACTTATGACACCAGTCACATGAGGAATGTATGTAATACAAAGTCTCAATATTCGTGCTAAGTTTCTTAACGTACAATTTTATAACAGTGTTATAATTACTTAAAACATAAGCTTCTGAATAAAACTGTTGGTTTCATTTATATTTTTTCCCAGAAGTAAGGATTCCTGTACTTTCTAAATAAATACTTTTACATTATTTCTTGTGGGGATAAGCCAATGTGCAATTTTATCTCCTTGTTTAATTAATATAATTTAAATAAAATAAACTTGGGATGAAAATTACTGTTTTCCAGAACAAAGAATTACAAGATAAATTGGACTACTTAATGGAAAACCAACCAAAGACCAATATAGAAACCAGAGATACTGGTGTAGAATGTGACCTTCCATACAGGTATTTACTTTTTCTGCTTGTTCATAGGAAACTTCTTCATAATGTCCCATATTGGTGCTGTAAACCATTGTGCTAATAAACTGTTAGGGTGGATTATGGAATTTTGCAAAATTTCCCTAAGTTTTAAAGAGCACATCTACTAGGTGTAGTGTACTTCAATGACTTATGAAGTAGGATTTTTTTTTTTTAAAGATGCAAACATATTGCAAACTCCTGGGGAGCACTTATTTACAGTAACGTGATTTAAGCAGGGAGTAAAGCTAGAAGGCAAGAGATCTGACTTTGTGAAATATGGGAAATATTGATGAAATGTGTCTGCTGGCAGCCCAGCAGAACGCAATGGACATCTCTACCCTAAGGCTGGTTAATGCTGGCTTCATGCATGTTTTTATTCTTTGTGTTCCGGGAGATGCGTCCAGGAGCATTTTAAAGGGCAGGTAACACCAACAGTAACAGCTGAGGGCTGCAGCAATTTCTGGAGATGTCCTAGCACTAGGTGGAAGATTGCCAAGTAAACAGCACAGTAACATTACCGCTTCTGCACTGGAATGGTTGTCTCTGATCTGTGGTGGCCAGTGGCTCTGGTGCCTGGCTTTGCAAAGATCCAGGTATCGTGCCTCCCCTTTCTCCGTCCTGAACACTGCATCAGGGTTCCACTGAGCCCTGGGAGCAAGGCTATGGACTTGCACTTGAATCTTCCCCCAACAAGTCACCACAGGGAAGGGCAAAAGAGAAACCAAAACAGTAAGGTAAGGAGGACCATTGCACATTACTTTTAATACCAACAAGTAAACTTGTTCATCTTAACTGACCTGCAAATTAAGTCATTTAGTTTGAGGAATGTAAATTAGCATATGAAATCAGCAAGCTGCAATACAAACTAAGATTTTCTTCTTCCCATTTTAAAAATATGCTCATTTCAGTGTTCAGCCTAGAAAGCGTACTTTAATGGCACGAGTTTTGAAACCTCAAAACCAGTGTTTTTCACTCAGGGTGCCAACAGAAAGGTATCTTTTTTGTCCTCTCTGTGATCCCTCTGTATGTAACCACAGCCCCTACTTATCTGATATTTTTCTTGTTTGTGATATTTATCTCTATGTAGAAATATACCTCTATGCAGTTGAGATTTTATGGAATTACTCCTCACAATTAATTGTGTTCTTACATGTAATATTGCTGTCTTTATTGTTGCAGGATCCTTAGTCCTAGTAGCTGTATTGGACATTCCAATATGAGCTCCAGCAGATGCCTGCATCTAAACTTGTCAGTATCTGCCATGGTTCTTATCAAATATTCTTTGTAGGATTATAGAAAAGAAATATGGAACATATCAGATACACTGAATAGTTTAATTTTAGCCTGTCAATATGAATACCAAGGCACAAGTTCATTGCCGTGGCATTTCTAGGCCAGCTGTCTGATACTCTGACATTAACTCTGTAAGCTTTTTCTTGTCTCCTTAACAGTACAAGTACTGAGAACAGAAGATCTCCTGAAAGTGCAAGGCCAGTGAGGACATACACCCCCTTCAAGAGAGTGTTGGAATTTAGCACAAAGAACAGTACATCTTGAGCGTTCAAGTCAACATGCTTTCTAAATACAAGCAAATATCTTGCGCCTTTGCAGCTTGATTAGATAAATTTTTATCAAGTCATAGAGAAGAACAGCAGCATGGAGTCTTGCTAAATTTATCCTGAAAGCAGCTTTTTAGTGACTTCGTATCTGAAGTTACTACTGGCATTAACCGTGAGGGGGATATGGAAGAAGTGGGATGAGTGAAACAGCAGTCAATATTGCTTCTTTAGAAGCTATCTAGTGCAATGTGTCATTTCAAACGCCCATAAGGAAGGAGTTGTATAGCTGTACAGGTTTTTTTCTTCAATTGTGTCGTGTAATGAAGCTCTAATATATTTTATTTTCACTACTATTAGAAGCAGTATCTGAAACTATGCTGGCAGACGGCATTAGTCTGAAAGTTCTGCCTTTGCCTGTGTACAAATGTGAAGGCTGTTCACGCCTGTCATAGAGACCTGGTATACTCGAGGGCTCTGTTCACCTGGAGGAAGATCACTCGTAACTGGCACTCTTTTGCTGGGAGGGAGAGATGCAACTGGGCTGTTTCAAACAATTCCCTCAGTGCTTGCAGATGAATGTCATGTTTGTTGCTCAAAACAGTAACTGATAGAGCAGATTATAAAGGATTTTGCTTTGTTGGACTGAGGCACTGGTTTGCCCTTTCTCAGTCATGGGATAGAGTCACAATTGGTGATACGTTCAATAGTAATTGTGTAGGAAAATCCCTGTCACTTCTTTTTATTTACTTTTCCATTAGAGGAAGGAATTTTCATTAAACAGAATCTTGCCTACAGCAACCTGCAGCAGTCCCTGCAATGCCTACAGCAATAGCAATCCTGAATCAGGATTTTTATTTTTGAGTACTTTTTTTTTCCAAAGCACTTTAAATCTTATCCTTGACTTCAAAGTACCAGCAGGAATGACTGCATCTAGTACAGAACTTATTTAAATGTATATGTAGGGTATTTTTTTACATCTTGTTTTGATCTCCCAGTCTTAGTGAACTAATATGGATTATGAATATTTTCTTGTAGTTCTAGTAACATGAATGAAGGGCATTTTTTTTATTACAGTAACTGCTATAGAAAACAAACAACTTACGTTTTGTATGATTAATATTGTTCTTGCATTGAATGTCAATCCCAGGAGGTACTCACCTTGCCACAGGGCTTTACAAAGTGATTGCTTTTATTTCCAGTCTAAAGCAAGATCTTAAATTCAGTACTGTCTATTCAAATCAAGTATACTCACTAGAGTTGTACTTAAAATAATAATATTGACCTCATAATCCAAATCTTATTCCTACATTATTTCAGGGGTTTCTGATTTTTTTAGAGAACTTTGTTTATTCTGTAGCTGTGCTGTGGAACTACTAAATAAAGAAGCCTGTATTGGAGGATGGATTGAAGAATATTTTGATGCAGCACAGATATCTTGCAAGAACATGAATTGCTTGATATAATCAAAGCATATACAAAATAATGGGAAGCTCAAACATCTCAAGCTTTTGTGCTCACATCATCCTCTTTGCACATAAGCTATTTTTTCCTCACCACGTGTTCAGCTCCTGAGAACTTAAAATGGTCATTCTTTCTAAAAAGTCAAACACAATATAATGGATTCTACTATGCACAAAATTCAAGAAATAATTGCAATCAAAGCCATTAACAAAAAAGTAAATTATGTACCATGTGAAGGAAGCCTGTGATCTTCACTGCTATAAAAGTTGCAAACATTAACAGCTGCTCAATGTTTCTTTTAAAAAGAATAATTAAAAAATACATTGTTAGCTTAATAGCTCTAAAAGGAAACTGTTTACTTTGCATGTGATGAGGGAGTGCAAAAGAACTCATAGATACCAAAAGGGCAAAGAAAACCCTCCAGCTGTCACATTAGTAAACAGGCATAATACTACACACTTGCTTAAATAGCTTCTCTTAGAGAAGAGATGCAAAACCTCTAGAGTGGGAAAGGGCTTGAAGAGAAGGTCCCTGAATATAAAGTCTGCTCCCTGTAACAACAGTCCTCAGACAAAGCACCCTCTTGTTATCCAAAGCAGAGGAATTGTCTTGTACCTGAACACCAAAGACATGGAAACAGCTGACACATGGAGAGGCTGTAGTCTTAACAGTGCATAGGGGATTTTTGATTGAAGTTTGGATGCTTGAGTGAATTTGGGAGACTAAGTTTGCTGAACAAAGTTCCCAAATAACAGTTAATTTAAGCAATAACTAAATGGATTATGGTTATGAACAACTAAGATCATGAAGTGAAACTCTAAAAGAGAACACATTTAAATTGGAAGTGTATGTTGATGAACGCAAAAGCTGATGGGTAATGACCCACCTCACTTCAGGGGTAAGCTTTGTACTTGTGTAATCCTATCCCCCTCTAGTGGCTGATAACAGCAAATATTTGGACAGTATCTGTGTTTGACGAGAAAGACACTAAAATCTACTCCCAATTGGCCATATTAATGTCCATTGGAGATGCAGCTTGAGTTCATTACATAGCGTCTTTTAGCTTTTTTTTTTGTGCCCAAGTAGTCCAAAAGACTTTAACTGACAAGTTTAAATAAGTAAACATACTTTATCCTTCTGTTTTTAGCCAGAATTCAGAATACAGAACCTGATGACTGTGAGGTGCTCAGTGAATGGTAGGAGAGGGCAGGATGAAGTATCAAAATGCTGCTTTGACACAGACTTCAAAAGGAAGTTCATTCTACTTTTAATACACCCTTGAGGATCTCCTCTGAAAATATTGCAAGCTATTTTAACTCTGAGACTTGCAAAATGATGATCCTCTGCTCAAGATTTTGCCAAGACTGCAGCAAGGTCTTGAATTTTTCCTGTAAAAGTTTTCTGTATAAATTCTGTCTTGGCTATTTGAAATATAGTTGGGTTTTTTTTCTAAACCAAGTAAGAATTGAAGTCTATATTTTAAGAGCATTTTGACATGCAATGAGCTGGATGACCATCATTTGATGGGACTACTAGTCTAAATTTGGTAACTGTGAAGAACAAGAGAGAAACAGTATTTACGTAATTGTTGCATGAAGATGTAGAGCTTTCCAGTCAAATGAGCAGCAATGTAAATTAGCATATATAACAATAAATCTGACTGAAAAGACTGTAACAATTCAGTATAAACGTTGTCAATTTGAGATTGGGTTAATTAGTACTATAACATTAGAAACTAGTAAAATTTCTGTAAACATTAATAAAAGCCATGTAGATAGGTCCCAGAAAGTGCATTAAATATAAGTCAATTGTATGACTACATTTGTACAATGATAAGTATTCTTTTGTGGTTTCTTCCAGATACTCTGGAAAGTATTTTGGGATACAGTTTTCATATATGCTGTATAAATAATGTAGTTATGTTGTATGCTTTTAATACATCCTGTAGGTAGGACTTGAAAAGGATAAATTGCAATAAATACTGTATTTAAACTTTCTATTCTGTTGTGTCAACATTCATTTAGAAATAAACTTACCTTAAAACCTTGCAAACTCTTACTTTACACAATCTTGTTTATGTATGAATGCAAAAGGGGTTCCTCTGGAGCCTTGATGTTCTTGTCAGTGTTTCCTTTGGCAGACAGGCTCTTGAGAACAGGAAGACACTCCCTTGTTAAAGACTAAAGACTCTTCTCAAAGCCAAGTAACAAAAGTAGATGAACTCTTTTATGAAATAAAGAACTATTGACTTGCACAGGGTAAACAAGAACTGGGCAGCTCACTCTTGCAAAAAAACCTGACAACTTCAGATCCCACAGATAACATCTGAGTACATCTGGGATGATGCTCTCCAGGCTTCAGCATGATGAGATTGGGATGACCATGGCCCACCTTTTTCTACAGTTTATATCCACTCACTGATAATAGAGATTTATGTTTAAGACTGTTGCAATGAAACAATCTACATGTCAACTAAGTAAGAAGAGGTCATGCAAACATGGCAATCACAGTGTTACTGGTTTGCAATGCTCAGCTGAAGAAAGTGAAGGTTTTTACTTGAGTAATGCTTCCCTGTGTACATGTATTCAGTACAAACTGCCAAAAGGACCTCATAAAATCACACTGAGATCAGCAATGCTCAGTGCAGAACCTACAACATGGGATTCTGTGATTTGGATGCTAATGCTTTTCAGAGAGGCTTTGAATCCTTGTTTTGACATCTGAAGACTTCTAGACATGGACAGATGAGCAAATACATAAGAAGTAAGTTCCCTCCACATCGTTAAGCTGTAATTCTGTACAGGAAATCCCTGCTTCACAGAATGGAGACATGCACGCTATGAGTTTCATTCCACTTACATTTTATTTCATTCCCGCTCAGCACCTGGGGCTATTTGCACATGTAAAAGAAAAAAGTGCTTAAGAAACCTGATGAGTTAAGGCCTTCCAGCCCTACCTCAAGCACTAGAATATGGAAGAAACAGAAAAACAAGGTGATAGTAGCCATCTACAACTTAAGGTATGTGAAAATTTTCAAAAGAAAAAGGGACCTGGTTGATTAAAGAGAAAATATGTAGAAGTGAACATCTATGAGGTTACAAGATTCTGTAAAGGTGTGTGGTGTGCAGGCATGCTACAATAATCTGACAGTTGCTTCCCATATGTAAAAAAGTATGTCCATAGGTATAAGCATATATAGGATTGCTTTTGAAGTGTTTAGGGCTTTTTTAGAGAAATAAGGTTAATGAGGAGTTATTATCTTTAAATTAAAGAAAATTAAATTAATTACTACAAAGGTACATCATGCTAATTAAAGCGGTTTTTTAGATGAAATTAAAATTATTGATTTTAATTCCAAGAATTCATACCAATTTTTCTGTTATTTTGGGGATGGTTTATTTTGTACATGTGGTTTGATTCCTCTCCTCCTGCCCCTCAATATTCCACCTAGGAGTACAGAAACTGCAAAAGTAGTTTTTCCCCCCTCAAAACCTACATTCTAACATCTCTTTTGCCCCTTTTCCTACTTAAATGAAGTAACATTTTTAAATTTGTAAAGTTAAAGAAAGGAGAAAAGAACAATGGAAATTATACCTCTAACAGAAAAGAAGCAAGAGTGTTAGTTGTACTTTTAATACCAATTTTGTACGGACTCGGATATTTCTGACAGGAGAAACACCTGAACAAATTCAGCCAGTTGTACTTCATGGCCATCTCCCCCAAAATGCCATATGACTACAGTATAGCAGCCTAGTCGTAACTGCATTGATTAAACAGAAATACTAAAAGTTCAGACACAAATGTCTCTTGTAATGTTCCTTGTAACTGGTGTAATCTATTTTTAAAAAATCTATGCTAGAATAGGTTACGTAGTTATTTGAATACCTTTCTTTTTAGCTATACTATATACAAAGATGAATACTCCTGGGTCACACCTTGCTTTCTGTTCTTTTTTTTTTTTCAGGCAGCTTATTCTATTTTGTTAGTATACCTGATTTTCTTCTTCATTGTCATTCTAATAATTTAATTTTCTTGTAGAAATAATACAAAATTGCATAGTAATTTCAGCCATGCTATTGCAGAATAAATTATATTTACCTCTAGGTATCTAATGACAGAAAACAGACGGACTGCAAAATGTATCTAGTAATAGCTCTTGAGATAATGCCCTAAGTGAGAAACATAGGAAAGCCCATTATGTAAGAAATAATTAAAAACCCAGTTTTGTTATATACTTAGCTCACATGAATGCTGATCAAAATATTCAAGAAAGTGATACAAAATAAAGCTTCTAATCAAAAAGGCCAAGAATGCTGAGGAAAACGATAAAAATATGACTGTGCACTGCAAATAATGACAGTGTATCGGTCTCCCAAGAGAAGCAAGAGCAAATTCCTAAGGCTAAACTTGCAGTAGGTATTGCTGGATGGTGATTACTCATATTCAGAGTGTGGCTAGTGACGATTTTCCTACACACCTGTATTTCGCCCCAGGGCAAATGCCTAAGTATGTCATTTTCTTCAGTCCCACAAGTGCTCCATACTTCTGTTCTTTGACTGAGAAAGCTTAAATCTATTTTTCTTCTTTACATTTGTGGCTAAGTGGATACTAGCTAGATTGCATCTATATGCTGCCCATCGATCCATAAACAAGAATTTTTATTTTTTTTTTGGCATGTTCCAAAGCTCAGCTATTTGTTCATCATTCTGGAACTGTGTGTTGCCTGTAAACAGACTATGGTATTCCAAAATTTAACACTCCCGAACTATAAAGATGAAAAATATTCCTTCCCAATGACCTTGGACAAATACAGACTTGGTAAATGGTATTCCAAGTGAGGCTACAGAATGATCAGCTGTGATTTCCAGCAGTCATGTTATTAGGACTTTATTCTCTTCATTTTTTGCTCTATTTTTCTGTATTTATGCATTTTAGCACATAAGCTGAAACCCGCTGTAAATACTGGCATTACCTTTCTGTACATGTAATAACAGCAGTTGAACTGAGATGAACCATCATCATGTAAGTGCAGAGCAGTGGTCTAATGAGACCGTTCCTTCTAGACTCTCACTTCCCTGCAGGCAGCAGCAGTGCTCTGTTTCCATCCCCAGCCTTCCCACTTTCTCCTGTCTGCACGGGGGAGAGGTTAAAAAGCAAGATAAAGCAGGTAACATGCACGGCATAACTTAAGCCTGCATTACAAAGGCAGCAACGCAGAGAACTTGTGTCCTTGAACAGTAGGTGATCTTCTGGTGAGAAAAACTCACAGTGATTTCCTCTTCCCTGAACTCTTAGGGAAAACTCCCTGCGGGATTTTCCACAGGAGATGATCCAGGTTGTGCATAACAGTGAAACGGTCTCTTCAGCTACTCACTTAACTTGGCTTTTCCCACCCTGATCGTGGTATTTATTTCCATGGGTAGCTGCCTACTTGATTAATCTCATTTCCCCTGGCCCTCAGCCTTCCCATTCACCCTCCAGCTGAGCAAACAAAGGGGCGGGCAGCCATTTTAACGCGCTTCCTCCTCCGGTCCCTCCGGGGTAGGCCCTCCGCTCATCCTGTTCATAAAACAACTGTTTTAACAATCTCTGAGAAATGTGCCTCTTCACTAGTACTTGGATCAAGAAACCTCCACTGGGATCAACTTTAAAAGGCTGACATCTGCCACCTGGGAACTGCCATTCTGCTAACGACTGTATTACTACTAGACGGAGTGGACTTACTAAAGCTCATGGCGCTTGTATCAGTTAGGAAAGTTCGGAGTGAGCAGGCCAACGTTATGCTACAGTCTGAGTTTCTATATTCAGTCTCTGTATCATACATAAACATGTTAAAAAATAAATGCCATGTAAAGAAAACTTTAACAAATCTCTGAAAGTTAAACCTGGAGTCCTAAATAGGAATAGTCCTAAACAGGCTCTGCTAGAAGCTACTCAAACACATGGAAATGGTGTGGCTTTCGTCAATGAAAATGCAAAATAATGTAAGACACATTTAAGCTTTTGCAGCTTTTTGAGCATACCAGGAGCGCTGAGCTCAGGAACAGCAATCCGCCTCTGCTCTGCACAACTTCCCGCACCCAGGCTAACGTGAGATGTGTTTCTGGAGTACTAAGTCAATTTCTATAATCAGGGTTTTGTGACACAGGGACGGATGCTGACCGTGACCGAGGTGTGCCGGAGCGCTGCGGTGGGAGCGCGGTGGCGCCCGGCCCATCCTGACGGGAGGCAGCGGCGGCCTCCTCCCCGCCCCGCGCAACTGCTGCCCGAGCCGACAGAAAACAAACGTCTGACGTTATTTCAGGCTGCGTGGATGTACCCAAACGAGTCCCTACCGCTGGGGCCGACCCCTGCGCCCAGAGGATCCCCGTCTCGCCCCCCTCTCCCCTCCCCGAGGAGAGGCGGTGGGAGGGGCGGGGCCGCTCGTCTCAGCCAGCGGCCGCGTCGGCCTTCGCGTTCCGACGCAGTCGGGCCCTGCCGCCCCGCCGTCGCTTCCGGTAAGATGGCGGCCTCCAGGGAGCTGCGGAAGCGGCGCCGGGCCCGGGCGGCTGCCCCGCTGACGGGCGGCGCGGGGCGGCATGGCAGCGGCGAGCGGCGGCGGCGGCCTGCGGGGCCGGAGCCTCCCCGAGCTGCGGGAGATGCTGAGGCGGCAGGAGCGGCTGCTGGCGGACCGGTGAGGAGAGGCGGAGCGCAGGCGCCGAGGAGCGGGTTAGGCCTCCCGCCGGCTTCGCCCGTCCCCGCGTAGGCGGCAGCGGCCAAACCTCTTTCTCTGGTTTAACTCTTTTCGGGGGTCGGTGAAGCTGCGAGTGCCTCCCAGGGGCTCCCAGCTCTTGCCGACGCAGCAGCGGCGCTCTCTGGAGACGCGGGGCTCCCCCCCTCAGGGCTTCCCCGCGGGCCCAGTTCCCGCCGGGCCGCCCTGGAGCCCCTCTGTCCCTGTGGGACCGCGCAGCGCCCTCCTGCCCGGGCTGCCAAGGTGACAGCCGGGGGATAGCCTTCAAATCCTACACCTCTGGGTGGTGGTACCGCCTGCGGGCGTGCGCGGTAACGACTGTGCGGGACTGCGTTTCTGGGAATATGGGCAGAAATATCTGTGCAGTCCACTTAGATGAAAATACTAAACGATATTTGCACACTGCTCTTTTCAGACCAGCAGTTACATCTTTGAGCAGAGAAAAAATGTAATAGTTGCTTTATCAGAGTATACATCTGAGGCTGCAAGTGCTTTGCATCTTGCCACTTTTCAGAAAAGTATGTAAACAGGAAACTTAATGTTAGGATGAGAAACCTGCCACGTTAACTGTTCTAATAAAACAGATCTGTATCTCGGGTTGAAATAGGCTTCTTTATACCCTCTTAAATAATATTTTTTGTTTCTTAGGAAATTCATTGATAGGCTTCCAGATAAGGGTAAGAAGATCTCTGATTTTGCTGAAAAGCTGACGCTTGCCATTTTACAAGAGGAGGAATTAGCAAAGACGGCTGAGCTGTTATCTGCTGTCAGATTGGAGTTTCAGGTGAAACAGGAGGAGATTAATACCAGCAAACAGCAAGTTATCATAAACGAGGACACGCTGAACCGTGAAGATACCTCAGTCTTTAATGAAAACTCTAATATTAAAGAAGTTTCCGAGATTTCTTCCGAAAGGCAGGAGGCAGAAGCTATTGAGCAAGATGCCACAAATACAGCTCTGGAAAATCCAAGGACTCAGAGGAAAAAGGATAAAGTAAAGACTGTTACAAAAGATCAGAATCTTTTTTGTGAAGTCGTCTCCAAGTCAGCCACGAGCAGTCATGTCAAAAGTGATCAGCAGGTACCTCAGAGCAATACTGAAGATGGTACAGAAAGTACAGCTGCTTTGGACAGCAGTAAAGACCCGTTGGTTGATGCCTTTCGAAAAGTTACAATTGTAGATGGTGACAGTAGTGAAAAGGTATTGGGAAAAGAGCAGAATGTGGCTAAACATATGGGCAATATCTTTGGAAGCCTGCACCCCAAGACACCACATTATATTGAAGTTCTAGAGTCTAGAGCCAAGAACCCAGTCATAAAAAAAAGCAAATTTAAACCAAATGTGTAAGTATTATGGAATAGAAAAACCTTTTGTGAAATAATATATGGTCTAATTTTACCCATTTGAAACAATTGTCATGAATCTTCATAGAGTTTCATAGCTTAAGCTACAAAATTATTAAACAATTGGCAAAACTTTCTTGTGGCTCGAAGAACTTGTAGAACTTTTAACAGCAGGGGACTTTTCCTGCACCTCTAGAAAAATTGCAGTTCACATTGTCTGTACCAGTAGCAGGAGCAGTTCATACTTCGTGACTCCCAAAGCATTGCTTTTTCATGTTTGCCACTTAATTGGCATACCTTTTTTTTTTGTTCACCGTCAGGAGTAACTTGAGATATTGTCTCGCTGCAGAGAAATCTTTTTAGTTTCTCCAAGCACTGCTTATTTTTTATTCATTTATGTTGTCATAGCACTTCAGCTTTCATTTCAACTCTTACGTAATGAAAAGAACAAGTTTTGGAACTGAAGTTGTTCAACCTTGTGCTGCAAGTTTGGGTCACAGTTTTTATGTTTTATTTCTTCCAGATTATCAGGAGAGCAAAGTGGATCATCGCATGGTTCCTCATCCAGTCAGTCACCTGGGGGATCTGGCTCTCCAATTTCTACTGAAGAGAGGCGACTTAGAGATAAGAAACATTTGAATGATGTCACAGCAGCTCGGCTGCCACCGCTTCACCATTCCCCTGCTAAGCTGTTATCCATAGAGGAATCCATAGCAATTCAAATACAGCAAAAAGAAGCTTATGAGGTACGAATTTCAGATTTGTAATTGGGATCACTCCTGAAAAAGAAGGCATAAAGGGATCTTTTCATACTGACGAATTTGATGATGAAATTGAGCTGGGCAGACTTTGAGGAAAGGCACTTTTTCTTATATTCGATTCCTTTAATGATATAACTCAATAATGTATGAATTCTTTCTGAAACTGTTATTCCTGCATTAAACAAAATCTAGTGTTCTTTGTGTGTTGATATGCTAACCTCATTCCACTCACTTCATCTCTGACTGGAAATTTAAACATATACCTTGTCTATTAGTCTTAAAAGAGTTTGTGCCTGTGCCTGAAGAATCCAAGTTCTGAGGTTCTTCAAATTCTGTTGTAATGGAAATTGATTTTGACTTTCCAGGTAGTGCCAAGCTAATGTTTAAATTACACACTAGTGTAAAAGTGTTTGTTGCCTCTTACTGTTTTAAAAGCGCTTGCTAATTTAGTCATCTTGCCACTTTAAGGGACATAATTTATTTGGAAAATGGAGACAGGTTTTTTGCTGAGGTTGCTGAAGAGCAGCATTGCTATTGCTACATGGTTACTGTGCACAGCTGCTCTCTGATGTGGGCTGATTTTGTTCTGTTAAAGCTGACATTAGTGTATCACAGGTGAGGACTGCCACGCGGGGATTTTCAACTCTTATAAAAAGGTCTTAAAATATTAATAGCACAGTTATGCAGAAGTGTTAAAAGAAACCTGAAATTTCTTTGCTAGTTACTAAAACTTATAATTAAGCCCACTCTGGAATTATTAATGTTATTATGTCAAGTTTCTACTTTAGTCTATTATTTTTTTCATGACCAGGATAAAAATGACAAATGAACACTTTTTCTAACTAACTTTTGTCTAACTAACTTTTTTTTTTTTTCCTCTTTTATATAGGAAATGCAAGCCAAGCTTGCAGCACAGAAGCTTGCAGAGAGATTGAATATAAAAATGCTCAGGTTTGAACCAGAGGGGGAGGCCTCAATGCAATACAGAGAAGTGAGAGATGAAGATTATTTTTCAGCAGAGGACTGAATTCAAGAAGGGATGTCTGAGGAAGAGCCACGTAAATGATCTTTATGCAGTACTTCTTAAAACCCAAACCTGGATATTGAGAATGCTTTATCTAGTCAATTTTTTCTTAAAATTTTAATATTACAGTTATGGGAAGGGTTCAATACAAACCTCATAAATATAAATGTTACTAAGTGGTAACCCTGGTGTTATTTAGGGACTGCTTTTTGAGCCCTCGGGGCAGTTAATGCTTGTGGAATGCCCCATAGTTTTCAGCTACAGTGAAGCGAGCTCTTTTGGAGGCTATGATGAGTCATCTACGAGAGAAGGTTTCTTCTGTGCAGAAATGTGATTGCAAAGGGCATCGGCAAAAAGGGCATGAACTGCCTGCATGTGTGAAAGCTCTTGCCTTGTATATATGTGAGATACTTCTTTTATCTATTTACGACTATCTTGCTTTTACTGTATGGTGAAAATACATGCCCGGAAAGCTACAATAAATACGTGATTGTTAGGCTGTAAGTTAGCTTCTTATCTCATGAGAACTTGTTTCTGTGCCTGCACCTTAAGATAACACTTTATGCCCTTATGTTATAAATAGATTAAAAATTTCAAGTTATTTTGTAACTCAAATTCTGTTTGGGCTTTAAGGGATTTTGCTGTTTCATTATTGGTGATTACTGCAAAGCACATCAAGAGATCGAGTTAATCTGAAGATGTTAATATTTTTATTAAAGGTCTTGGTGTTTTTCCATATTTTTGTACACTGCTTTCATACTTTGGAATACTATTTTTTCATAGTCTGATACTGTAAATTAAGAGATCTGGTTTTCTTGGAGAAAATGTTCTGTGTATTTTGCAGTTTTAGCTGTTCTTTGAAGATAAAAACCCCCTTCCTTATAATAACATTTTCTGCCTTTTAATGTGAGTTTTGAAAGATAAGGAACACACCTGAGAAGTATTTCACAATGATATTCCACTGTTGACTAGGATATTCCGGCCCTAGTATGGGTTCAGTTCTAAAAAACAAACCTCAGAGATTCCTTGTATAGCCTGGCAACACCTGCTTTCTGAGACGCTGCAGCAGCAGCGTGTGCAGGGCAGCTGCATGTGCAGGGCAGCTGCATGTGCAAGGCTTGCCCTGGATGTGTACATAATCCTGCGGGAATGGTGTCTCTGGAAACCGAGGGTGCTCCAGATGTGAGTCATTCAAAAAGCTGCATGGTATCATCTCGAAATGGGGGCTGAAAGTCTCTGCCACTTCTTGAGTGCATACAGCACTTTGCTAGCAGGCAGTAACTCTCTCCCAAATTCTCCAGAAGCTCTCCCAGGCGGTCCCTGTGGTACACTCCATACCCTGGCGATGCAGTTTCACAGGTGGAACTGCTGCTAAGCTAATATGAGGTGGTTTTTGACTAGGTCATCTGTTGCTCATCTGTGATGCCTCTTTCCTCTTGCAGGTTTCTTGTTCTCATTGTTCATTGGCTTCTCATCAGCTGTCTGCTCTTCCCTTTTCCTCATAAGACTTATCTCCTGTCACTAAAGCAGATTAAAACTCTGCATCCCTGCACCTCCCGTTCCCTTTCATAGGACATATTGCTGCCTGTGTCTGTATTTAACTTCTGCCACGTGTCTTGCATCCTCCTGCCGTTGCTATCTTCTCTTGCTTTGTGTAACTCCATCTAAATACCAGCTGTGCACCTGGGCACCTTCTGCATACCTCAGTCACTTGCATATCTCGTAGAGACCTGAATGTCTTTGTCTTTTTGCCACGGCTGCCCTCCTACTGAGGCTTTCCTTATTTCCTATTTTGGTTTCAAACTGTGTAGGTGTGTGCCGCTTCTGGGCCTTATATCCTCCTTTTTACCACCTCTTCCTCTTTTTTTTTTTTTTTTTCTTTTTTTCTCTCTTCTGTGCTCCAGCTTCTCACACTCACTTGTCTTTATCAGCACTATTTTTTGGCACATTTTCAGTCATTCACATTCATCCCTCAGCATCCGTGTTGATGACCCATCTGATCCTCAGTTGTATGTATTTCTGCCCTCGGCATCTTCCTTCAGTGTGTGGCTCTGACTCCACAGGCCAGTGGAGTGCTCTTCTCTTGTGGATGCAGTTCATCTCTCAGATCACCATTGTCCATGCTACCTACCACTGTCATCCAGCTGGGTCTTGTCATCAGTCTTCCCATTATTTCAGTCTGTTGTACTGCTTAAGGACAAGAGGCCTCAGCAGTGTATTGGCTCTCCCTTTGCTGTTGCCTGAAGCACAAGCTACCTCTTCCAGCCCTGTTTGCATCTCTCCTCCTCGTTAAGATCATCACTATTGTCCCTGTAATGACAGCACTTAAAAAGTCACACTTTAAGAGTTTTTTAAGCTTTTCTGTGCTAAAGGAATTTACACAAAGCTACACAGTTCATTTGTTCTAGATTACTGAAATCTAGCTCAATGCTGACCGCTAACTAAAATTATGCGCTTCCCTTGTGCTTTTAAGGGTTACTTTTGCTCTCTAAACTTTGTGAAGCGGAGGCAGTTTTCTTGATCTGTATTTTGAAAGGGTTCAACGTGTTCGGACTTTGCCAAAGTGGATCCCCCTGAATGGGCAAACTTCACCCTTAAGGAAAAAAGAAATTGCTCTAGTAACAGGTGAAGTGCATTATGTATTTATTATGCAATTAACAGCTTCTCAGCACAGTGCTGGGGGAGTCCTCGTGGAAGAGACTGCTGTGTGAACACAAAACCAAGCTTAACGTATGAATTTTAAGTTTTTGCTAAAAGGGTTTGTATTACTGCAAAACCTGGAAGCTTTTGTGGGGACTTGTTGGTCCTGGGTTCTGAGCACAGGTGTGTACTTTGAATGAAGATTTTGTGAGTGATAAGAAAGCAAAGAGTTGGGTATAGAGTCTCGTGTTAAGGAGGGTGTGCAATCTAGAAGTCTGTAAAAGGTTAGAGAATAAGAGGATGAATCATGGAATGGTTTAGTCATACTGAATTAAGTTTCTGATGGAGCATGGTATTGCTGTTTTGCATTTAGCTGTTCTCCAGTTCCAGAACATTACAAAAGAATAGAGAATTGAGGAGCTTGCTCTCTTTTTTTTTGTGAGTGGACTGTTTTAGTGGAGTAGGCTGTTAACCCAGTAGAAAATAAAGAATTGATAATATGTTTCTGAAGCTCCTTGTGTGAATAATGTTTTGTTTTGACCATGTAAAGTTTGCAGTCAAGTTTTTGGGGAAAACCAGAACTTTTTGCTTCAGTGCTCCACAAGGAAAACACTGGAGATGGAGTTAGGAAACAATTGCTGTATAGAGGAAGAAAACTTGGGAATGCAAATGGATGAGAAAAGATCTGTAAGATCTAAAGCCGGGCAATTGTGCAGGTCTGAAAGATGGCACAGAGACAGACTTTAAATGGTGTGCTGCAAGTCTGAGAAATACAGCGTGTGTGGCAGGTACCTATGCAGCAGCAGCTGCAGTCCCTTGATTTTTGCATTGTTAGGAGTACGTGATCCCCAAACTGCACAGAAGAAAAGAACTCTAGTTTCTGTTCACAGCTGTAACCTTTCCTGAGGGAGAGAACATGCAATATGGTTTGCCAGCTGTGATGATAACATGATCTAGAGGATTTAGCAACCTAAAAAATTATGTTAAGTATTTGGGAAATAACATTTGAAACAAGAAAGACCTAAATGCTGCTGTACTTAATTATTTGGGGGGACTGTAAGAGTAACTAAGGGTAGAAAAGATGCATAAGCTTTTCCTGGTTTTTAGAGTTAGACCTAGCTGACAGGTCAGCAGTTCTGTTAGCAGTTTTCCGTCTGTCTTGTGGACTGCTTCGAAGGGCCATGGGATCAAAAAAAAGTCAGTGACAGTAAGCTGCAAGCTTCCTGTGTGGAGGAAATGGGGCCTGCAAATTGAGAGAATTTGAAAACCATGGCTCTGTGCTGTGGAATTTCTGAACCTGCCACAGGGTCGCAGTATCAGGAGTCAGGGAAAAGAATATCCATACGCTACAGACTGGTGAATCAAACCTTGAGCGGGAAGCCATGGCAAAAGCTGGTCATGCCGCATGAGCAGCCTTGCACAGTAGTTTGGGGGTTTATTTATGGAACTCGCAGACAATTCCCATATCGCAGAGACGCCACAAGCTGGCAGCCTTTAGCAGTCTCATGGAAGAGGTAGGACCTGAGTAGCCTGAGTTGTAGGTGGAGATCTGCCTGGCTGGTTGTTGTAATTTCAGTTGTGTACCATGCTGGGTTTTGTCAGTGAAAATGATCTGT
Source organism: Anarhynchus alexandrinus (assembly GCA_008711295.1). Classification (NCBI taxonomy): domain Eukaryota; kingdom Metazoa; phylum Chordata; class Aves; order Charadriiformes; family Charadriidae; genus Anarhynchus; species Anarhynchus alexandrinus. Next base: position 8,192,933 of record VUYV01000008.1, on the reverse strand, counting down.
TGTGGGACCCTGTTCAAAACATTTCTGGCTTAATTTGAGTGGCATCTGGCTCATCATCTGCCTTTAGCAAGTTAGTGCCTGCAAGGAGTATCCTTGGGCCAGGGGAGTTGCAATGAATTCTTGGCCTTTATATAAAATGAATGGCATAACGGGGACAGGGAACGGGAGTTCTGTGCTGGAAGAAGCTGTGCTCTACCCTGTGGACTCTGCTGTAGGAAAAGGTGGCTTTGCACTGCTTTGCCAGCCTTGCTGCCTCTTCAGAGCAGTATAAGAAGGAAGTGTAACTGCTCCAAAGTGTCTTGTAAGGACAAATTCTTCAAGGAGTCAGTCTTGCATGGTGTGGTCTTGTTCCAGGGAGGTGCTAACTGAACTGTATGTTTCCTAAGTTTGTGGTTTTGTTGCAAGTCCACTGCTCTTAGGGTGGTATGTGTGGAGATCACCACTGAGATTTCCTGGTTTCCTAATGTTTGGTTTTGGGTTGTGAACTCCCACGTTTTAGGAGGGAAAGAGAAGTAGAAAAGACAGCTGTGTGAAAACAACATTTATTTTGCTGTGGTATTTTTTTCTTTTTCAGTAAGCGAATGATTGTGTTTTATTCTCACACTTCTGCAGTGCTGTGTCACTGCTGACATTGTGGCAGGCAAATGTTAGCTGACTGTAGTCCAAACATTTTACAAACATTTTACAGTCACGTTGACTTTCCATGGGGTACAAGTGCTTAACTCCATTTGACTCCTTTGTAAATACTGTAATTATTATTCCATATGTATGCAAAGATTTAGAGGCATTTACTCATCTCTTGTTTAAAGCAACTGTTTTGATCATTTAGTTATTAAGATTTTATTAAATTGGCCCTTGATTTAGTGAAGCATGAAAACATGGACTGAAGTCAAAGCTTTATTCCTCTAGGAACATTTATGTGCAAGTGCTCTGTTGAACTGGGATATTGGCTCTGTGTTTTGTTTAATCTCTACGTGGAAGTGAATATGTGAATAAGAGTTGTGAACCAATTACTGAATGTGAGGAGACAACACAAATGAGCACAGTGAAATGTGTGTGGGAAGCAAATTGATTTTCAGCTTGCTAGAATCATTGAACTAAGTATTTCACTTTTAATCATCCAAATATGAGTGAACGTGTCCTCCAGCAGTAAGTATAAGAGAGATTTCTTGACAGGGAAATTCCTAAGAATTTGTACTAAGTGACACCCTCATTGCTTTTCTTCCAGATTTGATATTGGGGACCATAATTGCGTCATGCACAAATTGGCACATCTCCACTGAAGTCACGAGGGAGATAAGTGGGGCCATAATGCTTAATGAACATATGCATATTTCCTCCCTCTATCCACACAGCTGGTATTAATGTAGTTGCTTATTAGATCAAGGCACTGATATAATGTGCCAAGTAGTTGCAGTCCAAGTCTCAGCTGAGTCTCTGAAGCTGAGCACTTTGTAGGAGATGTTCTTTGTACACTTCTCCTGAATAGAAATTTCGGTTGCAAAATTTCTGTCCATGTTTTTCTTCTGTTTTTTTTTTTTTCTGAAAAATATTTCTCAATTGCTACTTGATGCAAGTAACATATACATTTAATTTACTCGGAGGTTAGTCAGGCAGTGGTGGGAGTACCATGGTTCTTGTTATAGCAGCATGTGATTTCCTGCGTCCGTCTCTGAATTGAAGCTGTCATCTGCACTGCCCTCCCAGTGCATGCAGGTTCCATGCAACCTGTGCTGCAATGAACACAAATTCTGTGACAAAACTTGTGATTCTGCAAGAAGCTGTGGGATTTTTTACTGTGCACACAGAATCACAACTGAATCTGGAGGTGCACCGACACCATTTGTAAAAGATCCCAGTGAGAGAGAATGGCAAGGCTGAATAATCAGCTGTTATGGCTTTGTCCGGTAGGTGGATATGCATTCCCAATCTAACAGTGGAGGGAGAGAAGTAAATTACATAATCAATGAGATTTACATTTCCAAGTCATTTAGACCATTATCAATTGAAGTCGCAAGGCGTCTGTCTCTTACTGATTGATTAGAACTAAAATGGGTAACATTCCTCACAAAGAGAGGAACCCGGTGTATTTGGGTACTAACATGAAGTGGCATCAACAGTATTTTCTCCAGCCATTTTATACCTCTACTTCCATTTATATTGAATTAGCATTGATTTTCTTCTGTTTTCTTAGAAATTTTAAAAAATAAATCTTCCAGAATTTACCTACAAACCAAATGAACCAACTGGTTTTGGGCAACAGATATAGATACAGACATGTATATAAGAATGAGTTGTGTTAGCCGACTGTTTGCATTTGAACGTAGGACATCTTCAGAGACTGTGTGATATGCTTTTTTTGTTTAAGTCACTGTTATGAGTGGCCTGTGTTATCTCCTGGTTACTATAAAAGTCTCGATGTAATTGTGGTTTCCAGAGTTACAGATCCATCAATTCCATTTGTAATTAAGTGTGAAATACTTTGTCATTGGCTTTCCCCCTGCTTTTTCCTAAAGGGGAAAAAAAAACCCAAAACAGATTCACAAAATCTTCATTATATGCGATAATAATTTCTTTACTGACCCAAGTTATTTCATATTGGTTAGAAGTTCTTATTCCCTGGTTTCATGTGTATTTCTCTGTGCTGCTTTAAATTGGCATTGTACTGATTATAGTGCTGCTTAAATGATAGCTGATGATAAATATTATCCTTGCGCAGACATTGGGCATCATCATATGTCATGTCTGCAGACCAGTTTTTTGCCTGCACGGCAGATTTTTGTGGCTGTGAGCCAGGAATTTTAATGAAAGAAAACATCAAAGATGCAGAAGAAATGAGAATATTAGTCAAGGAAGATACACAGTGATGCTCTCTGATAACCCCTGGTAATTGACATTAGAACTATGTGGGAGCAACTTAAATAAACATCTGGACACTGAGTTTAGACATTTCCAGTGACAAAACCCAGACAGATCTTCTGGACTTGCAATAATAAATATTTCAGCGCAGTCCACATGAATCAACTTAGAATTCTGTTTTCAATTATTCTAGTTTTATAAATATATCATAGTTAATTATTCAGGGATAGAATTTCTTTTGAAGATTAAGGAATTTTGATGTTTGCTTCATTCACGTAAAGTTCCATTTTTTATTTATATCAAATTTACTTCTGTTTGTACAAAAACAATAGTGCAAGCTTGCCAAGAGCCATTAAAGCAGAATGCAACTGAACTTTTCCTGGGGTGGAAGGGTCTTTTCTGAAAATCCTGGCAGTGCACTGTAATTCATTCCAGCTATGTTAACCACTAAGATTGTGCTGAAAAGAAAATTATAAATAATCATTTTTAAAAGTTACTCTCAATACTTTTAGAGAGCCTTTCCTTATCTTTTTTCTTTTGGTAACGTGGTGGTGCTAAGAATGTGGTATCCCTTACAGACAGCGAAGAGATGTTTCTATGTACCAAAGGATTTAAAAGAGGTAGCAATGAAGCTACAAGACGGAATGAAACACTGGTTGCAGTCCAGACCTGATCCTGATATTACAACTGTGATAAGGGAATGGCTAGTAAAAGCGTGCTCAGTTTTCGTGCAACTTTTATATTCCTTAGAAAAGCCTCTAGTGTGGGCTATAATTGCAAAATCACTTCTTTCAGAAGGAGTGAATCATGCCTCGGAGGTTGCAGAGTTATTTACACATTATATTAAAATGACTACATTCATGCTTTTTAAAAATTTTATTATTATTATTTTGAGATTATCTGTATCTTTGTTGCCAGGGGCCCTGGACAAACTGAGGGATTCTTCTGAAGAGTATTCAAGATTACTAAATCTTCGTTGCCACTTTCAGTTTAATTTGTGTTTCTCCACAGCCCAGGCTGTCAACATCAGCACATGTTCCTACAGTTTCCTGCCTTGGCTGTCACTAGCAGGAGCACTAGTGTAAGCGGGCTGCCAATGTTGTTGAGTAGGTTAAGAAAGTTTTAGGCAACTGCTGTGTTAGCCTGACCTGCAAGTCATTACCGCTTTCAGAGGTGGAAGAGGCAGAATTGTGTTTGAGTACAATTCGGAGTCCCTTCTATGCTAGTTGTCAAAATTGTTGTGTCCCAAGTCAGGCTTGGGTTCATATGGCAGTTCAGGCTAGAAAGGACCTCGGGACTGCTCTAGGCCAACCTCCTGCACAAAGCAGAGTCAGCTATGAGGCCAGTTGAGGTTCCTCAGGGCTTTAATCCAGTCTGGTATTGAAATCCTCCAAGGACGGAGACTAAACAACCTCTCAGGGCAACCTGTTCCTATGTATGACTGCCCTCCTGCAGGGGGGAAGTTTTTCTTTAAACCCAGTCTGAACCTTCTGTGTTTCAGCTTATGCCTGGCTCTGTCTTTCGATGACTTCCTCATAGGTACTGGAGGGCTGCTGTTCAATCCCCTTGAAATCTTCCCTTTTCCAGGTTAAACAGATACACCGCTGGCTCGTGCAGCTTGCTCTTTACCAAGACCCCCAGGGCCTTTTCAGCAGGGCTGCAGCCCAGCTTATTATCATTTCTGGGCAAATCATAGGCAAGCGTATTAGGAAGCTGCAGGCTGACAAGTGTATTGTATTATTCAGTTCTGTCACAGCTTTCCCAGATCAATAAAATATATGTTCTGCTTTCATGTTTTCTGGGGGAAAAAAAAAAAGTAACCTAGCCTGATTATCCTGATCTGAGCCTATCTAAAACTCCAACGCTAATTAAAAAAAGGCAATTTGCGCTTTGTAAGCCTTTCTACGTACTATAAAAATGATGGATAGGGAAGCACAGTGAAAGCTATAAATCAGCCTTGAGTCTGATAATCTAATAAGAGCATCTCTTCAGCAGTTTCACCTCTTGCTCATTGATCTATAGCTTGGTAATTAATTTCCCCTAGTTTTAACCTTCTATTTATTAGAATACCTAATTCCTTATTGCTAAAACTATGCACTGGAAATTTGTAGTGTTATAGTTCAGACTGTGATCTATTCATTGTTATAGGAACACAGAGGAGGAAGACAAATTATTTAGAGGTTTGTTACTCAGAGAGATGCATTTGAGGAAAGACAGAATAAAGCTGAATGGATGAAGCTAAGAGGAAAATGTAGATTGTGACTATTAAGCAAAAGGTCTTGTAACAGAGGAATTATCTGTTGAATGATCCCCTATGGGTAGGTGTTAGGTTCTCATCAGCAGGTGCTTAAAACTCCGCTGGACAAAGTAGAGTCCAGCTCTGCACTGACCAGGTAAACAGGTAATCAGGATGTGCTGCTGTTGTTCTGTGTGTTGCCCCATGCCATAACTTCAGCACACTCCTCTCTTACAGGGCAGCCACTGTTTTCAGTTCTATTTGTGATTAAAACTTGAGGGTCTGCTTTGGATACCTTAACTCCCATGGAATTTAATGGAAATTGCTCATCAGATCTTGAATCTGAAATACATTGACAGTTCTGGTTACCTCCTCCAGTTTTGTTTTCTGATCTTACTGAAAGGATGGGGCAGTCTGGGTAATTGCCTTACTTATCAGCTGTGCTCTGTTCCAACATTGATTACTTTTTCCCAAGAATGAAAAATGCCAATAGAAAACAGTAATGAAATTATCTTCAAATTACTTGTAGCAGATGTAAATTCTCCTTATGCATTCTTTTTGTGCTTGCTTTGTGCAAAAGCGAAAGAGCTCAAGCTGTATGTCTTGATCCCTGCTTTGACTCAAACTGCCATGCAGTAGAGAGGAAGTGAACTTTAAAGGTTTGTACTTGGTGGCTGTTGAGACACTTGACATACGTACATTTAAAATGTTAAGTCATTCCTCTATTTGGGTATTTTTGTTTCCTAAACTATTATGAAGTTTTGTAGAGATCCAAAGATAACAAACCTTTAAGTACAAACATTACAAGCTGACTTTTGTACTCATGTGCCACGTACCTACATTGTATGCAGAGAAAGTTTAAAAAGAAAAAAAAGCAAGATGTAGAAAAAATGTTAATCAAGTAAATATTTCATTAGATGGTAAAGCTACAATTTGCCACTTTGTAAATAGCACTTTGTTAAAAAAACCCCAAAAAACAAAAAAAAACCCAACCAACAGCCAAGCAACCAAAAAAAACCCCAACCAACCCCAAACCAGCCCAGCAAATAGCATATATTGTTATTACAATATCAGAATCCTTCTGCAAAACAGAGTACAGGTCAGGTATATTAGCCAGATGTTCAGAGGAGCTCTGTTCTCTATCTTACAAGTAGTTACTCAGCGTTATCAATTGCGTTTGGCTTTTAGCATAAAGGGAATCAGCAAAGCACGATTTTAGATTTCACTCGTTATGCCTGTCTTATGAGGTATCATACTCTTCTTCCACAGAAAAAGGGCTCTGCCTACTTTTTTGTGCTAGAGAGATCAGACTATGCTTTTACTGGAGGATTGAGGATCTGTGGGAGACTGTCACCTGAACTGTGCATTTCCTACCTTTTAAAAACAGGGAGATGAGAGATGAAGTTTCATAGGTCTGGAGGGAGCAGCAGTTTGTGTTTCAGCCTGTGTCACGTCTGTCTAATCTGTGTATGTGGTCCATAATTCTCTGCCACAGCTTAGGAGGCAAGTGCTGCAGAGGACTTGGTGTGCTCTCTTTCAAGTGTTGGTGCATAAGAAAGGATAGCTCCAAAATATTTGGAGGCTCTGAGATTCAGTGATGTAGAGATCAGGATGAAAGCCTAGAACACCTTTTCCAGGCATCCACCAGGGAAGGGGAGCATGACACTCATCCTTAAATCTAGTCTATACTTAATTTTACGTTCCCTGCTAAATTGATGTCCAACTAAATAGCTTTACTGGTGGGAGTAGAGGAGACATGAGAGTCAGATCACACTTTATCATGGAACTTGATACGAAATTCATACTTTGTTGCCTAGACACTGCAGTGAAATGGATGTTTGTGGTAGTAATATAAGAGGATGTTTGTAGGAGTGGTATATGTCACAGGGCTGCCCTGGATCAGATCGCATTTAAATACATTGCACATGGGCTTTGATCAAGGACCACCTGGCTGTGTCTGGCCAGTGGACAACCAGGAGACTTACTGAAGGGCAAACTTTCCACTTTACAGCCTGCCGCTATAGCAGGAAATGTTTTCCCAGATTATGGTTTTACTATTAGTAATACTGGTGCTGTGTAATACATGATCACCCAACAGTACTAATTCAACCAGGACACCACGTGGATACACAACATACTCCTGCCTACTTAGCCGGAGCAGCCAGTGTGCTGGTTATGCTGCCTTTACAATTTTATGCTGGCTGGGTAAGGACAGGCAATGCCCCATCCAGCACACAGCCTGACGGGAGAGAGGTGTTTTTCAGAACAGCTGAAACAAATGTGAAACTCATGGGGTCAGTCTGAACCAGTGTAGCCATTTGTTTTGCCTACCCAGTAGTGTTTTTTTTTGATTGGGACTGGATGCTTAAAACCAGGCTTGCTGTCTGATTGAGCCACGACCTCAGTAAAATCCCAATTTATGCTTCTGGCTGGAGAGTCGATGTCCCCCTGTGATCACCCTGTTCCCCACTGCAGAGCTGACCTGTGCCATACGAGGCATTTTGTGGTTTTTGTCGTTGTGCCAACGGTTCAAGGCTGCCATAGCAGTTTTAAACCCTAAGGTAGACAGAAACCAAGTTTTTTTTTTTTTTTTAACACAAAAATGGCCTTGTTTGGCACTTGCTTTAGGGTTTGTAAATTGTAACTAGTTTTTTATACAATTAGCTCATGCATTCCTGGTGTAATGCCATTAGAGACATCGACATGGCACCAGGCAGCACCCCAGAAAGCCGGCTGGCCTGTCAGGGCACTGGAGGCAATATAGCCTCATTAGCGCCGAGCTCTGCCTGGGTTAATGACGCCCTGCTAATGAACAACGCTGTGCTAGGTAGCGTACCCTTGTGTCAGTGGAGTAACCAACCAAGATAAATTTTGAATGTGGTTTAAGAGGGTTTTCAAATGCCTTTTGATATTTTGACTGAAAAATACAGGTGTGTGCAACCCTGCCTGATACTGCTGCTGTTTCCGTTGCTTGAAGAATATAGCTGGCCTGTTTGCAGTTTCTGGGTCACAGCTGAACACCAGCATTGAAACATTCTTCTGTGGATTTATGATGCTCTGTCAAGCTAGGCTATCTGACATAATCATGTAATTAAATATCTAGTTCTTTCATGATACTTTAATTAAATATCAGACCTCCTTAGGGAGCTTAAGAGGGGAAACGCAGAAAGCAGGAATACCTCCCTGCAAGTCACCCCCCAAGCCAGGGGCCGGGGCTCTGGGGAAAATACCCGGCTTTGAGTACCGACCCAGGGATTTTGTTTGTGAGGGGGTGGAAAAAACCCTGGGTGACAGAAATCGGGATGGCAGCTGAGCTGCACCGTGGGCCTTGGCCTGCTCAGGCAGGGAGGAGCTGGCCTCCGGGCCACTGTGTGCCAGGGGGCTGAGGTGAGCGATGCCCGGGCTCTGTGGGTGCACGGGGGACAAGCCCTGTGAGGCACCCGGGGTGGGGTGGGGCTGGTGGCCATGGCGGGTGCATGGCAAGGCGGGATGGCGTGGCCTCCCCTGAGCTGCAGGAAAAGCTCAGTGAGAGCTGAGGAAAAACTTTAAATGGGCCATAGCCTGAAGATATTATACTCTCCCTGGCTGACAGCCTTGGTCTGGAGACCAGCCAGGGAGGACGAGAATGGGGCCCTTGGGGTCTGAAGATATTAACAAAATAAATAACTCCGACCGCAGCGCCCCCTTCCACTCCCCTCAGCGCATTCCGTGGAGGAGCCGGCAGCACCCTTCCTCTCCCACCGCCTCGTGAGGTAAATCAGATGCACCGCGTCTGCTTCGTATTATTAACAGAGGGAAATGAAAAAAAAAAAAACCCAATGTAAACACTCTTACAATTGCTGCGGAAACTGGATATAACCGGGTTACTCGAAGGGGAAAAAATTAAGCCATCCGTATATGCCAAGTTTGCTTTCACATCTGTTAATGTAAGGGGATGATTTTAGAAAAAGAGAAGTCATGGTTTAGGGCCTGGTTCAGCAAAGCCTGTAAATACGTACTTCCCCAAACCAGGCTTATATCTATCCCTTTTCAATGAAGCCCTCACACATGCCGGTGCTCATGGAAATAAAACATGTTTTCCAGAGCTGTGCTGCCGGAGGAGAGCCGGCCTTCATGGCAGGGCTGGAGCTCGGCAGGCTGCGTCCTGCGAAGCTCTGAGGGCACCCTGGTCCGCCCTCAGCCAAGAAGTTATTCTTGCTGTACTTGTCAGTGTTATGTTGCTATTATCTGGGCAGCATTACATGGTAAGAAGAAATGAGCAGTGTTTTAAAAACTTTAAAGAATAGAAAATGTCATGGGTTTTGCTATTTTTATATTACGATTGTGTTGTTTCATTGTTATGTTATTACGTTACTTTTATGTCATCCACAACATCATGTTTCTGAGTTCAGCACAGCCATTTTAACATCAAATAGTTAGTCTGTTACCTCAGAAAGTCTTTATTTTAGGTTAGCATGCACACAGGTGTAAACTTAAAGTAAAGACAAGTCTTGTTTGGCTCTGCTTGCTCAAGTGAATTCAAGTTCATGGCATATTTTATAGGGCCGTGATCCACTTCTTACTGAAATGCTGATTTCAGTAGGAAATTAAAAAATCACAATCATTATCTTAAACTGCTGTGTTCAGGTTTCTTGCTTGTTGATTTAAAAAATATCATCCCATAAGAAACAGTGTTGTCATTGCCCATTATTTTATTGTGAGATTTAAAATGTTCAGTAGGTTTGTGGTGGGGTTTTTTGGTGGGTTTGTTTTTGTTTTTTTTAACACTCCATCACCTGACTGTGTCATATATGAAAATTCTGGCTTGATTTGTGTAAGATGATTTTTTGTGCCTGAAATCTGGAAACATCAAGCCTAGAGGTAGGTAAAATCTTTTCTTAATTCTGTCAATTAAAAAGAATCCAATGCTTCCTATGTTTACAAATAAATAAAGTCGTACATCAGTCAATCCCTGTGATTTTCTGTTTGGGAGTTGGATTAATTTGTACTGTTTGGAATTGTCAATACTGAAAATAACTAGAGCAGAGGATGAAAGCATGTTCTGTGCCTGCTCGGATAAACTCTTAAGATATTTAGGTCTTCTAAGTAGTCTTTTAATTTTACACAATAAGCTGTTTTTATGTAAAGATTACTTTCATTAAGTTGCGTAGATGTTTTTCTAGTAGAAGTTTTTTGTACACTTCCTTTGTCAGTTGAATAATAATTAAAATGTAAATAAATTAATACTCAATAACTGGAAAACCTTGCACACTTTCTCTGAAACAGAACAAAATGGTTTAAATAAGAGACTATAGAAAGTAGTCTTTAATATGTTATTGAACTGTTAAAGCTCTAAATTTTAAGGTACAAGGCCATTACAAAATTATGACACAGTCCTCCTTTCTAATATCTTTAAATGTGCATATTTTATAAGTAAGTTTACATACATATGCAGCATTTGGAAGCATTTGGACAAAATGCATTAATTTAATCTTTCATGAGCTTTTGTACATCTTGCCCTGCAGAGTACTTAGGAAGCATGAGTATTTTCGAAGATATCTGTGACATCTGTTCTTAATATTCTAACATCTTTCTTCCGTGTACGTTTGATAGACAACATACTTTTGGCAGTCTTTGTTATTAGAATTGCCAAAATGTTGATATTAATTTGAGTGCCTTGGTTTTCAATGAGTGCAAGCCAGAATGAGTCTTTTCAGAGACTCATCTTTGGAACCGAGTTATTTCTAGAAAGCCAAATGTTTCAACTTTCTTTTAAGGTAATCAGAAATAGATTTATAATAGAATAAGGAAACAATTTCTGTTCAGGAACAGTTGTTCAAATATATCTGCTCCCTCATCTTTGTTTCTGATCTGTGTATTTTTTAAATATAACACTGTGTGTTAGAACTCCATCCAAGTACCAGGCTGTGGGATTTTGCCTTGCTACATACTTAACCCTCCTAAATGCCCATTTAAAGTGCATTGATATGAGTGTATAAATGGCATTTCATTAAGAGATTTTCTGAAACTTAGATGTCACAGTGTTGAGCACTGTGCTGTTCAGTTTTTAGAAGTCAGACCACAGAGTGAAAGGCACAGCCATGAGTTAAGTGCCAGGGCTTCTTATACAACATGTGAGAAGTCCCCTCTGAAAGAGCTGTGTGAAGTCCAGATCACATCAGAAAGTAAAAAGAGGGCCAGTGAGGAAGTACCTCCAGGTACTCTGGATTTGCAGTCTTGTTCCTGACAGGAGAAAAGGTTCCTGGGTGTTTCTTTTCAGAAGTTAGGTGACTGTCATTTCTGTGAAATCACACCATCCAATGATTAGGTGACTTTTGAATTCAGCTAGAATTAAATCCCTTAATTGCAGGGAGCCTCTTCCTTTAAAGTCTAATTCTTGTATGGCTCTGAAGAATTCATTAGCCACAGGCCTGCAAACTATTCTGTACTGGTGTAAGCTTATCTCTTCTGGGGAAGCTGTTATCCAGATTAGCAAGCCTTGGGGAGAGGGAGAACATGGCCTGGGTTTCTAACCTATCTGACACATAGAAGGGAAAGATTAGGTTCCAGTCATTCTTGGAAGGATTATTGTGGTGGACAATCCATACAACCCACCTTTTCGTACTCCAGAAAGAAAGATGAGGCTGCAACTACTTTTTCTGAGGAGGCCAGTGTGAGCAATGAGAATGTATACTGGATCATGCACAAGTTGATGACTGCATGAATCCTGATGGACCCCGGTGTGAGAAGTAAGTGCGAAGTTGTATAGCCCTGCCAAGATTGTGGCATGTCAGAATGCATGTAGAAGCCAAGCTTTAGGTACCAAGAAAACTTCAAGGTTGGAGCATAGATGGGAGCGAAATACCTTAAGTTAGAGTACAATTGGGAGAGGGCTTTCAACACTGCGCTGCAGGTTTTAGTCTATGTATGATGCTCAAAGCAGAACTTAAGTGGGAGGTGAGCGTGTATCAGCTTTATCCATTGGACCTACTCACGTAGAAAAGCTGAGGTTTAGCCCTGTGTGACCAAGAATGACTACTGGGGATATTTTATGTATCAGATACATGAGCCAAAGGTCTTTTTGTATGTTTATATCCATTTCAGAATCTGCAGAAACAAATGTGAAAAGCCCATGTAGACATTGAAATGCTGTCCCTGTTAAGGTAAGAGGGGTATTTCATAACAACTTCATCACAGATCAAATCTTGTAATGTGATATTTAATTTTGACTGTGGATGTTTCTCTTATTACAAAAAAGAAAATTACTTAAGCAGCTTTATTGATAGTGTTGCCCTATGTTACAAATATTTACTGGCCAAACTAGTTTTTATTTATAATCCTGTAATTTCAGTGTAACTTCAGCAATGAGAAACTCGTGCAGAAGTAGAAAAACACAAATCCAGTCAAATCATTATCTCCCTGACTCATTCCAACTCTATGAGAATTTCGTATGTTGTTTCTCCCCCGCCCTGGCCCTGGCCCTGGCAATGAGTTTTGCTATTACCCAAACTGCGATACACAGACCTTTCTTGTTAACTTTGTAGCATGAAATCCCTAGACAAGAGATCTGTAATAATGGTTATTGTTCTGTGGCTATAAGGATGGCTATGGATTCTCTGTTTAGCATGGGGAAAGAATATGCTTTATAATGCGTGGGATACCAGCAAATTTTTCTCTTGAACTGTCTGAATAGTGTAGTTGCCATATGTCATCATGACAACAGACACGCAGATCAGAAAGTATCTCTGAATTGTTATTTTAAGTACCATTCTCTTAGTGGTGGTATTTTTATTCCTACCATAGTTTAGCTAAATTATACATTTCCTATAGGAAACAAATTATATGTAAATTTTCAGTATCACTTGTGCTATGCTGCACAAGTTTTAGTTTCCTAAATCTGGTGTTTTGGACTGTGTGGATTTTGGCATCAGCTAACACAGTTTGAGGGCTTTACGTGCAGTCAGTATGAACTAGGCGTGTATCCTGACATACCTGATGCTGTGTGTCAAACTGGGCATTCAGACTTTTGGAACTGAAAGAACATGTCTGCAGCACTTACATAAGGGATACAGCCATCTCCTGAATGTCCCTTATATTTCCTCTTAAACTTTCCCTATAACGTCTCTATTGAATCACTGACCTTAAATTAAGCGAATGAATACTGATACAAGATAACTAATAAATAAATATGCAAGCATGCATAAAATGTGGCTGAAAACTAAAATGGCAAACAGCAAGGGCCAAGTCTCACCTCATCCCTTTCCTAAGATGTGCAATTTCGCTTTCTGTCAGTAGATGTCAGCAACACTACAAACTTGCCCAGTTTACCGCTTCGAGGGTCCTTCTGCTTACAATTTTAATTAGTTTTCCAATTTCAGTTTTGCAAAGGAATAGCCCATCTAAACCGGTGGAATCTATTGGCCTCTGAGACAGGATTAGAGACTGCTCTTCAGCATCTTAGAATAATATTGTATTCTCAGTAATGCAGAACTTATACAGAACTTAGGAGAAAGGGCTTATTGCTACATTTTTAGAATTTTCTGAACGTTTACCTCACATTTGCCCTCCAGGCAAACATGAAGTAATATAAGATGTCTAATATTTTGCTTCTTTCTGTGAAGTAAATCAAAACCGTGGGAATGTTTTCATATAATTTGATTTACTCCTGTCTCCTACAATACATCTTTGGCTTTGTTCGATTAACTCTCTGCCTGCTACAAGAAAGGGGCACAACCATATTCTGACTGAAAGCAATGGCAAGTGTTCTGTTGCCTCTGCTGGGAGTTGTGTCAGCGCCAGAGGAGTTCACAACCACAAAGGAAGGATGTGGAAGGAAGTTTCTTACTAGAATTTTGTGTGTGTGTGTGTGTGTGTGTGTGTGGCAGGGAGAAAAAGAGCTGTTTATTTCTGTGTGTAAGGAACATTTGTTTTGCTGCATATTATAAAATAAACACAAATATCTCAAAATCATTATGTACATGAAATGGGGACCAGAGAATAAACATTCCAGTGTTTATTTGGTTAGAAATTAAGAAATTTCATTGTCTCCTGATTCTCACAGGAGGGTCTTTTCCTTCATCTGATCTCAAGCAGGAATCTTTAAGTTTTTGTGATATATTGGGTACCTGTGAAGTGTGGCAGATTTACACAGATCATACACTCAGAAACGGGATCAGCCCAGAAAGCAGCCCTTAGCATCTCTCCACGTGCCTGTCACCATGTCATTGGCAAGAGCACCAAAATAAGCAGCACTAAGAATTAGAGGCCTGTTCAGCCACAGGCAGTGCTGGGGACATTTTGTGTGGTCTTCACTTGTCTGTAGGGAAATGGGCTGTGACCATTTTGTCTTGGCTGCAGAGTGTGCATACATATGCTGTAGCCAGCTAGAGCTGGCCAGCTCCAGAGCCAAATTCTTCTAACCAGAGATGCAGCCACAAAAAAATAAATATAAAAAAATTGGAGGGGAATCAGGTGGAGTAATTTTAACTTCTAGTTAAGGGAGACAAAGCGCTATGGTCCCCAACCTGCGTTGGCTTATCGACAACATTGAGCAAGTATCCCGCTGCTGGCAACATCATACTTTGTTTTCCATGTCCTGCTCAGAACATTGTCATTTCCTGTGTCACAAACAACATGACAATGTGTTGCCTTCAAGTCATAGGTTGGGAGCCAACACGTCATAGTGTTCCCTTTATGTTCTTGTTCCCTAAATTCTCTGTCCCTTCCCATGACCTGTCCATTTTGGTGTCCTGTCCTTTGACGTCCTCTCCTGCTTCACTATCCTCTGTTCCTATGCTTTTAAGTGGTCTTTGATGCTTTCCTGCTTGTCAGTTGATCCATTCTATATCAATCCTTTTCTCAGCTGCACTTTTCTCATAAACCCGTAGGGGTGGGCTGGGAGATGCTCTCTGCAAGGCAAGCGCTGCCAAAGGATTATTTACCAGCTCTAGGGATGGGTCCAAAACACGGGGGAGCCAGTGGAGTTTGGGCCCCCCACATGGGCCCATCGATGTCTGGGTCTCAGCTTGGGTGGATGAAGCAGAAAAGAAGCAGCAGCTTGCCAAACTGAGCATGGGGTATGTGGCTCCAGGGTGATGAGGCAGCAGCAATGCGGAGCAAATTTTACTTAGAGGCATCTGTTAGCAGCCATTTGGGAACTAAACCAAATGACCCCAGTGTAATCCTGTTCTGCTGCCTCCATTGTTCTGGGCTCCTTTCTTACTTGCATAGCCAGCAGGAGGAAGCTGGTGGGTTTGGCTCTCTCTCTGACTCCTTCTTTGGCTTTCCTTGCAGAATGGGTCTGTTTCTGCCTCTGTTGTTCAGCTGTTGAGCAAGTCTGTTTCTTAGGTTTTGGCTTGCTCTGCAGGGTATGAAGTAGGGAATGCCGAATCTGCTGCTGCTTTGCAGAACATTAGATTTGGAAGGGCGGTCTTTGCCGCTTCACCTCAAACTGAAACTGGACGGAAATGGAAAGATCATGCCTAGTTTCTGCCTGAATGTGTTGGAGAAAATGTCTTCCTAGCTCTTTCTGGGGTTACGTGTATTGCTAATAATGTTCTGAATTTACATCTGAGAATATCAGAGGGTCATGAGCTAAACACATATCTGTGTGAAGTTAGGCAAGAGCTGCATCTATGTTACAACAGTTGAAATCAAGGTGGAAAAGTAATATGAGTTAGTCCAGAGTTTACAAGAAAACTTAAGCAATTTGGAATTTGGTGGCATAGGAACAGGAAACCTCCCCATCTTCAGGGTTGGGCATAATGACAGAGCCAGAAGTACTAAAAATGTGTCGTGCTGAACACTACATTAGGTTTCATTGTCTTCATGTAGGTCTCCTAGGAAGCTTCTGAAAGATGAACTTTTGCAATGAGATTGGGCATACTGCTACACTGTTGGGTAATTTAGGATGGTAAGTAGTTGGTGCTTAAGTCACAGTAAGAGTAAAAATTGAATGTTCCCAACTTTATACGTACTACAGTATGAAAGAAGAGATGTCTAACTTAGTTTAACTTTGTGGCAACTTTTTCAAGTCCTGATTGCTGCACTGGTGGACTGGTTTAGTTGAAAAGGGAGGTGGTGGCAGGTCTGAGTTTTCCTTTAAATATGATTTCACTGGAAGAACTGGCATAAGTTTTTATTAAACAATATTGAGCATAACATCAAAACAAGGTTTAACTGTTACGCAGTTGCATATCTAAATATGAAAAATAAGACCATGAGTCTTTCTGCATGTGCACTATTTCCTGAAACTGATTTTTAGGCCTTATGTACATCAACAATAATGGACCAATCCAGCCAAAATTTGCTTCCACAGCTGCTGGCCTTAGGAAGTTCCCTGGGCCTCCTGTGCTCTGCAGCTGTGGAGGCTATTCCCTGCTCTGAATGAAAGAATCTCCCCTCTCCTGTGACTGCTAATGCTGACTGAGACATCCTGTAACACCCTGTTCAGAGGGGCAGAGCTGACAGCTGAAGGCCATCCTTGGCATTTTCGTCTTTGTAGATAATGACAGATAGTGCATAACCATGAGTAAGGAACCCCTTAGGTCCTAAAATAGGAGAGGAGATTTCTGGGGAATTATTATACAAGTTAATTGCCCAAAGGTCTTGGTGCTGATTCTTCTCCAGAGAGTAAGGAGGAGAGATATTTATCAGAGGTTTAAAGAAAAAATAATCTGGCATATTGGAGTATTGCAACATCTTAGGCGAGTGCAGAGAGCACGTTTCTCCACATACACCAAGAGTAAGCCCAGGAGAACTGCTGCAAGAAATGTTTCTTACAGAACTACACAAAACTTGCCTACTTTCAAGTTTTGCTCTGTGTTTAGATATAAAACTGCCTGTTCAAAGTTTCACTTAAATTCCTTAATTTGCACCTTTCAAACGACTTGAAGCCCACTTACAGTTTTGCAAATGAAACCTGATGGTTTCAAGTGAGTTTCAGTTTGAGCTTTTAACGTTCTTGTTCAAACCTGAAACTTAAAGTGAAATTCAGGGGGTGCCAAAACACATATATGGAAAAATCAAAGGGAAAAACTCACAAAAACTTGTGCAAACCAAACTCGCAAAGTTTCCTACAGCTCAGGCTCTATCCATTTACACGGATCATCTTAGTCTCCTCCTCTTTGCTATGCGGCTGTGGAAGCCAGGGTGTCTGATGGTGGTAGCTGTCAGGAGCAGTACTGCCAAAGAACTGTGATATCTTTCCATGGTCATACACTGTCCTTACGGGGACAGCAATTCATCCAAATCTAAATTTGTCTTCAGATTCCATACATTGGATCAGTAAGGCAACAACAGTTTAAGCTCTGTTGATAATGTGTAACTGAAGCTGAAGAAACAAGGTTTAAAGCTTATTTGGAGCAGGGAAAAGTTTTTTGTAACTGAGCTGCAACAAATGGGTAGCTGCAACAAAGAGAGCTAGGTGGGGTGGGGGGTGGGAAGCCAGATGAATTATGAGGTTTTATCTAATTTCCATCCCTGCAGCACTTTTCCTTGGAAAACAGAAACTAAGCGTGCCTCGTTATTGCATGAAATAAATAAAACAAACCCAGAAAGCTGTGGTGGCTTCTTGATCTGTAAAGCATGCAAAGCTAAAACCACCACATGCAAAAACGATCACAAGAAGAGTGAGTGCAAGCTGAAGGGTTGGTGATACTCTCTCTTTGCAATGCGCACAGCTCACAATTCTCAGCACAGCTGACCTCGTGGGAACTGATAGGAAGTCCTGGCTCTGCTTGAGTCAATGGGAATTTTGCTGTGGACTTCAGGGAAGCTGGAACTTCACAGCATAACCCATGTTGTGCAATATATTGTTCCTGGCTCCTAAAACCTTGCAAAATCTCATAGGTGGGCAAATATGCATTTGTAGTGCTCTGGGTCTTGTGTTTAGCAAGAATGGGAAATTAAAGGCATTCCATTTTCACTGCAGCTAGCTAGGCTCCTGGTAGTGACATACTATCTTACCCAAGAAAATTTAATACATTAATGTAGAACTAACAGGACTGTAAGTGGTCTCATGTTGCTTGTTCTGCCTGTTTGTATGTGCCGTCCCCTCCCTTTGTCTGTGCTGTCATCTTGAACTGCTTCATCGCACACAGGCTTTGGCAATACTTAGAGGAAGGGGTCCTGGTCTTGTTTTGTCTTTAGGCACTAAGGTCCACATCCTCACCCCCATTCATGGTGCGGGCCTCAAGTAGTAGTTGTGATAGTTAATACTCAGTCATGTTACTAAGATAGTTTAAAGCAAACTGTTAAGTAAACTGGCACATCTAGTTGTAACATTAGCAACAGAGAAATGCCATGTTCAGCAAGCAATAGGGATTAATTTTTGGGCCTTGTTCATGGATATCCTTAGAGATGTGCCACCATCCCTAGGGAAGATATAAGAATGTTTTTTTTTTTCTTAAGAATATGTTTTTGTCAGCTTTGAATGTGGAGTGTTACAAGGCTGCCAATATTGTTACAAAAGTTTTTATCCTGTTCACTCCATTTATTGCATTCTTCCTGCTAAGTCAGCCAAAACTTTATTTTCACTATATGTAAAAGATCTGGCTGTTTTCAGTAGTTTATGTTTGGGGGCAGGGCAAATTCAATTCATTGACCACTTAAAAGCTGTGCATTCATAACTGAAATGGCTGGGGTTCCTTCTGTCTCCTTCCCTCGTCTTTTATCTCTGCAAGGCTTAGATACAAGAACAAGATCTAGAGTCCTTTGGACAACTTAAAAATGGAAAAGAAACATACTGTATCCTTTTCATTTAAGTATATTTACCTAAATAAATTTACAGATGAAAAGGCAAAAAGCAATAAAATGGTGTGAAGCCCGAGGTATGTATTTGAATCATAGAATGGTTTAGGTTGGAAGGGGCCTTGAAGATCATCTAGTTCCAACCCCGCTGCCATGGGCAGGGACACCTCCCACCAGACCAGGTTGCTCAAAGCCCCGTCCAGCCTGGCCTTGAACACCTCCAGGGATGGGGCATCCACAGCTTCTCTGGGCAACCTCTGCCAGTGCCTCACACCCTCAGAGTAAAGAATTTCTTCCTAATATCTAATCTAAATCTACCCTTGTATAGCATGTTGGTAGGGGTCCCAGAGCAGGTTCCTATGTCCTTATATATGCCAAAGCTGTAGGTGAGTGGGAACTTAGGACTGAAACAGCACTATTAGTAGCTTTCAGTAGTCTATCCTTGTGGTGGGAAAGGCATTACTGGGGAAAAAACAACACTTATTTTAATGACAGTTCAAAAGTCACTCCAGTAAATCACAGTGTTCATAAGGTGACATGCCAGGGAGAATTGACCTTATAAGGTCCACTTCAGGAAATACCATGGTATTATTTCCTATTATTTTGAACCTTGGCCTTCTCCTATAGAAGCTCCAAAAAATTTAACATCTGTAGAGGAAGCAGCTGAGATCTTAGAGGTAGAGACAGTTTTCTACACCAGTCCATTGATACCCAAATTAAGATGCCACATCAAGAACTTTTCCTTTCAGGAAAAACAAAACAAAATAAAATGTGAGGTTTATTTCTGTGATGGCTCATCTGGAGAAACCCTCTAATGATTGTATTGTGTTCATAAGTATGACACAAAATCAGCAGGGTGTAGCTAGTGGTGTAGGATTTGGAGCATTAATTTAAGACAGAAAAATAAGCAGGAAGACAACTGGTTGCCAAGGGTGTGTGAGAATCATTTGGGGTAGGATTTGCTTTGTCAGTGTTGTAACCAGCCTGTGAGTGCTCCTTCTGAAGTCTGCAAAGTGGGCACATAATATAGCTTCCCACACACTGTGGGTTTAATGCCAGCTGTGGTTGGTTGTGTGTGTGGTATGGTTTTTCATTTTTTTATTTTTATTTTTTTTAAGTATAGATGAATAAGGGAAATTATATTTAAGCTTGTTTTAGTTGGGCATGTGACACATCAAAAAATTGTCAGCTTATTTTCCCAGCCTTTCTTTCTTCAAGAGCCCAAATATATTCAGTTGCCTCATAAATCCACAGTGATTACAATGTATTTATTTATTATTATCTATGCAGACACAAAATGACCTCAGCAAAGAAGCAGCCAAAACAATTCCTTGATTTTGGGAGAAAAATGATTCAGCCCCCATGTCTCTTCCACCCACAGCCTCCTTCTGGGGGCTGCGACTTTGTCTTATGCTTCAGCAGGAAACATATTTTTGGCTGAGTTTGAATTCTCTAGAGTGTGGTGGATCTTACAGGTATACTGTCAAATAGAGTTTGTATTGGACATAAGATGCTTTGTCTATATACATCAAAGTGCTAAGGCTTCCTGTAAAATTGATCTTCATGGTTTTCAATACATGACTAGTAACTTATGTTTTGTTATTACACAGTTTCAAATAATGTAAAAGTTAAAGGGAAGAAATACTTTCTGTGCTGTGTAAGAGGGATGTGGGACCAAGTTCACTTCATCAGAGAGCTGAATAAATTGTTGAGAAGCATGATAAAATAGGATTGTACAGTCTTCTGGAATTTTGTGTGGGTGGATGAATAGAATACAGAAATAGGTTCCATAAATTTCTAAGGGATATTTCCTATTTATTGATGAAGGGGCCTGAGTTCTGTTCAACAACATGGATGATATAACTGGAGATCATTAAATGACTTAGCTGTTCCACCCAATCATGTTTTACAGGGAAAATCATAGTGTCACACCATATATTCATTTAGTGAAGTACCAACAGTAGCCATTTCTTGTAAGGTCAGGTATAGACCCTTTCAAATTTGCAAAATTGGCAGCTTAAGAATATCTTGTGCAGGGTTATTGTGTTTAATACACATATCTATTTTTCATGAACTGATCAAATCCCTTTCATAAGACAATTCTTACTTTTGACTTCCACATATCCTATGGCAACAAATTCTTTCTTTTGTTTGGTTTATGTCATCTTATGTGGTACTCCTACTTTATTCTTTGGTTGTGAAAATAATGACTAGTCATTCCCTGTTCAGCCATATTTCCTTAAAGTTACCTCTTTTCAACTAAAATGTTATTTTATTTTGTTTCCCACTGTGTAGAAGCTTTTTCATATCTGTTGTCTCTTTGTAGTAAAGATCTTAATCAAACAAATGATCTAGAATTAGAAAGTGCCAAACAATCTCTGTGCAATACACTCTGTCCTCCAACCCATTGGCAGAAAAGTAATGAGGGGAAAAAAATGTTGAAAAATATTCTTCAAGAGTAGATACAATTCAGGATCTGAATCTGTATGCCACTCCATACTCCCTCCAGTAGTGGATATAATGTGCTTTCAAAGCTTGAGAACAAGTGTTAAAGACAAAGTATAATTAAAGATGGAGATTAAAAAAAAAAAGTGACAACATGTGAGATGTGCTTGCCGAAGTTAGATCATAGCCCATTAAACAGATATTTAAAACAATAACTTGTCTAGAAAAAGTGTATCTGTTCTAGCTGTTTTGCAGCAAAACATTTGCTAGAAAGCAACAGGGGACTTCTTGTGTTAGACTATTGGAGGTGGGGATTTGTACAGGTGCTGCGGGTAAGGAACTGCCTGAAGGAGAGAGGAGAGTGGGTTCTGTTGAGAGGGGAAGTACTGGGTGAGAAGGAAGGTTACAAATGAAGTTCCTTGGTGATCAGCCAGGGGACTGGATGTGTTTTGTAATTTTATTAATGACTTTGGCATAAAAAGACAGAGAATGTTGAGGAAATTTGATGATGATATACAGTTGGGACCCATTTCTAATGCAGAAAGGGCAGGAATATCTTAAAAGAAGAAATGGATGACCTCCAGGTATGGAGTAATAGGAACAGGCTGAAAGTTAATGGGATGAAGTGCAAGGTCAGGGACTTTGGGATCACTGACAATTTTTGATATAAGCTGGAAGCTTGTTGTTTGGAAATGATGGAGGAAGGGACAGACCTGAGTATATTAGGTGATCACAGGACAGCTAGTAGCCCACAATATGTTCCAGGCACAAAAGGGCAAATGGAATTTGAGATTGACCAAGTCTTCCCAGTTGAAAGAAGGAAGTATTTGTGCCTGACAAGGCATGATAAAGCTGTATCTGAATACCATGTACAACTCCAATTTTCCTTGTTTAAAAAAGGGGAACTCAAGCTGCAATAAATCCACAGAAGAGTTACCAGGATCATGGGAATGATAAGCTTATCTGTAAGAAGAAACTAAATTGGCAATGGTTTATTTAGCCTAGCAAAATGAAATCTGAGATGTGACTTATAAATATGTCCATGGGAGAAAATACTAGAAAAGCAGTGCTATTTAAAAGACAACAATTAAACACAAACAAATCAATATAAACTGGCCTTTAGGAAATTTGAGCTGCAGCTTAGATTTCTAACAGAAGAGCCAGGTTCTGGAACAAGCATAGTGGGACAGAATACGAAGAATGAACTAGTTTTATTACAGAGCTGTATCAGTTTACTAGAGGAATACTACAGTGCGCTTTTCTGTGGGTGAAGCTGATGTCATGACCCAAAAGTCTTATGGAGGAGTTTCATAATTTCTTGCTTGATCCTCAGTTACTCCTCTTTGGTTAGTGCTTGGATGGCAGTATTTTAAGGGGTGTGTAGAAATTGCATGAGATACTATTTTTGATTCAGTGGTTAAACTTGAGAATTGGTAATGCCTTAAGATATTATCACTGTAGTAGATCAAACTTTGATGCTGTATGGAAAATTGGCCTTTCTAGAAGGCCACAAAATTTAACAAATCCTTATGGTTTTGGAAGTGAAGGCATTAAAGCTGCACTAAAGGCCATCTGTCAATTACCCCTCTGAAAAACTAGCAAATCAATGTACAGAGCTAGAAGCTGTTCCACTGTGCCAACATTTATTCCAAATTTCATGGATTTCCAGATTTTCACGTGCTCTGTTGTAATTTATTTTTTATAAAATTCATTTTTCACCAATGAAGAGTACAAATGGCGTACTTACTCTACTTAATGCATTTAGATCGACAGGCATTTTTACTTCCCAATGAAGAAAATATTTCACATTCCCAGTTTAACTTGTGTTTATAACTTGCTCAAAAATACCTTTGCTGAAGTCCCTTCTTATCTGCTTCCATCTCTGAGCACCCAAGGAAGGAAGGTATCATGATACCAGAATAACTTTCTTCTCAATAAAACGGACTCTCTTAACTTACAGCCAAAATCTTGTTGATAAAATTGTCAACATATTTGTGGTCTAATCAGAATGACATGGTATTCAAAGAAGAATCTTTTGTAAGTATTTCCCATTCATAACAATAGAATGCAGCAGCGTATGAAAATAAATATGCTGTGTGGAAATATATATAGACGTCAATCAGTGTTTTATGTTCTTTGGTCAAGATAAGTTGTACTTTTGAAATCCTCTAAAAGCTGCTGTAATACTTCTATTTCAGAAGAAAAACAATTGTCCTGCTGGCAGGATTAAGACCATGACAGCTTTTCTGCTTAATTTTTCTCTTTTTGATGTGCCATGTCACCATAGGTTCATATATGTAAGATTTTTAAAGCCCAACAATGCCAAAACTCCTCCTCTTCTTTTAGCCAGATGTTTCATTTTAGAAACATCTCTTTCAATGAAAGTAAAGTAGATTCAAACTTTTGAAAAGTGGATTACCATAAAATAAATATCCCAGAAATAGTTGCAATTGAAATTTAAGTTCTGACTGAAACAAAAAATGACACCAAAGGGGCTTTTAAATGATGATTTGTGTGCTAATTCGCTTAATTTTTTTTTTCATATGCTAACGTTTGCGCAGCTGTGTTTGTAATATATCCCGAAAAATTTAAGATGCATTACTTAAGATATATTTCTATGCTTCTTGTGGTTTTAGGAGAACTTCTCTTGAAAGAAGGGCTTTTGTTCAAGGAATTTGCTATGCTCGTTACTCACAGGAAGGATGGTGATGTTTTTTTCAACGTTATGTCTCAAAAAAAATAATTTGTAGAATCCACAATCTCAAAGTTTGCCTACTGGCTTGACACAGTAACTGTTTTCCATGTGAAGCTTTTATTTTGTTTGACTTCTGCAGCTGGGACAATCACTGAATTGTGAAAAACTCATTGTATATATATGAGTGCACTGTACTGCAGATAAACATGAGTAACACTGTTGATCAGATCTTCCAAATTAAATACAGAAATACCATTCTTTTATTTATGCATACCTAATCTACATACAATGCAGGTTAATGCATTCTGACATTTCTACACATCTCTCCTCTAGCATCCTAATTTGGCTCCATATTCACAGATAGTCTGACCTGTGTGCAGCTATCTTGAAATTTTTGGTATATAGGTCAGTTAACATTTCCTTAGTGAATAGTTAAATAAAGTGACTTTTTTTGTGCTCATCTAAATAAGAACATAAGGAACACCTTACTGCATAGGAGCTCTGTGGCTCCAACCGTTGCAACAGGAGATGCTCTATAGGGAGTGCACTTGAGCCTAGCCACTTGCTGTGGTCCATTCTCCTCAGACTCCCCAGCATCTGCAGCTGTTGTATAGGGATATCAGTGCATACAGCCCACCAGTAATCATTGTATATTGTCCACTTATGGACCTATTCTAGTGGGAGGTGTCCCTGTCCATGGCAGGGGGGTTGGAACTAGATGATCTTTAAGGTCTCTTCCAACCTAAACCATTCTATGATTCTGTTGTCCATGAATTTGTATAATCCCTTTCTGAACCTGCTGGTACACTCTGTCCTTGCCACCTCCTGTGGCAGCAAGGTCAGGAAGTATACTGCCCATTGTACTTTATCTGTTTGGTATTATATGTTCATTCAGTGTTTCCCAATAGCCCAAAAATTGCAGGATTTTTGTGAATAAAATTTCTGCATTCATTTTTCACACTTCCTTCATCATTTTGGGAATCCTGATTGTGTTCCCCCTTGGTCTTCTCTCCAGATTGATAAATCCTAGGCTTTTTGGTCTCTCCCTGTAAATCAACTGCTGCAAACAATTGATCACTTTAGCTGCTCTCTCTATGCGTTCTATAATTCTACTGTTTCTTTTTCAAGATGCAAAGAATCAGAGCCCTTGTAATTTCTGATGCTGAGTTAACTTCTGACATTGCTGATTTCCCTAAGGCCGTATTTCATTTTCTGTTGGGCTTAACAGTATCTTACCTTTCGTGGTTAAAGATAATGGTAAATTCACTGAATTTCAACTCTCTAGAAAATGGACATTGCAGTAGAAGGATTACAAGTAGTATAGCTGTTGACAAAATAAACCCAGAGAGCTAAATATACAGATGTTTAGGCTTCCCAGAAGGAATCAAGTTTGACTGGATATGGAACTGAGCTACCGGAACCTGAAAAAATAGGTGAACGGAATCTATACATGTGAAAATAGAGTGAGAGTTTGATAAAGCTCTCTATAACTTTACAATTTATTTTTAAATTAATGTAAGTTGATTGTATCTTAATGAGAAAGCTGTAGCCATCTGTATGAAACATGGAAATAACTAGATTATTTTGAACGGCTTGATAAAGCAGCTGCAGGCTAGCTCATAAAAAACCTTTTCCAGTGCTATAGTCCTGTAGCATGGAAAGGCTATAAAGAAATTAGCAGCTTTGAATGTGACCTCATCATTAATTGTGGCTTCTTTATTGATGATTTAGAACAAAGCATGGCTGTAGTGCCGCTCGGGCTGATGCACCCCATAGTTTATACCTATGTGGAGTAATCAGCCTGCCCTTGTACTGACTTCCTGTGCAATTTTAAAAAAATGAAAACAATCCAGTCTTCTCTTCTTGATTGGTACTGAAGGCTGCGATTATGAATTTCCTGAATGGAAATTTCTTTCTGAGCTAAGAAGCTGACTCTGCTCTTAATTCCAGTAAAACTATTTTAATCCAAAAGCTCTAAATCTAACCCATAGTGTTCTGGAAGAGTTAGCTTAGTAAGCCCAAAAGACACCCTTACTTGAGTCTTTCCCTCCACACCCCGCCCCTCCCCCCCAATCTCATTTTTGGCCTAGTCAAATATTGTTGCTAAACTACTCTTCCTTTCCTAAGCTTCAGCTTCTCTTGCTCTCCCACTGTCTCCCTCTCTATCTCATCAGACCCAAACTCCTAATGTCTACAGATTACAACAGTTCATATTTTTCCACTTTCCCTCATTTTCTCATGTTTACTTGCTTCCTTCTTTCCCCAGCTTTTTCTCCTGACACAGGTGGTGTTCTCTCTTATTTTGGAATGGGCTTAAAAAACAATATAAGGAAACATAGTTTTATCTTCAGTTTGGCAGCCACTGGTGTACTTTACATGCTTAGGGAAAAGCGGGTACAAAAATAAGTTACTAGGAGGTACAAATGAAAGGGAGACCACAGTTCATTAGGTATGCTTTGTTAGCTGCCTTTGTCACTGCTCTGGTTCTGAGTTGTGGTTTGGACCGAACCGGCCACTGGGAAAACAACAGGTGCTCCCCCCTACCTCTCTTCAAAGAGAGAGGCAGGAGAGAGACTTATGAGTTTAGAAGGAACTAAACTACTTTAATGAAATGTTAATAAAATAAAAAAGAAATAATGAAATATATACAAAATCATATCAAGCTCCCAGGATGACAATCACATCACTGGCTGCCACTGGGGAAGTCCCAGACTGGACTGAGTGATGGACAGGAACTGGATTCTGGATCTGGATTCAGGATTGGGATCGAAGGCAGATGAACAGACAGAGTCCGCCTCGGACGCAGGCCATCGAAGAAAGAGAACTGACCCTTTGATCCTTCAGCTTTTATACTGAGCATGAGGCAGATGGGATGGAATACCCTGTTGGTCAGTTTTGGGTCACCTGTCCTGTCCGCTCCTCCCCGCAGGTGGGACCCCTCTATGCTTTTCTGCTTCCGACCCTCCAACGGGGCAAATAACAAAGTTGGTTGGCCTTGGGTGTTAGAGCAATAAGTATAAGCAAGAGCCTCTGTGCATACCATGCCTGGGCATCAGCTATAAACATAGGTCTTGCCACTCTGAGAGCTCAGTGTCTGCACAATATGCTGTTCATTTCGGTAGTTAGAAGAGGCCTAGCTAAAAAGTAAAGTTACTGAACAAAATTGGTCCTGTTTTACCTCAAACCAGGGCATTCTGCCATAAGAGGAACTTCATGATGCAGTTACAGGTAGAACAGAGAAGGCCAAGTTAACTCATACTTACAAGAGTTAGTAGTGTGTAAGAGCACACACAGTAGTTACCATGGAATGTCAGACATTTGAAGTATATATATTGCTACAGATATAACCTAGCTTTCAGGTAACCTCCTGGTAGTCTGTGAGTAATGCACATAACTTTCTGTTTGACTGACATTATAATCCACCTCTGGTTGCCAAATTGATTGCCGCAAAGTAGAGAGTGCCCTCACCAGGTGAGTGCTGAAGCATCTGCCCAGGGCTAGCGTGGGGTTGTCATCCTGGAAGGAAGCAGAAGCACTATGGCTGTGTAGCGGGGGCCACAAACAAAGCAAGCTTACTGTTCCACTGGAAAAGAGAAAGAAACCTAGCTGTGATTTTTTGGTTTTGCTTAAAAAAAAGAAAAAGTAGTCTTGGGTATACACAGGCAGTAACAGAGGCAGAATGGAAAAGGCTACCTATAGTTTTGACTTGTTTCCTTTATCATTTTAAAGACAGTACAATGTTTGGTCTATAGCTGTGCCTTGCACCAATGAAGCCATGCGGGCAGCTTCACTGCCCTGTCTCCTTTACGTTTCAGGTATCATCGCCTCTGCTGACGTATGCTTCATTCCTTCCTTCTCCCGTGACTTGTTTATCTTCTCAGCTTCATGTAAACTGACTGTATTTCTCTAGCCAAGCCTAGAAAGTGGAAAGAAATGAGCATATTCTGCCTCTTTAGAGAAAGAATGAAGGGAAATATACAAGGAAAATAACAAATTGGGAACAAATATGTAGTTCCTCTTTTCTCCCTATTTTCCTATTCATTCCTTGGAGTGTAGGAATAACTCATTTCTCATTTCCACCTGTGGTGCTAGTGCTAGCACTTTAAAGTCAAAACCACATATCCTGTGGTTCCCCAGGGCACTTCCCAGGAGTACAAAGAAAGAGCTCAGAGGTTTTGAGAAGGCCATGTCTCAAGGGAAATGTTTAGCAGAGGTAGGACTGTTTACAGTCTTGCATATTTGTTCTGTGATACGTATAAGATAATGTCCTTCACTGAAGTTGATAAAATTGAGGTGAGCTGAGTTAATCCTTCAAAAATCTTAGTTTTCCACCTCTCTTACTCCATAGCAATGTATGTGTTTCACTCCAAGTTATTGTTAGTCTTTACTGCACTCTGATCTTACAATGGGAGGCTAGAGGGACAACTCCTGCTAGTAAGAGACTAATTTCTGATTCTGCGTTCTAGGACATTTGTCTAGGACAAAGACAGAACTGCTCATATATCTACTGGTTGAAAACCTTGATATTCTGATGGTAGGTGAGTGCATGAAAACATATTTCTGCAATGCTTTGTCTGGGGGTAATAGTAGTGCTGTGCATCAGATGGAAGTAACTTCTCTGTGATTTACTCATGTGGACTGTGTGATCTGATAGAGTTATAATCTGTATAAGTACATAGATTATTAATGGTAATATACTTACCTAGTTCTGTTTATGTTACTGCCAAAACATTATTGATTTCTGTAACTCTTTGTAGCAGTGGGTTTCACAGGTTATATGAAGAAACGTTTCCTTTTCTTAGTTGTAAACTTAACTAAATGAAACTGGGCTCTACATGTGTGTATATAACTCTTGACCTTGCATTCTGAGAAGTGGAGCAGGTCCTCTTTTTTCTTCAAAAGATCTTCACTTGATTAAAAAGTTTTCGTTGCCTGAGTTCTGCTGGTCACATCACATACAGCAAAAATAAACACACCAGCTGATGAATGGAGGACAAGTTACAAAGCTAGGAGAGGGGGGTTGTCACCTACATCTGCACAGGAAAATTAAGATTTATTCTTGCTTTGTTTCTGTATGCAGTATGTTTCTTGCAGACAAGCTGAACTTCTGCATTTAAACACATAACTTGTGTATACGCTTAATTTTAAATACAAGGATAATCCCATCACTTACATTGAGTTCATTTGTAAGACTTTGCTGGGTCGAAGCTTTAATCACACACGTTTTTTTAAGGCCTGCAACACTTTAAACAATGATCTAGGCATGGGATCTTTGCATTGACCTCCTAACGTAACAGGAGCAGCATTTGAGAATATTATTTTACTTAGCAGATTTGAAAATTAATTAAATTAAAGTTAACTATGAAATGTTTTCGTTGACAAATGTCTAAGTACATTTCAAGTTATGGTAAGCATCATTTTTGTCCCTTTACACCTGAGGAAACTGCAACATGTAGAAGTTAAATGCTTGCAAGAGTATTAGAACCAGGAAAACTTACAAATGTCTTATTAATTCATCCTCTGAATCCAGGCTGGAGACTTAGCCACAGGCCCAGACTGCTTCAAAATTCTGGCTAAATATACTTTCGTATATCTTCATAATTCTCACTGCCCAATCAAAGTAGATACAAAAATTAGAGGCCCAGACATATGTGTCTTGAAGATTCTGAAAGTTTTGTTGTTGAGTTTGCTGGGGGTAAGAGTGAGCCTTCAGTTCCTAGAAGATATCTATCATTTATTGTTTTCCTTGTTTCAGGTGTGTTCTATTTCCCAAGCCTAAACAAGAAATCTACTATTTAACAGTTTGATTAGAGGAAGGTTAACCTGTGTGTGTGTGTGTGTTAATTTATTCGGTACTGCCTCTTTCTAGTCAAAGTTGTTGATTTCTTTGTTTGATTATCTGGAAGCATCACTTCATTTATGGCTAGTTTACGTATTTGAGGGGGAAAAGCAGACTAGCACTGGAAAAAAAAAAGTATTTTTTTTAACAACACGGCTAATTTAACAAAACCAGGCTATTAATGGCAACCAAAATATTCCAATGTTTGTTGGACCTCCATGTATTTGAATCATTCAGTTGAAAGGATTTGAAGGCCAGGCTTGTATTCCACTTGAGAGATAGTAGTGACAGAAAATGATTGCCCTTCATTTAGGTATTTCTTCAAGTTACACAAAGGCATAATATTTGCAACCCCTACTTAAATACCCAATGAAATTAATTTAATTGTAAGGAAGCTATTTCATATTGTTATGGCACTGTGTGTCTTCACATTTGACAAATACCAGCATGTAACCTTTTAATTGAAAATTACTTTGGGAATCCTGCCAGAAACTGCAAACTGAAAACACTAACCCCCATTGCTGAGTCATGTAATACAATAGGTACAAAGTCAGGTGTCCTTGATGGGCACACTCTCGGGCTGTGTGGGTGGGAAGTTCTGTGTCCTTCCAGAATGGACTTCCTTCTGCTAAAAAGGCTGATTATACAGTTTAAGGATCGTTTCATTATTTCTATATACAGATACTTGTAAGAAGGTAAACTGATTTTTTTTCCCCTAAAGAAGTGCTTTTACTTGATGTTGTTTAAGGCAGGAGCAGTGCTTCAAGGGGAAGAAAAGTTCCTTTTTTTTTTTTATATCTGGATTTTTTGAATATGTGGATTTTTATGTGGGGCGGGGGTGTGAAGGGAGGGGAGGGACACAGGGAGGAGAAGCATTCCTTTACATTTTCCAAAAGAATTGGAGTTGGGAGCTGCAATAAGATGTGGGATTAGTGAAGATTTCCAGTAGTAATGGCTGTGCACAGCACAGGTCGTGCAGCCACAGTGGTTCCTAAGAGAGGATGAGTGCAGCTCCAGACCACACCACAAGGGTTGTGTAAGGGTTTCATTTAGGTCTGTGAAAGGTTCTTAGTTAAAAGCTGCTGAGTGTTACTATTTCGTCTGTAACTGTGTTTTCAGAAGTACTTTCTAAACATGAACTTAAATTGATGATGATCCTTGACAGTTCCAATGTTACTGTCCAGAGTTGGGTACCCAGAAGCTGAGACAAAAGATGGATTTTCAGACCCTCAGAGTGTTTTGGCTGTTCTGAGCACCACAGCTGTAGGAAAGTGGAAGGTAAGAGTCCACAAAACAGAAATTTTTACTCTGCTAATGTAATTCATGGAGAAGTCCCAGGGTATTACCCACTGCCAGTTAAAGGCTTTTCAGTGTTGCAGGCAAAACTAGATTTCACTGCCTTGAGGAGCAGGAGGACAGGACCTGGGCTGTATCTGAGCTAAGAATGGAAAGTTAGGGTTGATCTAGGGAATGGAGACCTGATGAAAAGGATTTGGTGTTCTCTGGTGCTTTGAAGATGGTGACTGCTGTTGCTTCTTTGAAGCTTTTTCCTGCCTTTGCTGGAAGTGAAAGGATTTGCTGGAAGTGAAAGGAGAAGGAACAACGCTGGCTTCTTAAGGGTTTGCTGTAAAAAAACAGTTCTCAGAGTTATAGTTGTTTTGCTTTCGTTGCATTTAGTTGAAATGAGTGAATGGGTTCAAAATTTAATGACAGATGGAAAGAAGGATAGAGCATGTGATTGGGTAAGCTTCCTCCCCTTAGAAGACCAGCCTGAACTGAAGAAAAGTTAGTTTTAACTCAGTGTATTTACAATTCAGATTGTGCAGCTTAAAAACCTCTTTTTGAACAGAGGTAATTTTTACAAGATGGCATGCATGAGTGCTGAAAAAACTTTTGTGTAAAAATGTGACCCATGGTTTGGTCAAAGTAGAATGCATATAAACTGATCTCATGTAAATTCTCATGAAAAAGCATGCAGTGGTATTTACCTTTCCAGAAGGGAGACTCAAGCAAAGCGAGGAATTGTATCTACATTGTCCTGTGGCCTGGTAGGGGAGCATGCTGCGGCTTTAAGTGACTTGTGTTGGTAACTCCTCTTTGCATGGTTAAGTTTCGTGGAGTCCCGTAGCTGCTGGGTGGTTATATATAAAGGTTGGAATTTTGGTTTCTAACTACGTTCAAATGCAGTGTATTTTTTAACTGGAAATAAATAAATAAAACATTAAAAAAATATCTTGTCAAGTAAGGAAGAATTCAGTCTGTCAATAAACTGAATGTGTTTCAATACCCTGTGAATGGGAAGTAATAGGGGATATTGTGTGAAAGTAGGGGTTAAGCTGTGATTATAGGAATAGGAAGGAATACACAAAACTTGGCTCTGTGAGTGTGTGCTGCGGAAATACCTGTGCCAAACTAAAGGAACATAGAGCCTCTGGAATTAGATCTGGAAATAAGCTGTAGTTAGTTACTATTACTTGCCTGGTTTGTGCATGTCGTATGCAGATAAATTTTCTGAAAGGATCTACTTACATAAACATTTTGTCGTGCAAGTAACTTTTGTTAATGCTGCGTCCTCAGTCAGGTCACTCATGTGAGGTATCAGAATTAGGCCACAAGCTAGTCCTGGTCAGCTTCTCTTTTCAAATCTGGTTGTTTAAGTCTTGTGGCCAAAATGAAAATGGAATGCTTCCCACCACCCTAGCTTTACTAACAATTTCAGTTTTGTGAAAGGTCAGCACATGAATGTGTCTTGTAACATTACACATTGCCTTTACTCAAAAATTCACATGCACAGGGAAACTGACAAAACAGTTTATTTTGGAAAATTAGTAAATCCAAATGATGGATACCATGTGTCAAAATAATCCTTGGTGCACGTGCTTGCATTTTCACATGGACGTTTTTGAAAATTATACTGTGGAAACTAAATAGAGAATCAGTTTGCCAGGGAGCAGGCTTAAGCCACTTTTCTGTACAGACGGCAAGATGTGGTCTCTTTCACTAAACGTGGAAGCAAAAGCAGTTCCATCTTTAGCCCTTTGCTATTGTTCTCCAGAGGTGCCAAACAAGATCTAAAGGACCAGTTAGTGGAGTTGGGCAGAGGATTAAGGCTGAAATTTCAGAACTAAAGATGTGAGAA
The DNA here is from genome assembly GCA_008711295.1 of Anarhynchus alexandrinus. Classification (NCBI taxonomy): domain Eukaryota; kingdom Metazoa; phylum Chordata; class Aves; order Charadriiformes; family Charadriidae; genus Anarhynchus; species Anarhynchus alexandrinus. The sequence continues at coordinate 8,159,992 of VUYV01000008.1, read as the reverse complement.
TAGTTAAATGGACTTCAGGATTCATTTCGCATTCCTTGAGCACTCTGAAAACTTGGTGCGTGTAGTTGAAGCTGGTTCAATTCTAGAGCCAGTGGAGAGAGACAGGTATCTCCAGGAGGACTTTATTTGACGTTCATCCTGTATGTTCTAAAAGAGAAGAAGTGAGGGAGGATGTTATAGAAAAAGTTCTTGGCCTCTAAATGCTGACAAATATAGCACTGTTTAAAGAAGTGAATAGTCTTTCTCTTATCTGCTTGCTTTAAAACCTTAGGTAAATCTCATGTGGAGCAATTAGTAACTTTCACCTTAATCAACTGTGAACGGAGAATGATTTTGGAGATGTTGAGACTGTGCTGCTGTGTGTGCTTACATTTCATTGACGCTTTAAGGACAGACTTGCGTATTTTTATTTTTTTTCAATAGCCCAAATACAGAAGTGCCTGTAAGCTCTTTGCTGAACCTGTCCAGGGTGATACATAGTAAACCTTGAACTGGAAGAAGAATGCAGAGTTGCTGAGTTCCAGGACACTGAAGTAACCAACAAGGTCATTACCTGGGAATAGACGGATATGGACTTGTTTTGGTTACTTTCTTAGGTGTTTTGAATACAGTTAGTGGGACATTTCTGCACATACATTAACACATATTTTGAAGTAGTAGCAGTCTGCTTCACCTGCACGATGTTCTACACGTGGGAATATATATGGAAGAGAGGTTGAGGTCTCTTTGGTAACAAGGTCCTAGCCTGCTTTTATTTTGATTCTGGTTAATGTTTGCTCAGTGAGCTGGGAATGGGAAATCCACCTTTGAAAGCGTCATGTTAGTATCATGCTGACAACCAAAATCTCTTTTGTGGAGACTTATATTTGCTCAAACATTTAAAAAGTTTGGTAGAGTTGCATTTTCAGTCCTCTTCCTAAAGTGGAAACAGGCTTACTACTGTCACACTACAATGTTGCCAGGAGAACAGGGCATTGCCTGCCATTTTCCTTCTTATATATGCCTTAAAAAAGATGCTGGGACTGTAAAATAAATTACTGGTTCGTAATTTAGCTTTAAGCAAAAGGAATATTTCAATGGTGACAGTTCTGGAAATGCTTTAACTTTTAAACGCTGACACCAAATAATAAGTAAAACCTCGTGATTAATGTTTCCAGAAGGGACTATTAACATTATCCTACATCTGTTCATGATATAATCTCCAAATGAAAAACACTCAGTTTAAAAAAAAACAGAAACAAAAAAAAGAACCCGAAAGAAGTATATGTTTATGCAGCATTTCAGTGCAGACTTAACTCTAATGTGTGGACATCCTTGGTAAGATTTAACCAACTAATTTTTCATCTGATCATTATTTAGTCAAACCTCTATGGTACTCCTGAGGTTGCTTAAATTTCATTGACAACATGTCGTTTCATTTGCTGAAAAATGTGGTCATTTTAAATTACACTACATGAAAGAGCTTTTTATTACTCACAGTAAAATTAGCCATCATGTTTGATGAAAATACTTAATGGTAGATCAGGCATAAAGTTCTGTGAAACATCATTTCATAATTAGTTCTTGCTGATTTAAATATTTGAGATTGTATAGGAGGGTTGTTTTTCATGACTAGAAATAATTTGCAGGAGTCCCATCATCTTTTAGGAAATGTTTAGGACTACTGAAGCCGAATTTGTAGAACATATGGCAGCAACTCATTCAGAAAATAATTATTCTGAAAATAATTACCTGTATTGGTTAGGAATAATTTGCCCATTTAAGAAGAAACTAAATTGACGTATGTCACCAAGATAGCTGTATTAATTTCAGTCTGTATGTCTTGATCTCAAATTTATTTTACTTAATGAATAAAAGCTTATGGAATTTATGTGCTCCATGAAAATTTATGCTGAAAAATGATCCTTTTTTATGTCAGGTGGTGTTTTCGTTCATATTAAACTACAGTTTGTACCATGCCAAATACTTTCTAAAATGTATAAATTGGCATTTCTGGTAGCTTTTTTAGGTTCCTGTTGAATAGTCATTTTGATCTCTGTTGAGTGCTATTTGCCATGAGCAAGAGATTCCCAGTTTTCCAGTTTTCTTGCTTTAGCTGGCATAAGAAATCAATGATAACCTAACAGTTACAGGCAGTATCACTTAGAGGCCGCGGTTTGGTTTTTATTTTTTTAATTTTTATTTTTTACAATGCATCTTTTAATTGATGCTTTTTCCTGCTAAAGTATGCTTGCTTTAGTTTCAGCAAACAACTCTGTTGTGGTTTGGGTACAAAAGTGAGGTGCAAATTGTGAGATGCAGAACACAGGCTGCATATTGTGAGGTGTCTTATGCAGGTTTAACATCTGCATGTGGTAGAGCTAAAATACTGTCACAGGTGGTGTTGAGTATTATCCATGAAAAAAATGAATGTATCTTCAAAATGAATGGTAGAACAGGAGCAACAGGTTGACTAGGAATCTCAAAAACCCCCATTCAAGTGTTTAAAGTTAAATTAATGCCTTTATGCTTTGCTTGTGGTGGCCATGCTTCAGGCTAATCTCTCTGTTTGCTAGAAACCAAGCAAGTCTCCTTTAAAATAAGCTGAATTGAAGGTTGTTCCATAATTTATCTTAGAAAGCCATTGTTCAAGCCTCTGTGGATAGATCAAGATTTATTCCAAGTAATTTTTGACAAGCAAAATCCGGACAACTCTGGACACAAGACTGTCCATCGTACTTAAACTGCCTGAAAATACTTTCATGGCATTGACAGTATTTTAATGATGAAATCTAAACTTCAAATTGGCAAATGATTTGTTTAAATAACTGCTTATCTAAGACATGCAGGTATTTTTTTTATTTCTCTCTGTTTACACATATACACACACAACTTGCATGTATTACATGCATCCAGTTCAGCAAGAATAGATCAGATTACTTGTCTTTCCAGGAATATGTAATACACTTAATATATGTCAATAAGAAAACCAAGTTAAAACACTAATTAAAATAAAATATACTCATATTTTTCACATAGTTTCTATCCTCAGTTATTGAATTAGAACAGAATGAAGACATTGCCATTTGGAGAAATATATTTCTTCATATATGGGCATAGAACTGTATTGAAGAAAAGCTTCAGGTTCTTTTACTCTGCTTACAAAGTGACATCTCACATACATCACTTCAGCTTTGTGGGAATGAATGAACATATACTGTATCTGATCATAGGAGATGACACTCAAGTTATTTGGTTGTTCATACCTGCAGGAAACCTATAGAGGTTTCTGTTCTGTACGTTCTGACCAGACAGTGTGGCTCACGTTGTCATCTTGTAAGCTGTAGCTTGGGAAGTTTGTACTGTTTTCCTCGCTTTACTCACCTGTCCTGTTTAGAAAAAACTTGAAGATCTTAAATGAGCTAATACGGATTTTTTTTTTCTTTTTTAAACATTTTTCCAAAACGAAGAAAATGAGCCAGAGCAAGATGGAGTTTTAGCAAAATATATCTTTTCTGACTGCGTGTCCCAGTGCAAAGGTGTAGTTTGTCATTTTGTGTTCAGTCCTTCAGTCTAGCGTATTTGTTTCTACATGTTTCTGTGTATTAGAGGCTTGTCTACTGTGTCAGATTGTAATATGTCATATTTTGCACAGTTAATTTTTTTTCCTTTGCATGGGGTTGTATAACTCATCTTTCCTGTTAGCATAAGTGATTGGGCATAACTGACTCCTTTCTGTTGTCTAATTATTCTGTTTTGACATATTTTTCTGTGTGCGTGAGCTCTGATAATGTGTGTGTGACATTTATCTTACAGAAGTGACCCTTTTCATTGCTATTTATGTTGTCATGTTAAACCTGTTTCTGAGACCAGTTTGTCACTTGAAGTACAGACAAAACATTGTTCAACACGTGCAACACAAACAACTGCCAAACTTCAAACTTGTATGTTCATGTCAGGCTTCTTAGCCAGCATACTGAAACAGCTGTGTGTGCTAGGCTTCTTTATACCCATCATTACTGAATGAAAATGAGTGAGTAGGGGGAAGGAAAACTCCACTGAGTATATATGGCAAGATTTTTGGCTTGCTGGTTATAAAAATGATTCAAATAACAGTCTCTCAACCTGCTGAGGGCTTCGTAAGCTCATTGTCAACAGAATTTACTCAAAGATCCTTCATGGAAAAGAGGAACATTCCTGATGAGTAAACAGAAATGGTGATTATCATGTTTTCCTACAAAATGTTTCTGCAACCAAGGCAGAAAGAATATTGTTGAGGTATTTTTAGGCTTAACGCTACATGCATTGTTTACAGTCCAGTTTCAGAGGGATTAAAAAGTAATGGTTGCAGAGTAAATTCAGATATTTGCCCCCCCCCTCCAATCAGCTAAAGAAAAATTATTTAGATATTTTTAAAAAAAAAAAAATCTTTCAAAGCTCTTTCTGCCACTCTGGAGAAAATGTAGACTTTAAAGCTGTAAACTGTAAAGAAGTTGTTGGTTTTTTTTTTTAATAGATTGGATTTGGTGGTTAAATTTGTTTTGGGGGAAACTGCAACCAGATGTACTGCGAAGAAAGTGCATTTTCATACATAAATGCAACACTGAATATGAATTACTGTGGTGGTTATGCTCACAGAAAAATAAAGGAAATAAGATAAATGGAAGGATAAACTTCTGTCTGAGATGACCTTGTGTTTTAAAACAAAAAAAAAAAACCCAAACCAACCTATATGTCTTTTCAGGACTGTCATGTCCTACAAGAAGTTATGTCTGTCCTTGGAAGCTCACTAACAGAAAAATTGTTAGCCTGCAACAAGTACTGTCTATACTAGCAGGAAATAACGGGCATAACGTTGCTGGTGAGGATGATGAGGGTTCAAGATGACTTTGTTTAAGGACTGAGTTTATATACAGGACCAGTGGGTTTTGTACATAGCCTAACCTGCATCATCATGGAACTAAACTCAGTACTGGACCTTTCTCTAGTATAGTACCTGAGTGCAATAAAGGTTCATTTGGCCTTGATACAGGGTACAGATTGGTTAGCCTAAAGGCTAGGTGTGGTTGATTCAGCACAGAGGATGGGAGAGAGAAAATTCTGTATATAAGACCTATGAACGCAGACTAACTTTCTATTGCACATAAGGCTAAAGATACCATCATTATCCTCAGAGCATCCTGCAAGAGAAAGGGCTCTTTCAGGTAAACAGTACTGTGTAATACACCCACTCAAGTGATGCACCCTATGCAGTGCAAACCTTTGAAACGTAGATCTTACGCGTAATAAGAATTGGCATAAAAGTACACGGTTAGATATAACCTTGGATTTGTTGTTGGTAGGTCTGGAAAGGAAAGGTTTCACATAAATTATTTGATTCACATGGGTACAATGAAAATTAGGAGAGAGAATGAATGCATGGGGAAGAACATTCTTAAAAGTGAGAGGAACTGGGCTGCAGAAGTGGTGAGTACTTTTGCTTGGGAATTCTGAAATGAGATTAAGAAAAACACTTGGAAGTATGATTATATAGAAACAATCCTACAGAAGCCCTAAAAATTACTGATCTGGATAATCCAATAGGTCTTCTGAGCTCTCTTTCCCTATTTTAAGAACTCCTTTCTTCAATGGATGGATGCTAGATTACCACTCTGTCAGGATGGTCTCCATGCAAATAGCTACTTTTTAGGGTTTTTTTTGAGAGTTGTTTGTTTTCTTTGTAATGCTTTACAATTTAAGGAAAAGGATTATCTTGGTGTGTCTGAAATTGCCTGGCACATCTGGAACTCTAATTCTATCTAGAACAGCATTAGTAAAAGCCAAATGTATGCACACATTTTTAGAATGTATACTTACACAGCATTTGTGCATGACAAGAAAAATAGAGAACATGGCATCTTCCAAGCAGGCTCTGAACAAATATTCTGGACCTGAAAAAAGTCTGCTTTCCAGTCTGGGTAGGTGTCCTGTTCTCTCATGTCTTATACTTAATTTTTCTGTGTGGTTTCCCTGAATACTGGTACAGCTCTAGGTTTCCATTGATATAAACAAGAACAGAATTTGGCTTTTCATTCAACCAGTCCAGTTTAATTTAGTGGAAAACGAGAACTGTGTTATTAGTGTTCAGATGAATTACTTCAGGTTGGTTTCAGAATAGTAAAAGTAAGCAGAGTTTGATCCAAAGTTTGATAACTGGTTTGTATTTCTGTGATGTGGACTGAAGGCCCATAAGGGTTAAGAAGATAGAAGTCCCAAATTCTCCTTCATTTTACCTTAGATAAATCTGAGCCCAGGCCTCCAGAGGTGAAAGGCTAGCACATTAACTAGGAGCTTAAATGTGTGCTTCAGCACACAAACCTGCAGTATCTTTTGAAATCTATGCAGGTTTCTCCTGCCTGCTGTGCGTAATTTCAGAATATGCTGTCACCATTAAAGAAAAAAAACAAGTTTGCTCTTTCATCTATGCACCCCACGGCACCGATTGGGGGAATCAGTCCCCAGGCTCCCCTAAAATTTGTGATCTTTGGCTCCTGCTGTAAATTGATTCCGTGCTGTGCCTCCTGACATGTGAACTGGGTAAAATCCATTTTGAAGTCTTTTAAAACCTGGCATTAACCCTGTGGCATCCTCTTAAGTGCCGATGTTTTCTCATTATATTATTTACTGGGAAGAACTTGCCTTTAAAACTCTAGCAGCATCGCAAGCTAACTTGTTAAAATCTCAGTATTAAAGATAGACGCTATAGTGTGCTTTGAATTTCTCCTGAGACCTGATGTTGGGAAAAGTGAGTTCAATTAGTCATGAGTGAGGTGAGTGCCTCACTACTGTGCAAATTGCTGTGGGACCATTTGGCCCATGTCTACTCATGATCCTCCCCCCTCATAAATACAGATGTGTAAAGTAGTCAATATTTTGTTTAAGCTTATCTTGGACTGATTATCTGAAACCCTCAAAATTTTTTTTTGCTTCAGTGCCATGTAATAAAAAGACTATTAAATTTTTCAGATTTTTCCCTCTGCTCTTTTATAGGGAAAGTAATAATGTCTCTCTCTTTACATCTATTCCGTATGACTTGGTTCACTGCCCACTGAAATGAAGTGGCCTTTGGGATTACAACATAGTAATGTTTTACTCAAGAGTTTGGGACAGGAAGTTAAATGAATAACTATTTGAAAACTTTAGGGACTTTTAAGTAGTCAGAACTTAGTTCCAAAGAGAACGTGGCTTTGGACAAAATAGCAAAAACAATAGAAATTCTTTAAGGATAGAAATGAGTTGCAACCCTGTCTTAAAACAACAGTACTGGCAGTGGAGTACCCTTGCACTATAAAATCATAATAAAAGGGATTTGAATTTGAACTGAGGGTCTTGCATGCTGGCAGATGCTGCTTGCTTTTGTGCAAAAGACTAATTGTGAAAATGGCCTCTCTGTTCTTTAAGCACTTACTCACTTTGGTTCTGTTTTTGAAAGAAGAGCTGAGCTTCTTTTTCCCTTCAAGGAAGCCATGCTCAAACCAACTGGACGCTCACTAGAGCAAGATTTTGAGAACTTGCCAAAGCTACATCATTTCTTCTCCATCTATGTAGATGTCTGGCATACGGTTTAGTTGGTAGCGACTGATAAGGCATAATACTGCTTGTTGTTGTATACTAAACGTGAGGTGAAACTATATTTCACTTTTCCTTTGAGAAAAAGGCTGGTAATACAGGACTTGTCAAGACCCTTTCCTGTGTTTGATAGCTTTATCACAGCCCCTGCTCGAAAGGTTAAATGTTTTGGATTACACAGAATGTACATTATATGGAGGGCTTACTATAAATCAACAAGGCAGGTATGTTAAACACAGAAAAATATCTACAGCTGTTCTCTTACTCATCCTGCTTGTTATTTAACTCGGTCTCTACCCAAAGGAATATTTTTAGTTGTACTGTCAACAGTTTCAAAACAAAGAAGCAACTACAACTGGCAAATGAGGAACCCAGCTGGTGCTATGTTTAGGCTCCCAATGAATATACTCTAATCCTGACACCTGCAAGCTATTTAATCAGGATTTACAATTGAACATGAAGGATGAGAGGTCCAGAGGGCTGTGTTCTTGGTGTTTTGATTGCAAATGATGGAGAAAAACTTTGTTATCGGATGTTGTAGTTATTTGAAGTTTGGTGCCCTCTAACCCATGGGGGACCAAGAATCATTTATCACTTCACAGCAAAAGCCAAAAAAAAGCCACTATGGCTTACACACTAGCATTCTCCTTTAGCTTTTCCTGTATTCCAGTGTAAACACGCCTTGGATTTATGAACAATGAAAAACAATTTCCAGCAGGCACATGGAAAGCAGAGGTTATAAGGAAAGTTTGCATTATCAGTTCTGTGTCAAACCGAAAGGATCACTTTAAATTCCTCAGCACCAGTAATGTACATCCTGATGAAATGTACCTTAAAGATGAGCAGAAAGAATGTGAAGGAAATTGAATAAAACAAGATTTTTTTTTTTAAAGACCCTTTTCCATAGCACGATTCTTGAATCTCAAAGTAGCATTGTCAAGGGTGAATGGCTCCCTTCATAAAGGTCTTCATTGCTGCTCCTAAAACTCTCTGTTTCCCCAAACAAGTGACATAACATGAAGAAATTTAAAATTTCACTATACCATCTCATAACAAGCCCAGATGTGCCATTATGTTGCTGTGCTTGTTTATTTTATTTATTTACTGAAGGTTTCTAAGTACTTCTAGCTGAGTTCATGACAAATTAAACACATCATTCTGGCAGTAGCATTAGTGTGTGTACACGGGGTGTGTATGTGGGGGGTAGCATGCTTTTCTCTTGCTGTGTTGTGCTGTCAACAACATAGTTATGAACAGGCAGGGTGTGGTGTAATTGACACCCTACAAAAAGTGGTTAATCAGCTGTCTGAAGTTGTTAGGTAACAATGCTGTTGCCTCTGGGCCTGATCGGATGATGTAATGCCTGTAAGTCATTTTTTGTTGGTTGAGGCTATTGTGTAACTCAATATCCTGCAGAGGGTTTGTATGACTAGAGTCACAGAGTAAGTCAGAATTTATTTCTAACTTGATTATGCTGTTTTATTTTGTTCTTAATTTAAAAGGGGGGAAAGAAAAGTATTTGTTACTTTTCAAGGCAAATAACTAGTGGGGACAGCAAAAAAGGGCTCGAAGCAGTCATCTTAATGGATTCTGTAATCAGCTGGGGGCAGAGAGCTTCCCTCTAGAGCATCTTATATTCGGGGCTGCTACAGGTTGTGCTGGCCAGGATGATCCCACAAAGACTCTTGTGCTATATGACCCCTCTTCACTCCTCCAGCAGGCCTATCCTGCACTACCCAGCAGGCGGTCTTTTGGGCTTTAACGTTTTACTTCACAGTGTTGACTACACAGAAGGACTTAATCTGGGGTCTCTTCAAACTTCTAGTTATAATCGCATAAACAAATATTTTGGCAGAATGACAGCACTGCCCCTTTCTAGATTAGATGCAGTCATCCTTTGGCATGTGAAAGGATGACATCACTTATGCAGTACTAATGATACGGGATTGTCGTGCTTGTTGAACTGTTGCACCGAAAAGAAATTAAAACTGCTCCCTGAATTCTTTCTTAGCTTTATTTACCTGTTCAGGCTTTGCAGGGTTTTTTATTCCCACATTTCTTTACACAAGAGACTGTGCTTTCTACAAGTATTCTTCCTTCTCTCTCAACATCTTCCCTCTAGTGCAGGCATTCAGACATTGGTGGCACTGACCAAATATTTCTTGTGGTGCATGCTCTGATTACAAGAAGTCCATCTCTCCTGAGGACCTACCAGCTTTGCTGACTTCTCTTAGGGAATTATCCGCTGTTGTCAGTCTCATGCCAGCTCAATTCTCTCTGGAGAAGCTCCATGACAATCTCTCTGGTGTACTTTGGTACCTATTACAACTTGACCTTCCCTTAGCTTGTTTGTCATATCCACTTCCTTCATTATCTACATTGCATGCACTTATTGTGCTTTTCTGTTGATTCCATGATTTAATTTCTACCCCCAACTCTGTCAGATTAATACAATACTGCCAAGTAACTTCTGCAAATAACTTTTTCATGTGGAGTTATACATGCCATTGTTTCTATGGACAAAGGAAACAATGCTCGGTACTGTCAAGGGAACAATAATGTGAAGATACAATAAAGTCACACATTCTGTTCTGATTGCAGCTTTATAGGATGAACAGGTTACTGCCCACGGGCTCTCTTCTGTTTCTTTTTCCACTCCCTAGAGAACCGCCACGATAACTTTGTGTGTAAATGCTCTCTAGACTATCTGAGAAAAAAGTTATGCATGTATTTTTAAAGTGTTTAAGCTAACCTAGTCATTTTAATTGAACTAGATTAGGAAGCAAGTAGTGGGGCAGTGATCTTGGATATGCTGGGAAGCAACTGGGACCAGTAACCTCTTCACTTGAATCAGCTGCAGCCAGCACAAGACTGCTGACTTCTGTATCTCTTTGCACTGGAGTAACAGCACTCAGGTTGACTTTTTGCACCCATGAACTCTCATCATGTCTGTGACATCAGATATAAAGCGTCTGTCAAGGCCATTTGAGTAAAGAACTAGCATTCTCAATCCTAAAATTGCATTTCTATAGTTGCATTGCCTCTCTGCAAGCAGCAAGCAATGTTATTGCCTAGAGTTCTGCTCCTTAAAGGGCTCCATGAGGAATGCCATTTGTGCTAAGATGCAAAAATAGCCTCTCTAGAACACAAAAGTCACTTAGGATATGTGGAAAAAAATGAATGCAGAGACGAGACAAAGAAGGGTTAATCAAACAGAAAGCATGGTGAAATACCAGAAGTGTAGCAGATCTGACAGATAAGGAGCCTAAATTACATACGCTTTCTACCAAGAAGTGAAAGCTTTCTTACTTCAAAGATTTGCCCTAGTCACACCTATTTGGTAAAATAGCAAATTTCTTGAGTAATCTCTTTTGTTGCTAAAAGGTATGTTTAGTTCCACTGGCACTCTGCTGAAAAATATCAGTGAGGCAATCAGACATCACATCAGTAGATTGACCTACATGCTTGAAATCTTGTCTGTCCTTCCCAGCTCTATCATTTCATCTGATAAATGGTAGTGCTTCATTCCAGCAGTGCTGCCTTGCTCACCACAGTTAACAGCAACATTACTGCAGCAGCTTGAAACGTATCTACTTTCGTAGGGTTATCTTCTCCAATGCTAGCCGGAGTATTCCAATAGGTGCTACACCTCAAAAAAAGGTACTTTGGGAATAATTTGTGTTAATTCTTGGGCAAACACATCATAAAAATGGTGATTGCTTACAAAGCAAAGCATTTATAAATTATCCTAATTCCCAGTGGTCTGCCATTAGGATGATGGAAGGCTTGATACGTCATTACCTTTGGGCTCAAACTTGAAGATGCAAGAATGTTAAGCTGTTGCTTTTGCAACACCTAGTAAGGAGGGGAAGGCTTTGCTGTTTGGGTTAGTAAATGTGCTACAGTACTGCATAAAATTATAAAATTTATGAAAGGCTCAACAGAACACTGAATTTATCAATTATGTTCTCCATTGTAATAATTTGGCTGCTTTGGTATGTAGCTATACCTTTCCATTTTTGAATAACATTTTTGAAAATATTGATAGGGATGGTGAAATGTGTTTCATACCACATTCCATTTTAAAGGCATAACTTCTATTTTAATGTGGAGTTTCATAATTAGCATTATGGACAGACAATCAGTTCAATTATTTCGTTGTTCAAATATATTGGCAAGTAAAGCGACAAGTCAGGAATAAACCCCTTTCTATTTAACTAAGGGTTGTTAATTACTGCCTGTTTCAGCATATGAAAATGAACTTGGCTTTTTCTTTTGAACTCTGTCTTTAGAAGTTCAGGGTGGGGAAGTACAGTGTTTATTCAAGAAGGCTGTGAATCTATGTACCTCAGCTAGATGATCACTTTGCAACATTGACAGGTAGTTAACAAAACAAATGGCTTAGATAGTAATGCATGAACTGAGTTCTGCAGTTTCTTCTCAACAACCAGACCTGTCCAATGATAGAATCTGTTAACCCTCTGAAAGAGAAGCCTCTGTCCTTCAGATTTTTTTTTTTAAGTATAAAATAAGGAGGAAATTCAAATACATGATACTTGTGGTATCTAGTGTTGAACTGGAGGACTTTAATAAAGGACTTAAGATCCTTTACTCACAAGCATTCCCGTTGACAAGTGCCTCTCTGGACAGAATCTATTCTGTTTTGTATATAGCTGAGGAAGATTTTGGAAGATTAGGTCCAAATTACTGATGGGAAAAATAAACTTAAGAAAATGATTTTCTAGTGGCACATGAGAAAATACATTGCAGAGTTGCTTCTAAACAAAACACTCGCGACAGACAAAGCAGCGCTGCTGGGAAAATTCAAATGCTTGAAGTCTTATAAGGAGCATTTCTATGAAGTGTTTGTAATGTCTAAGTATTACTCAAAATATAGTGTCTCTTGGCAACGACATAGCAATGCTCATGATTGTGAGTTGTATAGGGCCACAATTGGCTTTATGTACTTTCTAATCTTAACAGGAAGCGAGACATCAGTATGAGTTACTTTGTGAATAAAAAATACTTAAGCAATATTGTTAAGTTGCACCTGGATTACTGTGTGGTTTCATGTGTCAGGGGGTAAATTGCATAAAGTAGCAGAAAGGATTGGGTTGTTTGGGTCTAGGATTAGTCTGTTCTGAAAGCTGACCCTCCCAAACAACATGAAAATGAGTACCTCCTCAGATGGACTGGGCAAGTCAAGGCAGCTGGGTATGACACTAGCCAAACTGTAAGCTGTTGCCTTCACAAAGTACCATACCCTAATTGAACTGCTAATGAAATGAAATGAGCCCAGGCAGAACTTTGATTTTGAGGCAGTTAGGTACAAGATCTACAGACAAATAGATAAATTCATCACATGGGATAATTATCTGCACAACCAATGTAAATCTCGAAGATTTAAAGAAGTACAAGTGTTTTGACTAGAGATTTTCCATCCTCAGACAACTGTACATATAAAGTGTAACTGTTGGGACAGGCGTGTGCATATACATTTCTTTCTCTCTTTTTCAGTGAATTGCATGTAGGTATTTTCTCTTCTGTAGAAGATAGCAACAGACAAAAGTATTTTCCACATTTTGTCCTCCCCGCTTTTCTCTTCTTTTTTTTTTTTTTAAAAAAAAAAGTGAAAAGAGAAAGGAAAGAGAGAAATAGGAGTATAAAACCCAAATGTCAGAATATTCTTTTAAATAGAAGTTTTAAATGAATGATTAAAAATAAATGAAAAGCGATTTGCTTTGACATCAAAATAGTTTTGAAAATTTCAAAATCCATTTGAGTATTTTTTATGTTTTTCAATCCATTCTTAAACTGATCTTTAGATAGGTCCTTTAAAACCTTTCCAAGCTCCAAGTGACTAGAATGAGTGTGAAGTTCTTCTATGTTCTTTTACCATTTCACATCAGGTGGGATAACTCATGATCAGGCCTTCCAGAAATGATTATGGCTTTCTGTGCTTCAGTTCTTGAGTGACAATTTCAAAACATCTTGTAGGATCCTGACTTTTCAGAAAATGTATAATACGCATGTCCTAAGAATCCAATTTGTTTCAGTGGTCACGGTTGAAAACTTGACTTGAAAATACGAAAATTTTGATCAGATTATCAACTCCTCCTACTTGGAGGAGTTTCACTGATGTTACTTTTCAGTATATTTGAAATGCCCGAAGATAGTCCACACATTCCGCTTACAAGCCATGTAAATTGCAAAGGAAAACAATAATTCAATTTGCAGGCCTTTTTCCTCTCCTGATATTTTTGATTAAAGGTTATTGTGGTCTAGCAGAACACTAGCAGATTCAAAGGCAACATGCTTTTCAAAGTACTGATGCCTCTAAACCCTGCTTATAGTACAATGATACAGCCTCTGATTAATAGCATGAGATATTTTGGTGGACAGATAGATCTGAGTCAGATCATACAGAGAATTCAAAAGAAAAACAAAAGTTTCATAAAAAGCACTTAGTGTATATACGGATAGAATTCATGCAGGTGCAGATATACAAGCAAAATTCAAATACAGGGTAGGTAAACACTGCCGTTTTGCCTGTAGCAGGTTGGATTGCATATGCCAGCTGCAGTTTACATCGGTTTCTGTTTTTCTATAAAAAGTGCAATAGATAACTTCTGCTACATCAAGGAGCTAGCGTTTTGGTGGGCAAATGAGGCAGAATCTCTAGTAGATTACATCTCTAGACTCCAAAAATACTTCTTTTTGTATGAATATGAAACAGTAAAGGAAAACAATTGCACATCGGTATGTTTCAGTGGTTAACTTGCATTAAATGAATATTAGGCTACCAGAAAAAGGCCCAGTACATTTGGTTTTAACTTTTTTTAATATGTGATGTGGTGATGTTGGATGACATTTTGTGTGTTTGTGCATGTGCTGTTTGACCACATTCTGGACTGTCGGTATGGAGTCAATTTTTTGGAATTTTCATTATGACACCAGATGTAAAAAGCTGAAGAAAAATGTGGGCTAGTTTCCAAAATGGCTATTCCTGGGCGTATACCTTTTAAGCAACTATACTCAATACAACATGTCCCATTTTGATATGATACCTCTCAAATGAGCAGTCTATGATTATTTGGATTCATCAGATTTCTATAAGAGTTTGGGGAAATTTTTTTTTTTAACCTTTGTAAAGGATTATTTATTACCTGAGCTATTAGGACATGGGAAAAAAAACAGGGTAAATAAGCTATTTGTTAATCGTCTCAATAGTATGGGAATTTAAACAAATGTTGCGTATGCTTGCAAGCAAATGGTCAGCTTCTGAACCATGTGTTTAGTTAGTGAACTTCTGGTTCTCTGGTGATATTCTTTCATGTGCTTGCTGAGGACATGACTATGCCTGCATTTCTTCTGAAGACGTTAACTTAAAAGCAGCATGACACTGAAGAGAAGTTGTCAACCCTGAGATTGCAACTATTCTTCATTATTCCAATGACATTAAAAAAATCACTTCTGTCATGAGAATAAATGAAAGTGTTAGACCATATGGATCTGCATCACATACTTCATGGTCTTGTTCCCATGGTACCTGAATTTGACAGAAAGTGCTGCTCAGCTGCATCCTAGCTTTTAAAGAGAACACTTTGTGCTTCTGGTTTTCTTACGAAACAAACACCAGCCTTTGAATTGAGGGAGGCAATTTGGGTTTGCTTTGTTGCTTTACTTCTTATAACCCAATGAGAATATGCACTGCCATATCTCAGTGTGTCAGGGAAGGACTGGAGAGTTGGGTTCTGAAACTCGCTGCTTCATTACTAACTGTGAGGAATACTCCTGCCAGCAGGAGAGCTTTCACAATGTAGTGATCTGCAGCAGCTTCTGTAATTCGTTTTCTGGTATGTCCGTCCCTGTCATTGCAGTCTTCCCCCAACAAGATACAATCTGTCATAGCCAACAGCATGAACTGAAGCTCCATGAAAATTTTGGGTAAGCCTGAGAAAGCCTGCATAATGCTCTGGGCCCCCACCTAGCAGCAAGTCAGTGTCACATCATGGTTGGGTCAGTATGGAAAGTGCTCCAGACTGATCCTGAAGTCTAACAGTGGCTGTATGAATACTTATGTGCTCTTTGACCTCAAACAGTACATGGGTAATAAATGGCACTACAAAACTGTTTCAAAGATTCATGTGAGTAGCAGGGTAGAGACTTTTTCCACAGAGAAAAATAAATTTTCAGGTTTTATGTCAAAAATGCTTGAAAAATGCTGAAAGTGTTTGATGCTGAAGAACATGAAATGCTGCGAGTCCCTATTCATAAGGCTGTTAAGTTTCCTAATCCTTCAAAAACTCTTGGGGAGTGGGTGACCACAACTGTAACTGTGGTAAAGACTGGAAAGCAGGACCTTGTCTATCACCAAAATGAGAAATGAAACTAGAAATTGTTATTCCTGAATGATATTTTGGATCAATCTGAATCCTGGATTTCCCATTCCTTTCTGAAGAGCCTTTAGAATAGGGTAGGAGTAGAATTTATACATTTCTTCAAAAAGGACTCTTGAACACCTACACGTACTAGAGACTGACAAGTTGAACCTCATTTCTCCTTGTAGGTTTTGTATGGTTTTTGGTCAATAGTCTAGGTGGACTATTATTAGTATCAATGCTACAAGATAGCTGAAGAGCAATGAACTAATAGGGTATTTCCTACTGTGTTGTATGGAACTTTTCCCATAAGCTTTTTCTTTGTGATTATCCCACTAAAAGTAAATAACGTACCTGGAGGGCGGTGCTGAGATGACATGTGCTTGGGTTGCTGGCTACACCAAGCACAGCTGTTGGTGTTTGCAGACAACTTGGCCCCACACCTCTATTCAGCATGTAGCCTGGAGGTGATGAGAAACTGCTGAGATCCCTGCTGAGGAACAGAAGACAGAAGTGTCTTCTCTTTCACGGCTTTTATCTAAAAACAAGTTAATCAATATGCTAAACACTGATAGCAAAATACACTCACTTAGACTGATGTTCTGAGTAGACCTGGAAGGCACCATTTGTCCACAGCAAAGCTTTGTCAAGGGAAAAATTATCTGTGAAAGGGATGGAAGGAGTAAGAAGCTGAAAATATATTTATATCTTTTCTCTAAGGGTAGGAGATACAAAATGGTGATGACTGCAGAAAAGCACATCCCCATTCACACTTTCAAATGTCTGTACCACAGTTCAGTAAAGCAAGTAGACAAGAATAGCCAGAGAAATTGTTCTTCATTTTTGCATTGAAATGGTGATGGCAATGATCCTGTTTGGATACACAATAAAATGAATTGGAACACAATAAAATGAATCTGCTACTCCTACCAAATTATTTTTTTTCATAATCACTTTTTGCTTTGAATGGCTTAATAAACCTACAGGTTTATGCAGTAGCTCTCATTTGGGGTCAAAGTGATATAGAATAGTTTGCCAGGACTCTGTTTCCCACAAGTTACAGTGTTGTGCCTAAAAGGACAAAGTGGCAGAAAAGTCAAATGTGTTATTTTGCCAGCATGGATAAATTTCATCATTACAGACCAATTATTTCTTTCTCCATCATAATCTGTTGTCTTCATAAGAATAAATTAATGCACATTTCTACCATAATCTATGTAACTAATTAACAGAGAGCTGGCCTGTTCTCAACATTGTCCATTTAGGCTCCACATGTAATTCTTTCTGAGGTATAATGATCCTCTTTTTGTTCTCAATTTTGTTCCTGATGACTATTACCAATCCATTTTTTTTAATTCTTACTGAGCATTGAGTTGATATGAACAAGTTTTGAAAAACAGTGACTGAGAGATCTCTTTACTGAAAGTAATAGCTAATATAGATCCTATTGATTAACATGTATAGTTAAGGTTGGTTTTAACTTTTCTTCATTTCCTTGCACTTATCAGCACTGAATGTCTCCTGTTATTTTATTTGCTCAAACATTGTGTCATGTCACAAACACTTTTTTCAGCTCTTCTTAGTTATTTTTAATTTTGTTTATCCTGATTTCTGTGCTATCAGTAGTCTGTGCCTTCTTACCATCCAATTTTCTGCATAACTTGGGGTAGGTTGAATGGTACTGGTCTCAGCTGTTTGGGACCAACTTCTGCTGCAACTTGGGGTGCAAAATGACCATTTAATCTCTACTTTCTGCTTTTTCTCTTTTAAAGGAAAGGATCTTTTCTGTTTTTACATGACAGCTGAGAGTCTTGAAGAGTCTTTTCTAGTGTCTTGTGAAAAGTTCTTGGTTTGATTTCTATTAACGTCAAGGCGTCAGCTTGTTCTTCCTTCTATCATTTTTATCTGTGCATACCGTTCTGTTGTCTCTTACAGCATCAAATCACTTGCGCAGTATGGAAGAAAGGGTTGCTAATCTGTAGCTGTTCAGATATAACCTCTACCCTTTTTAAAAGCCAGCCAGCAATACCACTTTAATCCTCGAGGAGATGTCTCTCCATCATGCCTCCTCTCCTTGAAGAGAATCTATGTGAGGGTGACTTTCAAGAGAGGTAAACAAGGACAGGATGGGGATAGAATCATAGATAGTTAAATGTAAAGCAGTGTGTCTGATCCTATGGAAAGCTGATCTTTGGGGATCCCTTTGAGTGTGGGATCCAGGGTGTTCAGTTGAGTTCCATATACTTAAAGCCAACCTAAATGGCATTAGTGGTGGTAGTAGCTCTTGAGGAGACTAACCTAATTAGCTACTATGTTCGTTAGTTTGAGTCTGCTAATTCATACTAGAGTTACATCTATACCCATCTGTATTATATATATTTGTATATTTCTGTGCACCATCTGTATTATATATATTTTTATCATCAAATGAGGGTGTCTGAATGGGAGTAATTAGAGAAAGAGAAGCAACTGTCGGAAGTTCATACTTCAGGTCCTCTTAAGTGGGGTAAGAAACTGACAATGCTTTTGGCTTCTGTTCCTGAGGGTAACCCTTGAGATTTTGAATTGGATAGAAAATGACTTAATTTGCAGGACAAAGCTCTCCAACCATCCTATTTCATGTGCCAGCATTACAGGGCTACTTTTCACATAGAAACTTAAATTGTCACCTGATGGTTTTTTTTAAGGTAGGAAGCTGACTTAAATTATTTGTCTTGCTAGCTCTGCATTTCCCTCCCTGCCTCCCCCCACAGTAAGCTGCCTCCTCAGTTAGTCCTGCATGCATTTGTTATGGGCATGTTAAACAAAAGCTGAAGTTACTGTCTCATGTGGGTGCCCATCATTTACTCATTCTTCCTCAGGAGAAAGAATTTCCTTCTGCAAGTTCCTGAGACTCATTTCTTAGTAACAAATTCCAGTTTTCTACACAGCAGAGGCACTGAAGAGATGGTGAGATCTGAGAAAAAACACTGCATGTGCTCCTGTTCTGAAAATCAGTTTCAGGCTTAATTATGAGAATTTTAGCATGGGCTCAGCACTGCACTAACATGGCTTTGGGAAAAGAGTATAAACCCTAAAAGTTTCATTTATATAGGAATTTATTTAAATATGAAAGCCTTTAATGTGCTGCTGCTGCTTCTGTGCATTCATTTAAGATTCTCTAAGTAATTAAAAATTACAAAATCAAGTCTCCATAAACTTGAAGAGTGTTTTAAAAAAAACGCAAACTAACACTGAAACAAGCAGCATCGTTATTAGCAATTTCAGCCATTAGGATATAAAATGGAAGTCAGTGTTTATTAACACTCCCTCTACCTAAAGGTGCATCAACGGTTTTATGGGTTCATGCTCTACCTGTTGTCTATTGCATTGCCTAAGAAATCACTTGCTTTGCGCTGCTAACTGCAGCAGTCTGACAGCAGACTGTGTTTTCACTTGCATGTTCATGTTTCAAGTAAAGATGGAATATGGAAGCAGTCAGGTTTTGCAGTACGTTTGTGTCACAGTGTCAGCGTAGGAGAGGAATGTCCCTCCCCAGCTGTTGTATTACAAAAACTGTGCATCTGGCTTGCCTGCTATGTATTTTAAAAACTTTTGAGTTTCCACCTATGGGGTGTACGGTTCACCCTTCCTTCACAGCTCCCTGGAACACCCACTGTGTTAATACAGTTTCTTGACCAGGGCATTCACACACTCTTAGATCTGGACAGACCCAGATGTTAACTGGGCAAGTCAGCATATGAACTGATCCTGCTCTGGCAACAGCAGCTGCTAAGGAGTAAGGAATGGAATAAAGAGAATGAACAGCATAAAAGCATACAGTCGCTGAGTGTTTCACAGAAAGGGAAGACTTTAGGAAAGGGAAGAGTTTAACCAGTAGTATCAGGAAAGCATCATGGAGATCTATTCAATGAGTAGAGAGACTCCCCTGAGAGTTGGTGGAGGATCTATTCGACCTATGTCTCAGGTGGTTAAAGCTAGATTGCCCAAACAACTAGAAAGTTTGCTACTGGAGGCAAACATGCAATGGCAGACAAATAGATGCTGTGACCAAACAGATCTTGTTTCTCTTTGTTCCTTGACCACCAGCTTTTAAAAGGAACAGTGTTTGTAAATGTTTGACTAGAAGTCTGGCTTTTCCTTGTCATAAACTTCCAGGCCTTTGTTTAATACCTCCATCTATTGAATAAGATTCTTGCATGCAGACTGCTGAAAAATAGTTCAGAACTCACTGAAGATTTTAAAGTATATTATTTGGCTGGACACTTTAATGAAGTTCTGTGATAAAATTATTATAGAACGCTTATCAGAGAGTAGAGGAATGCAGCTGAGGGGGTTTAGTTTGCTGTATTACTATGGATACGCCATCTGTATGACATAGAACCACTTTAGTGGTGAATACTTGCTCTTAGCAAGAAAAGAATACTGAGAAACCCTGATTATAAGACCACCACAATCTAATCTGTCTCCTTTCCCTAAGTTTGTGGTTAAAATCTGTTGGCATATGGCCCACAACATATTGCCTCTCTTACAGCAGAGCAAAAGTATGCAGAAGTATTTCCTCTAACAATCAAAGCTTCAGTGCAAAAGTAGTGACCCAAATTAACTGTTTGGAAGGAAAAGGTTAAAGGTGTTTTAAAAAAGCATTCCTGACCAAACTGAAATAAATCAGCAAACTTCACCCACACATCCTCCAAACCTGCAATCAGCAATAATTTCATAGAAATAAAACAAATGGATTGCCACATTCCTTCATGTCTATTACACTTCTGTCTTCATTGCAGAAATTACTCAGAAATGAAAAGTTGGAAAGAAAGTTGGCTGTTGGTAACAGCTTTATCACTTGTGCTACAGCGAACGTATTCTCTGCAGAAATTTGTAGGATGCACTGTTTCTGGTTCTAATAAGTATTCCCAAACTCTTGATATAAAAGCTCTAATGCTGTTTTTGTACATAATGGTAATGAATTAGGCCCCTGCATAACAAAAGTGTGTTAGAGCTACAGTTCAGTTACACTTAACAAATTTTAGCCCCCATCCAAGAAAGGCGATTGTTTAATAGAAGGACCTTAGCATGCATGCAAACTGTATTTTATATAAGGTTAAGGTGCTCTCTGGAACCGGGGCTTGCTTTAAAATAAATTTGTAAATACCCTATTTAGATGAAAAGATCAGTAAAATTGATCTTGTATGAAATTCTGTGTTTAGCTGCAAAACAAACAAGAAATGGAAAAAAACACCACCACATTTAGTGCTTAGTGTTGTAAGACGAGATGGGTGATAAGTGGAGAGTATTTTGAATTATAGCAGCATTAGAAACGTATGCCAACTCTTGCGTTAATTTACTTCAAATTTATAGGAAAGGGATGAAGTCAGCAACTTCTAATAAAGCTACAAAGAAATGGGTGCTTTTCCTTCATAAGTATTAGCTAGGAAGGGAAAAGAACAACTTGAGACTTGTCCAAAAGTAGGGCTGTGAAGTAGAAGTCAGTTTGACTATGCTAGGGTTTGTGTTTTAATAAAAGACGGGCGTAAATGAGAGACTATTTATGAAGTGTTTTGCAAGAGATTTTGTTGTACTTTTACCTTTTCGCTAGGGAGGATATCTTTGGCTCTGAGAAAAGTGGATATGAAGATCTCTAGCCCGAAGCAATGGCGTTTCAGTTTTGACAGTGAACAGTAGGAGAGGTAGTTGGTTTTGCATGTGGTAAAAACCAGGGAGAAATGAGAAGCTGAGACTGTTTAAGAGGAGGGGTGGCATTTATCAGGAAGAAACCAAGTAGCGCACAGTCGGTTCTGTCATAGTAAAAGGAGAGTTCCTGAAGAAGGTCCACTTACAGGAAATACTGGTATAGGAAATACTGAGAATGAGAAATAGAAAGAGCTTGGAAGGCATTGCTGAAGAGTTTATTGTGCTCTGAGAACTGGAGAGCATAGGACAGAGCCCTTTCCCAAGCAGGACTCTTCAAGAAACCTCTTATTTTCCTTAACATTGTGATATAAAAAATGAAATGCTTTTGAGTAAATTATTGAATGGAGTACACCAATGTTTTTATTTTCAAAGCAAGTAAAAACATTTACTAATTTGGGAGAGATGCTGTGATGAATTCTTCTCACTCTCATAAAACGCACAAACTTCATTATACTGCTTGAAAACACAGACAGTATCAATGTAAATACACTAGAAATGCAACATTTCAGCTTGACATCTCTCCCGCTTAGAGAGCTTTGTGTTCCGTGCTAGTGCTACCTCCCTGCAAATTTCTGTGAGCAGCAAATTGTTAGCGTGGTCTGTTGGCTATTAGCACAGAAATAATGACTGAAATGGACTGATAGGATAATGTAGAGATTCCTAATAGAAGCAAAATCAAAGAAAAATCAGTAACTAGGTGCTGATTCTGTGATACTTGTTTTGTGCCCAGCCAGGTGCCATGCTGTGTGTGGCACCCAGACTGGTCCTGCTGAGCAAAGTGAAGCCTCATTGCGTCTCTGCTATATCTCTGTGCAATCTTTCGTGGCTGCTGTGCTCTGGCAATGGGAAGACGGTAGAAGTGGGAAGTGAACTGTGTTCCCTTTTCCCCTACTAGTGCTGATACTGTGCATCCCTCTTCCTACCAGTGGCTCAGGGTGGGATAAGGTGCTGCTCACAAGAGGGCAGTTGATGGCAGGAAGGTAGAGTGATAATCTGCTGTTCTTGCCCCACAAAAAAGCATGAGGATAGGGAAGATGAGCAGGGCAACATCTTTGGGGCATGACTGGGAAAAGGCCCCTGGGGAAGGTCCAGATTTTAGTGAGGTGAGATTGGCTGGGAGAAGAGGTATTTCTGACAGAATAGAAACCCTGCTCTGTCTTTGATGCCCGCTGACGTTTCTCTGTAAGGTTTGATAATGTTGAGATTCTTAGTAACATCAGTGTCCTTTCTTTTATGAAAATCATAGATGCATCAAATGGTACAAGCATCAAATGGCATAACAGGGTCCATATGAAAACATTCACTTCTTCCTTAAATTGAAACCCCATGTATGTTGCAGCAAGGAAAGAATTTGATTATTAATGATATGACTACTTTAGTGTCTGGGTTCTCCTGAGAGAAGCTTAAATCTCAATTACATTTCAGTTTGATATAAAGTAATTACCTGTGAGAACAGGTTATTATTTCAAAAGTTGCTCTAAGGAGTCCTCAGAACCGATGCTAATTCACTTTTGACCAAATGTATCCCTGGTGTAAATTGCTTAAAACAAAGATATACTGACAAATATTGCCCTGTATGTCAACCATTCTTATAATATTGAGGAATGTGGTAATGTGGTGTTATTTGACACTGTGACCTTTGCTTACTACTAACTGCATATGGCACAAAGGGTATCAGCTCTTGCATACCACAACTGAGACTGTTTTAATTGTTTTCCTAGATTCTTCTATGTACAAAACCTAAACAGTAAATTTAGGGTGGTTTCCCCCTCACTCCCTCATCTCCCAGCCACATATAATCCAGAACACAGAGCTTAAAACTCCAGCTGTTTATGTTCTGCAAAATGCACATCAGTCAGAAGACAGCAGGGATTTGGCATTTCCATTTTATTAATGTACCTTTTATGGGGAGGAACAGCAGCTGTAACTGAAAAAAGCCCACGTGAAAGATAAATGATAAGGAGAGGGATAGGTGGCAACACTAAAGAGCCGGAGGTGGAACAATTGGAGGAAGCACATACATCCGAACAGCATCCCTTTAGGTATTCTCCACTTTCACCACAGTCTTTTTCTTAGCGTCTTCCCTACATTTCCCCAAGATTTCATTGGGTATTGTTGACACGGAGCCAACTAAGTGTTAAAAACAATCCCTTACCCCTGAACAATAAAAGCAAAATTCACAACAGGTGCAATGACACGAAGGCATCATCCTCCACAGAAGGCAGTAGACAGTACCTGAAGCTTTGGCTAAAAAGTATAAACATAACCAAAATCATTCTGGAATACAGATGTGAAATGAGGCAATACTCAACTCATAAAATTCCTGCAAGATTCATATCCTTTAGATTATTTTTATCTATCTGGACAGAAAGAACAGAGTCAGTGTGTACGTGCTCTGCTTTTAGTGCTTACTTTAGGCAGGCAGGCAATGTCGATGCAGTAACAAGAGTAAGAAATGCTGTAGTTTTCTTTTGGCATCAGCACACAGGTTAAGCTGCATTATCATTGTTCTATAGTTTCCCTCATATTGTATATGTTCACATTCACACTGAACTGAAACTCGGCCTCAAAAAATTAGTGGAATAGGTGAATTGTTCTTACTGCTGAAATCCTACTGAGAGTAGAAAAATAGATCTAGACTGCTTGGTTGTTACTTCAGTATAGAGAAAAAAAAAGGATTTGGAGGGTACTTGTGATAAAGTTTTAAAAGAGATATCTTGCATTGCAACAGAGCTCATATCTGGCTGTGAAGGAAACAATAATCCAGTAAATATGCTGCTTCATATGTATGGTTATAATATGAAAAATAAGTCTGTCTTACTTCACTAATGCCAACTCTGACTCCCAGCCTTCTTGAACCAAACTGTCTTGTCTCTTGCACTGTAACAATTAATTGTTCTAAGTTAAACCAAACCTGTATTGGAACTCTTTGTATCTTTATTACACCACAGAGAACTTTTATCCTAAGATTTTCATGTACTTCTGCCTTCTGTGGCTGCCTTATAGGCCAAAATACCAAAACATGACTAGAGTTATTAGCTGTTGTCTTTCACACAGTTAGGACCTAGGTGCTTATGCTACTGGAAACTGATTTTTCTGGGCTAGAATTTCAGTGACTTCAGGTGTTGTAGTCAGCTGTAGTTAATGGATTCATTTGAGATTTGGCCATCCTTTATTTTTATGATGCAGCAGTGGTGCTTATGGTCTTGCAACTCAATGCATTGCTGTTGCTGGCTCACTCCTACCACAAATTTGCATGCTATTACACATGAGTAAATTGAATCTTGAGTATCTGTTTTCTTCAGTGCTGTGTGACTTACCATATCCAGACTATATCAACTATACTATCTATGAAGTTACATGCAGAAAATCTCCTTACCTTCCTCAGGGACCGATTCTTTTGGGACGGTGAATTTGTTGATGGTTAGAATAGGTGGGAGTCTTTTATCAAACAGTCATTTCCTCCTCTCCCTTACTTCACAATACTTATGTCTGCACAGTTCTGCCCATCCGCAGATCTCAAAGCAGAGCAATTTTTGCCTTTTCCCAGTTGCTTGTTCCTTCTTGTATTGTCTCACTTTTCTGGGACTCCAAACTGTTTCCATATCTGCCCTTCCTCTTAACCCAAAAGCACAAAAGAGAAGAAACAGCTAAGTCACTGCAGCTGCCAGTTTTGCCCTCTAACGGGCTCTTAAAAAAACCCCAAACTGTTCACATTGGCATAGACCTTCCTCTTGAGAGGCTGACTTCTCCCGGTGGTAGGAAAAGTTTGAAACTATAGGAGTATTTTACAACCAGTACTATAAACTATGAAGTTTAGTCCTCTCTCTCAATGATAAGTTGACTTATTATGGAAACATGTAAGAACTTTGATTCCATGAAATGTGCTTTTTGCTCATGGTAAAGGTGCAGTGGAAAATGTAAAAATGATGGTCTTTTAAACTTCAAGATATAAAAAGATTTTTCCACCTGTCCGTTGGATGAGATGTAATGTCAGGATTTTTCCGCCTTTGCAGAAGTACTTTGTCCAAACACATAGGGGAGTTATTTCTATTCAAGTTTATAATCAGCCTAGTTCATGCAACAGGCTATTTCAAATACACGCAGTATTCATCGTTATCTCTTCTGCTCTTATTATACAGTGTTGCTGTGCAGCAACTGTGCTTCTGTCTCAGATGGTTTCCTTCATCTGTGAGCAGAATGAAACTTAATGATTGGCCCAAGTCTGGAAATTTTAAAGTGGTTAACTTCAGACCAGTAGTTGGTATTCCTGTTAGCTGATTTAAAGCTAGCTCAGGTGTGGCCACAGTGCACTCCAGTCATTATAGATATCTTGCCGTCAAGCTATTAGGTCCTATCAACGTCAAAACAATTATGCAGCTGGAGTCTGGAATAACACTGCTGTCCTGTGATTGTCCCCCAAGGTATTTGTTTGGAGGTCGCTTAATGAGGTACTGTGTTGTCTCACTTTTCAGCATACCATCATAAAGCTTCTCATTCATATAGGGAATTAATATCACAATTTAGGTATGTGGTATCTTTATCTCTTTGATCCAGGCATATCATAGCTATAATATTTTCCCTATATAGCAGTATTCTTAGACTACATATATCTGCTGCTATCAGGATAACCACCTTGTATGGTTAAAAAGATGATAAAGAATGACTGTTGCTAAATAAAGAAGAAGGGTAGAACAAATGGGACCAACAATAGAGATGGTATAGAAATTGTTACCATAGCAATCTCTTCAGATGAGCTAGAGAATGTTTAATTGCCAAAGCCCATCATGGTATGGTTTATAACTTGATTACTCAACTCACAGAGGGGAAGTAGTCATGGGGCATGCCTCAGAAATCTTCTTCTCATCTGGGCTCCAAATGTGAACAGCCAGATTCAGCTTGATATGATTAGGAATAGCAGAGATGTTTTTGTCTAGACTGCAAGCTCTCTGGGATAGGAACCAGGCTCTTTATTATTTGTCTATTTGGGGTGGTGTCCCTAAGCATTTATTATAAATAATGACTTGGAGATAATGAAAACTAACCCAACATAAATCTCTGCATTGGTGACCAAACCACTGCGATTTACTGGGAGGGTTTTGCAAGCCAAGGTCATTGTACTGGCATACCATGCTAATTTATTTACTATGTGATGTTTTCTTCCCCCTCTTTCTGACACCCATAGTCTTGCATCATTCCACTGTGAGTGTGGCTGTGGGGCTCCTTTCTTATCCTCCAGGTAAGCCAGGGCATCCCTCAAGTGGTTCCTACTTTCTAACTATGTCAGATTTCACCTTCACAGTCTGTCGCAGCCTAGCCTTTCTGTATCCAGAGGACAAATTACGTCTCTAGTATCTAGATCCCTAATAACATCATCTGTTGAATATACTCTGATGTTGCCTCCTACGCTTGGCAGGCACTCTACAAACATCCACAACATTGTCTCATTCCTTTCCTCCTACACCCTCTCATGCTTTCTCTTGCTTATATGTCTACAGAAAACATGCAAGTGAGTAGCTTAAAGGGGTGCTGTCGAGGTGATGATTATATGCTCAGTTTCCACATGCATCTTGTCTCTCCATATCCAATTGACTGTCTTTCAGTGTATGTATTTTGAGGGCATGGATTACCCCTGTTTAGCCTGGTACAGACTGGTTTGACACCTAGCACAGATAGGGTCTAATTGGAGCATGTATCCTGGGAGTATGTGTTACATAATGACAGAGAAGTACAAGTATAATCTTCAGCCTTTATCTAAAATTTCAGAGTCTGTTCTACATGACAGTGAAGACTTGGTAGATGTATTTAGATGCAGTCTGAAAAGTTAATAGGAATCAGGCTGGTTGGCCCAGCTTGCTGACAAAGTCAAATCAATCTTCCCTAATCTACTACAATAGAACAGTAAAGAAGAGCGTAATTCTTAAGTGTCACTTAGGTAATTAATATACAGTCAAAACACGGTAGTAGTGATTATTTATGTGGTGGCATGAGGCAGAAACAATCTCTGCAGCTGATGCACATTACATACATCCCACAAAGTATGAAGTACTATGTCCTCCAGGATTTCTGTACCTGAGCGTGCTCAGTTGCTCATAGCTTTTTCTCAGTTACCTGGTCTCCTTGGGTTTTTGCAGTTTCAGTTTAAAAAAACCCTGTTTGTTTTGCTTGCTAGCTTTTCTAAAATCCCAACAACCAAGGTGTGCCAGCAAAACTGAAACAGTTTTTTACATTTTTACATCACATTTTTACAACAATTTTATATCTTCTGGACTCTTCTTTTGTTACGTCAGTGAGTGCAAAATTCACTGTAGCACTGGGAGCAAGTCCCACCTGTGCTAAGAGCACATCTGCTCCATACCGGTTTACTGCTTTCACCACCTGCATCCATGTTACAGAGGAACATCTGGATACTATTACAATTATAAAAGGTGCAGGTTTTATTCTCAGTGCAGGATTGGACTCTGATTTCACAGCCTTCCTTGAAGAGTGAAGCTCAAGTAATACATCCTGTCCCATTTATAATCAACATACACTTAACATCAATAAAACATAATGGATCTTTATGTTAATTATATCTTCATCATCATCAAGCATAATTGAGGTAGTATTAATAATCACTGTTGCTAAAGAGTAAAGGCTATGAATTCAGCCCTCATCATCTGGGAGAGAATTGTGTTCTTTATATCCTTTTCTTTTTTCATGTGTCAAATTGGTTGTGGATTTCTTTATCTCACAGAGAGAGGAGAAATGGAAGGCATAAGGCAAACTGGTTCTTGCTAACTTGAGATCTGTCACACAGAACAGAATCAGACTCTATTTATAATCCCTCAGAATTGTTTATAAAATCTATTCCTACTCTCCCCACCCAACAAACAGTAGGAAAATGTCCACTGTCCTTGATTTGCATATGAGACTGAGTATTTGCGTGTGCAGCAAGATACAAATCCATTCCACAACCATGGCCAGATAAGGGAACAGACCACAAGATGAATATGTGAAAAGGGACATGGAATGGAAAATGGAAAAGGCAAAAGTGATTTAACAAATTCCAACTGGGAAGGAGTATGAAGCTGTACCTGCTGCATGTGCTTCCTGTCTCTTTATGGCAGTATTTTAGAAATGTGAGAGACTGTTACTTTGCCAGAATGGACAAGGAAGCATAAACGTAAGCACAATGTGAAATCCTTCAGGCATTTTAGCTCGTTTACAAATGTGTTCACACCATTTTATCAGTCAGGCATTGCTTAACAGGTGTGGCCATTTCCTCCTGACATGCTTTCCCTGTTTCCTCCTTGTATTAGCAAACTCAGACTTTTTACTTCTGGCTGTGGTTATTTAAATACATAGAAGAAACACAAGCAGTTTGTGCAGTACAACTGTGCACTTGCTGAGTAATGGATTAGAAACAGCATACTATATATAGGTAGAAGCTAAGTTTTATATTATTTCTTGAAAGACTGTATTTCCAAAATAGTTTATTGCAGCACCATATGATCAAATCGGCAATAACCTATCTGTGATATTGTTTCACTGCAGAGAGAGAACATTCTTTGGAAGTAACATTTCTGGATGTAAGGATTAAATCCTCAGCTTCTAAAGATGTCTGTACTCAGGCTGGAGAGATACGTTATGGTTTGGCACTGATCTTCTTTTTATCCTCCATAATTTTCAATTAAGGGTTTTATTATATGGAAGATAATGGTAGTGCATATATTCTGGTTTCAAATGCATTCACCCTTCTGAACTGTTTCAGGTGTCCTCCTCCTTCCAAGGTTTTATGTACATCATCCAGACAGCTGTCTCCCCTTCCTCTTCTGTATGTAATGATAATGCTCTCGGCAAAGATATGTACTTTTATACTGTCTTGGCCTCTGTCTTTTCCACTATTTTCTGTCTCTTGGACATCTTATCTCTACTCTTATTCGAAAACATGGACTCTGTTGTATTTGTATGGAATGTGAAGAGGAAAATCTCCATTTGAAAGACTGTTAATTTTTCAGTTACATCAATGATATGTACATCAGTTACACATAATAAAAGATGCTGCCCTTGCCTATGAGCTGTGCTTAGATTGTCATGGCTTTATTGACACTGTTTTTGTCCTAATCAGGTTCAACTGAAAATCTTTTCAGAGCCTTCAATAAATATCTTTTGGCTCATTTCTTCAGGTAAATATCTCTCAAAAGCAGAGCAACTTCCTCAACATGACTCCATATCATTTGCCTCCCTTCACTGCTCAGGTCTTCTGATTACTTCCACTACCTACAAATTTGGCCTTCTGTTTGAACCCTGAATTAATTCCTCCTCTCAGCATATATCATACCTTTACCACATCAAACATGTATGCCAGGTTCAGATTTGCTGTAGCCATAATCCTATATGTGGTTGGTTTTGTCTTCCCACCTTTCCTAAGGCAGTTTCTTTCTATGTGGTTTTCCATGCTTCCCCTCCTTCAAATTCTAGCCTGTGCAGAGCAGTGCTGTCCAGATTATCTCATATGCAGGAGAGCATAACTGCATCGCCCACGTCCTCAAATAATTCAAACGGCTCCCCACTCAAATTACAAGCTGCTTCAAAAAAAGCATCGCTTGATTTTAAAATTGTCTAGGGATCATTCCAGCCTTCTGCATAGGCATCTTTTTCTCCTTTCTTTCCTCTGTTCCGTTAATAGAGGCCTGTTATCTGCTCTTAGGCTCTTCCATATTTGTCTTTTCCTCATTTTGTTTCTCTGGATCATGGATTTCCACCCATTTTCAAATAGTCTTTCAGCACTGATGCAAATAAAGTGATATTAATTTACACCATTTTCTTTCCAGCTTTGTCTCAGATTTTCTCTTGTGGCTTTGCATTTCTGAAGCCTCAGTATTTTCACAGTAACACCTATTGTTATGAAGCACCATCTGGGATATGACTCTAATGAAAAAGGAGATACAAAATAACTTGGGTTTGGAGATATGCTGGTGAGAAACATTTGCTTAACCATATGGAAATTGCATTTCTCTAGAGTGCAGACCTAAAGCTGAAACAGTAGGGATGTCAAGGCAACTCCCCAGAAAATTTTTAAGAACTCACACAATATCTCTTACAAAGTCTGTCTCTTTTCCTTTTTTAATGGAAAAGTTCATTAGCAAGTTAATGAGAAATGGCACTTTAAAGATGCTCTGCTGTAGCTTCACTATGTTCCCATTTAAGTCCTTAGTAAACTATATAACTTTGAGAAGTGTTATACCAGTGTTGACGTTTTTGATAAGTCCACTCTAGAAATCCAAGGCATATATTCTAAATCATTGCTATTAGAAACGTGCCTAGAAATCCAAGGCATCATATTCTAAATTGTTGTTATTCTTTGTGAATTAGATGGAGTATGTAAATGGTGTGGGTAAATCTTGCTGTTTCAGATCAAGAATTGTGAAATCCTAATCAGAGAAAGTTTGAATGAATTTAAAAAAAAAAACCCAAAACAGCGCTCTTTATTGGGTTAGATATAAGAACTGAGTCACAGTTTGCTTTGATAGATTTTGGGGTAGGAAGGGATGTGGGTTTTGTTTGTAAATAGAATTTAATTTCACCCACTGGAGGTAGAATTATGCAATTAAACTTTTAAAAAAGCTTCTGGCACAAGGATATTGCAGCACTGTAAAAAAGAGAAAGGACATTTCACACCTAGAAGTTATCCATATGGCCACTGACCACATGTTTGGTAGAGATGTGAACAATATGTCATTGGTATTTACAATTCCAGGTAGTTTTCTTGTATGCCATAAAAAGTAAATACTTAAGCAACAGTCTTTGCTGTATAGATCTTTAATGGGTGTGGGAAATTCTCTTTATTTAGCCAGGAATGCCCATCATTTGCTGTCTTGGGAGATGTGTTGGCAACAGATGGGATCTCAAGAGCATTGTTTCGCTGTTATTCTGATTGTTAAAATGCAGTTCATTTCATTCCTTTTTTTTTTTTTTTTTCCTCCTGCAGGGGTGAGAGGGACTGTGGAAAATAGGGGGAGAAATAAAGAAAGCTAGAGAGAAAAAGAGAAAAGAAAATGAAATTTGAAAGGAACAATAGGATGAGAATCCCGAGAGGAGTGTTGAAAAATATGGGAGAATTGAGAGCAATAAGCTTGGGTGGAGAATCCTGGCAAATACTCAGCACACACAGGGTACTGTAATAGCAAAAAGGGAAGAAATACGAAAAACATACTGCTCTGAGTTCTGTGGTGTTTTTTCCCCCCTTTTTCTTCTCCTGTACCTAATGTGCTAGGGATCAGTAGGCATGGGGTAGTGGAAAACATACTGTGGGACCATGTTAATGGAACTAAATGCAATAGTGCAAGACGTGGCACTGCCAGAAAGTGGCAGCTGACTTGGTCTTCCATGCAGCTGTACAGATACGGTACTATGTGCAGATATGGTACCATGTGCAGCTTAGCAAAACAAATTTTGGTTAAAAATGTTTGATTTCATTCTTCTTTGGGAATTTTATTTAAGGATGTCCTGGGAGGATGTTTGGAGATTCTATTGTTGTTCAGAATATGGCATGCTGCCCACATCTGTGTGAGGTTTTTCAGCAGAACCTTAACACTTCCAAACAGATGTTTCAAAAAAATGACTTTTCTGAAATGCAATATGTACAGGTCTGACTATATTTTTGTTACAAAAGTGAAACAGATTGACACGTTGAACAAGGAAGATAATGTTTTGAACCTAATATGATAGGTAGTCAAGAGCATTAGTTTAAAAATCCTGTCAACCTCTTTTTCTTGTTTTTGCCCATAAGCCTTGTGGGGAGAGCCCTTTCCCTCTCTTCTGCACAGGAAAAGTCAAGAGTAATTTTGCATCAGACAACAAGAAAAGAGATAATACCTGAGCTAACATGAAGGTGGCCTCACTATTTCAAAACTGTGTCAGCTGCACAGAAAATTATAGCTGTGATTTCTCAATATGGGAAGTGATTTGAGGACCTGCCCAAATACAATCTGTCCTTCACTGTTGAATTGATTTTCTGTTTTTTTTAAGACTCCAGATTACCATTCAAGATATGTCAATAACTTATCTTTTTTGCATTCCAAACCCATTCTTTAATTTGAACATCTAACTGCTGGGGGATTTGAATATGAACATTACCAGAAGTCTAGTGTTGTTTCCCTGTCCAGAGAAGGGAGTTCTATATTAGACATACCAGGTGAGCAACCAATTACAATGAAAAATGTGAAAAATCATTATGCTGAGCAAGTGTCCAGTCTATCTCCTTGCCCAAAGGAGTGATGCAGTCTACCTCAGCCATTCCCAACAGGTGTTTCTGCAACTATTCTTAAAGATGTCCAGTGATGAGGACACCACAGTTTTTCAGGTGATCTAGTCCAGTATAATATTTAACATTAGAAGGATTTTTCCTAATGCCTAATCTGAATTTGCATTGCCACAGTTTAAATTTATGGAGGTCAGGCTCTTCCAGTCTTTTTTGTATAGCCTTTTACATGTTCAAAGGTTGTAACCGTTCCTAACCTACCCACCCCCCATCACTTTCTAGTGTTTTTACTGGGCTGTATACCTCTAGTTCATTGAGTCTTTCTGTGATCATGCTTTCAGAATCGCTGGTCAGCCTCATTGTTTTCTCTTCACTGTCTCCAACCTGTAACTGTACTCTGTAAACATGTCTTCTTGCTTGTGCTTCTGTTTCTGTACTCTTGTATTTACTTTTTTTTTTTGCAACAGCATGACATGGCTGACTTGTATTCAGTTAGTGATCCACAATAAACCACAGATAATTTTCTGTAAGTTTCCATTTGTCTGGTGCGTCCACATCTGCTTCAGCTATGCCATATTTTGAACACCACCTGAAGTAGCAGTTCCGTTCTGATATTTACAACAGAGTTGGTTCATTTTTTTAAAAGCTTAGAGAGTAATGATAGAATCATAGAATGGCTAGAGTTGGAAGGGACCTTAAAGATCATCTAGTACCAAGCCCCCTGCCATGGGCAGGGACACCTTCCACTAGTCCAGGTTGCTCAAAGCCCCATCCAGCCTGGCCTTGAACACCTCCAGGGATGGGGCAGCCACAGCTTCTCTGGGCAACCTGTGCCAGTGCCTCACACCCTCAGAGTAAAGAATTTCTTCCTAATATCTAATCTAAATCTCCCCTCTTTCAGTTTAAAACCGTTACCCCTAGTCCTATCACTACACTGCCTGATAAAGAGTCCCTCTCCAGCTTTCTTGTAGGCCCCTTTTAGGTACTGAAAGGCCGCAATAAGGTCTCCCCGGAGCCTTCTCTTCTCTATCTTGAAGTCCGGGTGTGATCAATGTAAATTTTGGGTCAGGGGCTGCAGACCCACGTGTCTTAGCCCACCCTAGTGCCAACCGGAGTTCTCCTCAGTCCATCATCAGTAATGATGAAATATTTTTGTGGTCAGGCATATTTTGATTCATATCTGACTCCTTTCTGGACTTTCCCTCTCTATTTTTTGCATCCTGAGGCCACCAGTACTTAATGATTACAAATTCAGTTAAAATATTTGCAACAGAACCTGAGAAGAGGCTTATTAAGTACCTTGAATTTGATCATTCTCCTTAAGGGATTTTATGGTGACATGCCTGAGGACTACTGAGAATAAAGGACCACCTCCATTTTCTAAGTGCTTTAAGTAGGCCACAATGATGAACCTACTCTGTCTTGTCCTAATTGTTTTCTCAGCTGGTTGCTACGGGGTATTATTGCTTTTTGATCTTTATAGGTTGGATCCAAATAGTTTTGAAATAGGTGCTCAGGCATGTGTCTTTCTCAGAAAGGCACACTCGATAGAAGCACCTCCCCTTGTTTCCTGTCATGGTTTTAGAAAATGCCTCATTCCCCATGTCAGAGTTTTGTAACTCCTTGGTTCATTTCCAGTTGGCCATCTTAAACTGTTCAATAACTTTTGATAAACATGCTGCTTTGGTTTATGCTTTGAAGACAGGAGTCAATCAATGCTGCAGTAACTGTCAGTTGTTGCTAACCAGTTAATAGGACTTCAGGGGAAATCACAAGGACAAAGACTAACGGGTTCTCTGCCAAAGTCACAGGTCTTCTGTCTGGAGCTTGCATGGCGTTTGGAAGACTGCATGACTGGCACTGGCAGCTGGTCAGCGTGATCTTGACAAGGAAAAGCCTTTTTAGTAGGGAAGGTAATCATTACAGACATTATTATTTAGGGGAAAAATGTTGTTTGATAGTAGTGAATTGTGCTGAAAGTCTCTTCAATACTTGTCAATTTAATGGATAGCCATCTCTAAATATGGTACCACTGTGTCCTGTTGACCCAGTATGAACAAACCTTATGGTTAATTATCTTATGTATGTCTTGCAACATTACCAGCCACAGTGCATCCATCCTGAAGTCCTGGGAGCAGCTGCTGGCACTGCACTAGCACTGGGGTGATTCTGCAATTTTTTTAAGGTCTGAAGTTCTTGAAGTTCTGAAAAACATAGATGGTGGTGATAGGTAGTACTTCTTCCATAAGCCCCATCCTGGTATGTCTGTAGTCTGCAATTAGCAGTTGGGGACACCTCTGCACTACCTTACATTAGCAGGTTGTAGCACTTCCATAAAAGGTTTCTGAAGATTTTAAAACACTGTTTTTGAGCATTATGTTGTGCTGCTGCTGTTTGGCACAATGACTGCTGTTGCATTGTGTAGACATGTGGCTTCCTTTTACTAGCTACTAGCTTACTTTACTGTTTGAATTTCAGCTGCACAGCAAAATTTTGCATCTGTACTGGAAAGTGGTTAATAAAGCATGCATAAATCAGATTTTCGTGCACAGGTTTGGCTGGAAGGCCTATGATGAGTTAATGAGAATGTACGCACTTGAGGGTAGCATTTTAGCAAACTGTTTGCAGTAATATTTAGAGAATGTGAAGTTGAAACAGATGACCTCAGAGTCCAAGGAGCTCTTGAGTCCTACCTGGTGATTGAGGTCACCTTTTCTGTAACACCACGGCAGTTCTGGCAGCTCTTGAGACTGTGAGAGCTTAATTAAAGCCAGTGCAGAAACTGAATGGAAGAAGGAGGAGAACTAGACAAGACAAAGATATTCTGTACTAGTTGAACATATCCTGATCTCATCACCATCTACACGTGATCTAGAAATGGTAATGAATATCATGATATCATGTATGTTTATCATGGTGAGGCAGTATGGTGGGCATGTGAAAGACCAACCTGGCAAACAGCAAACATGAACTAACTTTTATCTGCATATACAGAGGAGGTTTCCATCACTGTGGATGGAAGAGCCTGTGGAATTCTTATATTTCTGAACAATAAACATAATAGCGTACATAATATTCCCAGTTTCTTCTTATTCAAATCCTTGCAACTATAAAACAGGATAGCAGCTCTCTGACTGACCTGCTGTGACTCAGTTTGAGTCATTTCACTTCTCTTTATCTCTGTTTTTCCTCAGCTTCTTGCTCATCTTATCCATTAAGCTTTAAGTTTTTAAAACAGGAACTTTCTCTTCCTGTGCATATTTATCTTGTGCCTAACACAACAGCCTCGATCTTGGTTGAGGCCTCTTGGTGATACCAGAATACAAATAACAATAGCAGGAGCAGCAGAAGCAATAACAAAGTAGGTGGTTTAACCTTTGATGGTCGCTTCCTGAGACATCTCTAGATACAGGAATACAGTCACTTATCCATTTATTTATTTTTCTCTCTGTGGTTACTTTGAGTTGGCATATTGTCATACTACAATGACAAGTCACCAGCAGTCTATGTATTGGCTGGCTCTTTCGGTCACTGATCATTTTTTATTCCATGTAATTGCCTTTTGTTTGCAGTTGTTATTTTAAAGGTGACCTCTAACCCTGCTCAGGGAAAGAAATAATGGATAGATTGAGGTATGAGGCTTTCTTAGTATTACTATTCAGAACAAGTGAATATTAGCGAGGGCTGGTACTGCTGCTCATCTGCACCTGCATGGAAGAAAAACTTGAAGGCTAGGGTGTGGTGTTGGTGGGTGTATTTTTTTTCCTGCTCTCCCCCCCACCCTTCTCCAGCTGGTCCCTCATCCTGCTTTTCTCTCGTATTTCAGTTTCTCCTGTACTCATTTCTGTTGTGTGGAATTTGAGGTTTCTCAATACACATTCCCTGCCCCCAGCCCGCACACTCCCCATGGACCTAGCTTCCTCTCACACATTCCACACTGGAGCGTACCACTCCAGAGGCAAAGTGGGCTCAGGGAAGAGTCCATCTGAAGCCTCTCTTGTCCCAGGCTTGCTCCGTCATCGTCCTCACCGTGCGAGAGCACTTTCACCAGTGAAAATGCGAAGATAACAGTTCTCATGGCACTGTGAATTAGAAATTCCTGAAATATTTCCAACATCAGCCAGCAGAAAAGCAGGGTGATAGAAAACAAATGGTGACAGGAAAGCAACAGGGAAATAGGGAAGGGAAATTTAGGGCTGTATGGGCTAAGGCAGAAAAAAGAGAGAGAAAGAGACAATAAAGCTAGGAGACAGGAAAAAAGAAGCAGAAAGAGATGAAAAGCTGAGAAAATGTGAGGGCAAATCAAAGAATGAACAAATGAACCATGCAGGCTGTAAAATGAAAGAGAATGAAATTAAGTGCATGGAACAAATATTCAGACAGTGATCAAGGATAGAGAGCAGATGCTGAATGTGAATGAGAGCCAGAAACACAACAGGGATTAAAAAAACCTGTCAGAAGATTTGGGTAAATTCTCGTTCAGTTTGTATTTGGTTTGGTTTAAGTAACCCATCCCTCGTTTTCATTTCAGCTTGTTCATTAGGAACCTGTTGTATCCCACAGCAGATTATTTTATCGAGGGCTGTTGCTGGCGTTTTGCTTCTTACTGCTTTTTTAATCAGTACTAATTGGACATGTCATCTGGGTAGGTCCAGGATATAAGTGTTGTGACCTTTGTGGGAGAAGGTTTCTTCTATCACTTAATGTGTTTATGTTTGAAATCTATGCTCAAACACACAGTCATCCAGATTTACCTGCATCTCAGAATACACTCTGTTTCTGGAAAGTCTCTGGAAGAAAAGAAGGGTATCAGAAGTAGTCAACCAAGGCGGAGTAATGTCTGACTAATCTGATAGCCTTCTACAATGGCATGACTGGAGGGATTGATGAGGGGAGGGCAGTGGATGTTGTCTACCTTGACTTCAGCAAGGCTTTCGACACCGTCTCCCACATCATCCTCATAGGCAAGCTTTGGAAGTGTAGGTTAGATGAATGGACATTGGGTGGATTGATAACTGGCTGACAGGTTGTGATTAGTGGCACAGAGTCTAGTTGGAGGTCTGTAACAAGTGGTGGTCCCCAGGGGTCAGTACTGGGTCCAGTCCTGTTCAGTATATTCATCAATGACCTGGATGAAGGGATAGAGTGTACCATCAGCAAGTTTGCTGATGACACAAAACTGGGAGCAGTGGCTGACACACTGGAAGGCTGTGCTGCCATTCAGCATGACCTGGACAGGCTGGAGCGTTGGGCAGAGAGAAACCTTATGAAATTCAACAAAGGCAAGTTTATGGTACTGCACCTGGGGGGGAATACCCCCGTGCATCAGTACAGGTTGGGGGCTGACCTCCTGAAGAGCAGCTCTGTGGAAAGTGACCTAGGAGTCCTGGTGGACAACAGGATGACCATGGCCAGCAGTGTGCCTTTGTGGCCAAGAAGGCCAGTGGCATCCTTAGGTGCATCAAGAAGAGTGTGGCAAGAAGGTCGAGGGAGTTTATCCTCCCCCTCTACTCTGCCCTGGTGAGGCTGCATCTGGAGTACAGTGTCCTGTTGTGGGCTCTCGGTTCAAGAAGGACAGGGAACTGCTGGACAAGGTACAGCAAAGGGCTATGAAGATGATTAGGGAATTGGAACATCTTTCTTACGAGGAAAAGCTGAGGGACTTGGGTCTTTCTAGTGTGGAGAAGAGAAGACTGAGGAGGGATCTTATCAGTGCTTATAATTACTTAAAGTGAGGCTGCCAGGAGGATGGGACCAGTCTTTTTTTCAGTGGTGCCCAGTGATAGGACAAGAGGTAATGGGCACAATCTTGAACACAGGAAGTTTCATCTAAACATGAGGAAGAGCTTTACTTTGAGGGCGGCAGAGCACTGGAAGAGGCTGCCCAGAGAGGTTGTGGGGTCTCCCACACTGGAGACATTCAAAACCTGCCTGGACACCATCCTGCGCAACCTGCTCTAGGTGAACCTGCTCTGGCAGGAGGGGTGGGCTAGATGATCTCCAGAGGTCCCTTCCAACCCCTATCATTCTGTTATCCTGTGATTCAGTGTTGCTGAGTATTGTACCGTCAGTCCCTATACCAAACCTGTGAGGGGGGAAACCCACAGGAAAAAGAATCAGTGTGCTGATGCGTAACTTCTGCATTAGGAAAGGCTGTTGTACAGCAGTTCAGAGCAGCACAATGAGCAGCAAAAAGAAACAGGCAGAAAGGAACCGAGCCAAATACAAAGGTTTCTCCCTCATAAAGTATTAAAGACAGATACCATATAAAACTTCATTTATGAGCTGCTCCCAGTTACAAACCATCTCGAGATTGGCAGCAGCACCTTTACCATACTGCTTTTAATAGAAGCTGTCTTCCTTTGGTACTGTACTTTTCCATACGAGCTTGAGGGGAAAGTAATTTAGTTTAATGGAAGCCACCCTCATTTTGAAGCAGGCCTTGATTTAAAGCCGGAAGCAATTAAATGTAATGAAGCCCTTAGCTTCTGCACTAGGATCAGAGCCATGTTATTCACAGCCATACTTACACGTCCTTGTTGCTAATGTGTCACTAGTCTGTTTTTTCCAATACTGTGGCCTGTGTTTCTAATTCCTTCTGGCCAGTCTGTGCTACAGTATCTGTGAAGGTTAACAGCTTTACAGTAATGGTTTGAAAACAGAGGGAAGGCTCATCTCAGGACTGGGGCATTTATGAGATTTCTGCTTATGATCTAAACACGGCTTTTTGTGCTCTATTTCTTTTATTGGTGTATGTAGCAGTAGACTGTCAGTTCCCAACTCTAAACAAAAGCCTTTAAGGCACTAATTCCCAAATTTCTCTTTCAACAACAAAATTAAAAATAAAGCTTGCCTTTTAAAGGAGCTTGCATACCGCTTACTATTCCTTCTCCTTCCCTCGTCAATAATTTAATCGGATTTCTCTGGGTGTTCCTTGGTCCCCTGCTCAGCTTGGTATCTACAGGGTGCCTTCTTCTGTTTGGCTTGTTAGCACTTTGGGGCAGGGAGTTTGGAAACTTCCTGAAGGCATTGGGATTTGTGCCATTGTCTTCAACAGGGACAGGCTTTTTAACCTTGTGTTAACTCACTGGTAACAGTAACCAAACAAACCTCTCAGTGTCCCTTTCAACTTACCAAGATCCAAATATCAGATGTAATGTGTGACAGAATCCCAAAAAGAGGGTCATCAAAACAATCGAATCATACAGGAATGCTGTGGGATCCACCCGCCAGTGTAAATAACTCTGTGACCTCAGTTTCATTATTCTTCCTTTCTGATGTCAATAACTTCCCACCATAAAAGTGTACCATGAAATGGAAGACATTTGAGAAGTCTGCCTACCAGCATGGCTCTCATATTCAGAGGTTAAGTAAAACTATATCTTTCAGTAATATGCATGTATACAGATGTTGCATTTATATGCAGTGAGGCTGCATATTGACTTATATAAACCATTATTTTTAATTTTTTAGAATGTTCTATTAAAAGCAGGATCATACAAAGGGCTTTTACTGCAGAGACTCAGTAGAACAACCTCAGCTATCTCCTCCTTCCTTCACCCAATGGATCTTTACTAGTCAGTCCCAGGAAGGGGTTTTTTTCCATATTGTAATCATTAATAATGCAGAAATATAACAGTGCCACAAACTCTAATCTCATTTTTCCTCTAAATTGACTGTGTTGATTAGTTTCCCCTTACCAGGCTGTCCTCTAAACAGCACTAAGAGTTCCTTCACGCAATTACTAGAAAAGTATGGTCCCAATCTTTTTAATATGCAACTTTACCAAAGTTAACTCCATTAGGTTTAAGAAGTGGCTTATGAACATATTACACTGCTAGGGTCAGCAACATTTTATGAGTAGCCAGTACCCTATTTTGGTGTCCAGAGCCAAAGTGGGTGTTTCCTTCTAAAGTTAGAGGTGAAGTATGCAAGTAGATCAGAGCTAATCACAACACCTTTCTCCTGGCAAGGCAGCACTTCCAGCTCCTGTTGATTTCCAGACAGGCCAGCTGATGGGTGGTAGGGTGACTCCACACCCAGTGGAAGCTGCTACTTTCCATGAATACCTTTCTTCAGCTTTTGTAACTTTCAGCTCTCAGCCACACACTGGCTTTCTTACATGGTGTTCAGAATTGATCCATGTGCGGACTTTTTTTGGCCATGAGTGCCATGGGTTACTGATCCCTGGTTTAGTTCCAGTAATTAGTTTTGCATGCTAACGGGTGGGACAGTGTGTGTATACTAGTGTCCTGTTCGAAAACAGTGAATTTTCGGAGCAGTGTTAGTGTGGGTTAACATTCACGAAGACTGCCTGTTGTGCTGCAGGTTAGTTTAGCAGTCTCCTTGCTACCATCCTGCATTCCTTTACCTTGTTCCTTTACCAAATCAGGCCAGTCTCTTCATTTGCCATTCTAGAGCAAAGCTGATCTAATGCTACTTACTTATTTAGATGCTGATGGATAGCCAAGATCACAATAGCATGGTACTAGTGTCAGTTTCAGGCCAAAAAGGCTGTAATTATTGCACTGTGGGCCACATTTAAATGAGCTTGTCTCATTTGCTTAGTGCCTGCTTGAGATTACAGCTCTCAATATGTAGGACTGAAAAGATGGCATAACTCTGCAAGGCATACGTGTAGTTCCTAGATGCATATTCTACAGTATTGCTCACAGCAAAAAAAGGAGAATGCAATACTATTTTATTTAGATTTTTTTGTCCTTATTTTTTGCTTTGCCTTTTTTTTTTTTCCTGGCACATGCCATACACTTTAAATAGACTGCAAACTTTCTTTAGGAAGCACATGAAAATATATAGTTAATAAGGCATCCAAGAAGCAAGAGCATTCTTCCTTTCTAGGTTTGGAATGATCCTTGCAAAACCTCGTTTATTTCCGAGCAGACTTGTATATCTTTTGCATACATGCAGAACAATTACATTTCAAGGAAAGCACTCTACTATGGCCTTGTTACTTGACAGATCTTCGTATTGTTTCTTCCACCGTATGTGGAGATGCCTTTCCAATTCAGTAGATCTTGAAAGATCATGCGGAGGAATAACATCAAAAGCATACCTTGCATAGCAGTGGAGACCCTTGTCTTTGAGACATACTTTGCATCTCCTAAGAAGTGACAGCTATGCTCTCCACAAGAACACACATAATGGCTTATCTGACCTCCTGTAAACAATGTGTCCGTCCGTCCTGTCCATCCACCCCCCTGCCCCCCCCCCAACAGGCTCACTGTCCTGTCCTCACTAAATATAGGAAGGCCCTGCCTGCCAGGCCACGGCGATGGCCCCTGGCCAGCACCTGACTGCCACAGCCCCATTCCCAGCAAGGCACGGCAGGTACCTACATGTTCACTACGCACATGGCAGTGTACGTGGCCTGGAAGCATCCTTCATCTTTCTGTTTTCGCGGTAGACCAGCACCGTGACTTAGTGAACAGTGTGAATGGGAATTATACAGCAAC
This sequence comes from Anarhynchus alexandrinus, assembly GCA_008711295.1. Classification (NCBI taxonomy): domain Eukaryota; kingdom Metazoa; phylum Chordata; class Aves; order Charadriiformes; family Charadriidae; genus Anarhynchus; species Anarhynchus alexandrinus. The sequence continues at coordinate 8,117,615 of VUYV01000008.1, read as the reverse complement.
AGATAATGTACTCTTTCAGTCCTCTTCATCCTTGCCTCAAAAAGAGCCGGATGCGCCTCGGGTGCTGTGGGAGCAGTGTGCTCCATGTGCCGCCCCGCAGCCTCCTCTGCCCCTCCAACTCAGTGGAGGCTATTGGAGGCTGTGGGATTTAGGAACCTGCCCAAGCTATCAGGGGAAAACTTTGGCCTCTGGCCCAACGTGGCAGTCCCCAGATGGGCAGCAGCCCAGCCCAAACCTGAACTGAAGAGGCGTATGCATTTGCGGTTTTTAAGTTTGTGGGTAGTGTTGAGCTTTCAACATAGTGTGCAAAATTTCACTGGTTTTATTAATTACTTGTTCTCAAGTTTGCACATTTTATTATATCATGGTAAAATTTCTGGAAGAAGAGAGTATGTTTTTTAAACCCCTGTTGATTTTTACATTTTCAAACCCCTATGGATTACATACAATGTCATGATACAGCATTTATCAAGGTATAGTTCCTGTAATGCATTCCTAAAATCTGTCAAGGAATCCATACATTTTCATGAAGTATACATATAAAATGGATAAACACATACGGGAACACAACAGCATATTCAGTCATATCTTGTCTTACCTGAATAATTTAAAGTGAAAAATGGTGTTTATTCAAAAGTGATGCAAATTTTCATGAAACTGCTTTATGCTTTTCATGAATTTTCTAAGTTGCAATATGCACTAAATTTCACAGCAATATTTGTGATATTATATACTATTTGTTATAGTCATGACATTGTTAGCTACAATATGTTAAATGAAGCATTACAAATTGCAAGTTAAATTTAATCTGATCAAATTAAGCTCACCATATATAAAAACAGTTCTTAAAAATACGTATTGTCATATGTCACAGTTACCATGAACATCTCTCTTTACTCCTCCAAACTGGAAAACAGAAATGCAATCCGAACCAAGTAAGGGAAAATAAAACCCAACTAGCTCCTGTTCTCAAAGTAGCAACACAAAGCACCTAAAAATATTCTTCCATATGAGCATATTTTCTCAGTTTGGAAAAAAAGTCATCTCCCTCTCTCCTCATAGCACATGTAGAGGTCTCCGCAATTCTTGCTTGCTGCACAGCTTTCCACCGGCTGCTATAAACTTAGGGAGGTAGTTTTTGGGGCTTTATCACAAGAAAGTACTGTATTTCGTTGAAGTCTTTCCCGCATGGGCACCGTTCAGCTGCTTGGCTGAGAGCTGCTGTGCTGCAGGTGCTGGGGGCCAGGCTGCAGGAGAAGCGACGCCAGGACGGCAGGACTACGACGGGGATTTCCACCGCCATGGTGGGCGTGCAAGGATGGGGAACGGTTCTTGGTGTGGCTGATGATGAGGCCCCAGCAGTGAGGGGGCCAGAAGGTTCCAGCAGGTTCCCATCCCCCTGCAGTGAGGGGCCACCCTGCTCCCCTCTCCTCCACAGGTGGTGGGAAGGAGCCAGCCTGGCTCAGGCGGGCTCTGGGGAGCCCTGTGGCAGCGAGGGCCATGCCGGGCAGCACTGCCCTGGCTTGCCAGCATCATGGCTGGGGACAGCTCTCAGCCAGGGTGGCCTCACGGCATTTCTCTTCACCCTGCGTCCAGAACCGCCCCAGGTTCTGCCTTTCACCCGTCCTGCGTCCTTCCTGTGCTGGAAGTGTCATTCCCACCCATGCCATTGCCTTGGTGCATGGGGTTCATACCCGGGGTTTAGTGCAGTGCTCTGGAAGCAGGAGGTGTGGGTGGGTGAGGAACATGGCAAGAGTTAAGCCCATCCTTTGCAATCTGGCCAATCTGAGGGCCACTTTGCTGCTCTCTGGAGGCCCCCTTAGTTGGCCTGGAGCATATGTAGCCTTGGGGGTGGCTCTGCCATGGCAGAGGAGGGCCTCTGCCAGGCTGGGCGCAGGTGAGTGGGCTTTGCCCTGGGCTCGCTGGCAGCACGTGGACCTGGGCCCACGAGACCTGGGATGGGTGCGTGGGTTGGGCACAGGAGTGGTTACAGAGAGGGCTGAAACTGGAACCTGCCTTCAGGTCAATTCTTCTTTTTCCAAAATAAATGTGTGGGCTACAACCAGAGTGCTTTTATAGCGGAGGATAACAGCATGTGTTTGATACTATGTTGGCATTGGTAAGAGTACTAGAAAAAAGGTATATATGTAGAGTAACTGGAAAGCAGGGAAGAGGAGGGTTGTGTTTCTTCGACTAGGGAATTGTTTTTTTTAAAAGTGCAAATGCTGAAGAAGCTTTCTGTGCGAGGCCCCCAGGGGGCTCCGTGGGGGGGTTCCTGGAACGATGTACCAGGGTGCAGGGGGCTGGGAGTCAGCAGGGCAGGCAGGCTGAGCAGGTGCTTGACACCTGAGCAGTCACAGGGGCTGGATGAGGCAGACGGTGACAGAAGTGGTGATCTGTTCCAGCATATTTAAAAAAACCCTGTAGATCATGTATTCTCAGACTGCATATGTTTTCTGAAAGCAAGATAAATCATCTTATACCTGGGTCTGCTTTAGCTTTTAAAAAGAATGTACCAAATGTCTTAATAGCAACTACACACAACCAGACAACTGATATTTTCATGATGATACAAGGCTGTCAGACCTGTTAAAAAATCGGATAATCTAATTCCCTTAATAAGTTATATTAAAATCATATAAGTACATGATGCAAACATTGTAGTTGTTTTCCCTGTTTATAGCAATCTTACAGCTGTTGCTTTGCTGGGATTAATTTGTCTCCAAGGGGTTTCAACACTATCCTCCCCAGTGCATTATGAGAGCCTGTAATGTCATGTAATCGGGGCCGTATTATTTTTGTCGAAATCTCTGGGAGTGATGTAAGAGGAAAAAGGAAACTAGCTAACTCCCAACCATTTGACCAAAGGTTAAATTAGTCTTGGCCTTCTCCCAGCTGGACCTGAAGCTTTTCAGTCAAACATTTGTTCTGCCCTGCTCAAAAAAATTTGATGCCTTTTCTTGTCTTTTCTCCCTCCCATGCTGTGGTTTTTTTTTTTTTTTTTTACTTTTCTTTTCTTTCCTGATATCATGTGTTTTCTTTAGTGTTATGCCCTTATTTGTTATGGAACACATCACTGGGACAACAGATGTCACCTACTGGAAGGTCTGACCTTTGGTTCATAATTCCTATAGATGCTACGGAATGCCATGGGCATTAAGACTGAATTTTAAGTAGGTCATATTACACTGTGCAAGAAAACTTGTTATTATTTTTCTTGCGTATAGTAGCTGCACAATTTCAGTCCAATCCAGTCCAAGCTGCCCCAAGCATGGCTGTTTATAACACTGCAGAAGCTGTTTATCTGCTTAAAAGATGCTAGAAAAGCTCACAGCAGCGATGTTTTGTAGGTGGTATAAAAGACTCCGTGCAGACTATTACAGACCATGTATAGTCTGAGAACCCTCTGGTAGTACAGAATAACTAGCAACTGTTGTATGTATATTCTCATGTCTATTTCTACGTGCATTGATGTATTCCAGTTTGGAATTTTTTCTTTTACGTTTGCGTGTACACATGTAAGGCAAAAGGTGATAAGGTTTATGAGGTTCTTTAAGCTGTTAGGTAGGAATCTTGATTTAATTGCAAAAGGCTGGTATTAAAGTGTTTTCTGTTACGAGCAAGAAGCGCCTGAAAAAATCAGAAAAAACATTGATCTGGCCTCTAAGATGTCTGGTTGCTTATCACCATTCTTTGGTGTGGAGAGTGGGTTGGGCTGCCACAAGAAGAGATTTCTAACCAGAGTCAGCTGGACTGAGACAGTCATGACAAGAAAAAATTATCAGGTGCACTGAACTATGAAACAGATTCAGAATGGGAATGAAGCAGGGGAATGAGCAGGAAAAGAAGTGTACTTGGATATTAAGCCTTGATGAGAGTTCAGAGATGTTCATAATTTTGCAAAAGATCTAACTATTTCTTAATGCATCTGACTTGTGTGCCTTCTTTTAAATGCTTTTCTGCTTGTGTCTAGTTATATATTTGAAATATGGATTGACTGTTATTTTTGTAATCTATTATTAAAATCCTCACTATTTTGAAAAACTGCTAGAAGTCCAAATCCCGTTAGGCGCCAACTCAGAGATACATACTTTGGCTGCTTAAAGAAGAGAATCATAATTAAAAAAATGCTACTTATATACATCAGAATAACAAATATAGATATTAGGTGGCCATACAATGATGGTCATATAAAGAAAGTGTTTAATAACTAAAGAATTGTTTTAGTATTAATCCTGTCAAATCCTTTGTTACACTAATATATTATAGTGTTCTCTATTTACAAAATGCTTTAAAAAGCAAAAATGCTGAAAGTTCTAATCTATTTAGATGGTATTTTTCTTCAAGTTAAACCAGTTTCTGAGGGATAGATTTAGAAGGGAATCTCCAGCAACTCTTGTAGAAACATAAAGAAAATTATTGAGGCTCGTGCATTTGGAAATTATACATGACATACATTAATATGCTACCATCTAATTTAAGCTTCTAAATAAAGTCACAAGAATTCAGTACTAGTCATATACTTTTTCAGATTATTTAGGAGAATCTTTCAATCCTTGCAAGTGAAGCTGCAATTAATTAGTGTTAAGTATTGCGGTTTGCTAGTTCATGTACTCTGTATATGAGCAAAGATAGTTCAGAGGTTAATTTGCTTTTCCCTTAGCTCTGCTGGGTGGACTGTGGCCACCTCATGGGAAGTAAGGGTTCAGAAATGACCCTGCAAGTTGTTCTCCTTGGGAAGAAACAAGTTGAGAGTCTGGCTGGGGGATGCTCTCCACCCTTGGGAAGAACACAGCTTGCATTGCATCACTTGTTTGCACTGGCTCGAGCATATTATTGTAGTTGTGAAGGCAGCTGAATTGTCTGTTGTACCTGGTACCTTGTAAGAGGGTTTTGCACTGTAATTGCACTGTAAAAAGAAAATACCAGGAGCTAAGAGCAAGCAGCTAGTGTGACTGTATGCAGTCTGTTCAGTATTAGACAGCAAAAAAGAGTACTGAAACTAGTAATAACAGCAGAGAAAAATAACATATAGTCTGGCATAAATCACACTATGTAAGTGTTTTGGTGAATAAGGAACCAAAAGAATAAGTGGCAAGAGTTTAGGAAAACTCATTAATTATCTGATCAGTTTACAAAATCATTGGCATTTAGGATAGTGATTATCAAGAAATGAACGACTGTTTCTGCTTAAGTGTTTTCTCTCTATATATGTTTTTCTAAAATTATAGCTTATAGTTTTTACTTAAAAGCATGCTTCTTTTTTTTTTTCCAGTTTTGACATTCTCAAGGCATTGTTATGCCTGTGTTACAGTGCGGTTGTATATTGGCACCTTGATGTTTTGAATCCTCAGGATTTAACAACAGAGTTAGGAAGAAGCTCTAATCAGGGTTCCCTGAGGGTAACCCAGCAAGTTGTGTGCATAGTTATGTACCTTTGCCATCAAATCATCAATAGTTTTGAGTTTAAAAAATGAAGCATTGAATATAATTTAAATTAATCTAGCTGAGGATGTAATTTACAAGTAAGATTCCTAAATTAGGAACCCAGCAAGATGAATCTCACCTAAAGTTGAATGTCTATACTGGAGGTGCTGATACCTGCTCTACGGGTCTGATCTCCCATTGCTGTCCTAAGAGATCTAGTCAACAGGGTCAACAGAGTCTAGACAAGAGTTTGTCTCAACCTGGAGCTCTAACCTGTATGCCACTGCTTGTGCTGGCTGGACCTCTGTTAGAAATCTCATGTAGTGGTCCATCTCTAGACTCAACTTTTCAAAGGTTTTAAGTCAGGCAACTGCAAATTGGTGTTGAGCACAGCCAGCCACGAACTGATGCCTGATTGATTCCTTGAGTTAAAGCCACGCAGATACCTAAAACCCCATATATCGTAGATTTTCAGAGGTGCTGAACACTGGCATTTCCCAGTGAACTCAGCAGGGATGAACAGTGCTTAGGTCCTCTGCAAGCTCACCCTCCTGCTCATGGGGAGCAAATGCAGGAATGGGAAGAGAAAGGAAATGCAAGGGATTGAACTGTATGCATCCAAATGAAAAAACTGCAGCCTGAATGTGTGTGTGGGCATAAACCTAACTAACTAACTAACTAACTGACTAACTAACTAAATAGCAGGCATTTCTACGTATGGAGCTTGCCACTTGGCTGTGGTGAAACAGGAAACAACACACCAAAGCCACAGTAAACTGATACAAGTGCTGAAAAGCTCATTTGTCTATGGTCAAGCCCTGATGAAAGTTGATGGTATTATTTATTAGCTGAGAGATCCTGAACTGAGTCTAAATATGTAGAAATGAATGGCTGGTGTGGCTATTTGTAACAAGAAAAATCAGACTTCCCTACCTAAGGTGTTAAAAGATCATTAGTTTCAAAGAATTTCAAGGGCTTTCCCTTGCTTAGTTTGTCAGAATTGAAAAGTATTTAAATTCTACTCCTACAGATCTTTAGACAGAATTCTTCTGTAAGAGTCTCATCAGTTCTCTGTGTATGTGTTTGCATATATCGATTTCTCCTTTGCAATAGTACAATTACAGTGTTTATATGCACAAAACACAGCTCGGGAAAAAGCCAGAACCAAGTAGGGCACTGTGCTGGCTGCCAGGAAATCTGTGCTTGGTCCTAGCCTTTGCTTCAGACTTTACTCTGTAATCATGGGATGAGTTGCTGCATTTGTTTCTCTCAATCAGTTTCTTGTTTGTAAAATGGTAATAATAATTACTTCCTTTTTTTCCTGGCTTTTCATTTTAGTTTTAAAACTTCCGAGGCCTAGACCAAGTCTATGATATTTGTAGAGGATGGTGGGGCCATGGTTTTGATCAACTGCATACAAATAATCAGGTGATCAGTTAACACCTTTTTCTTTTTTTGTGCCATGAAGGAGGATTGACAAAGATGATGCAAAAGAAAGCAAATATTGTTGTCCCTGCAGGCCATTGCAGCTGAAATAACTTGATTTTATTAGAACAGTTTCAAAATGGATGCTTACCTTGTAACTCTAACTCCCTCAGTTCTTCTAACTTTGGTTTTTAGACCATTCAAAGCCTGTTGGTGTTGTAAATACATTCCATAGGAACTGCCCATATCTGTAGTCTCATGAAAAGAGGACAAGTTTCTTTCCAGGTCTGAACTTCTTGAACATCCCTGACGTAAATAAGCAGCTGAAGCAAATTCATGGTTTTGGATTCTGTATGGATTCTGGAAATTCTGAATATTGTGTGAGGTTTATGTCGCTTGATTTCTTATACGCAGAGGAGCCTTTTCATTTAGATTTCTAAAATAATGCCACTTAAGGGACAATTACAACAGGTTGTAGAAGAGGCTCTGTGCAGGAGACGTGATCAAGTGCCTGACGGGGAGTGAAGCATGAGGCTGTATGAGGTATGCTAAGGACTGTGGGGGAAAGAGGAAGTAAGTGAAAGCCTGTTTGAGCCACCCACTGCCACTACCCCTCCCCTTCCATAAATTTCATCTTGGTTTATCAATTTTTCTCTTTGCTCAGCGGCATCTGCAGTTGCTCAGATACTAATTTGCCTGTGATTGCAACGGGAGATGGTTTGTGACTCAAGCAAGTAAGGAAGCACATGTTCTAGAGCTTTAATAACCTACAAAGCAGGGAAAGACTCAACTACGGATAGAAACCTAGCAAGTCTTTGTGATTGTTTATTTTTTATTTTAAAGGTTATAAAACATGTTTGAACAATGAGTTCTGAATATACAGTACCTTTGCTGCTGCTTAATTTCCTGATAAAAATAGATTACAAAATTATTTGCTGTAAAGGTTGATATCTATAGTTGGAAAAAAAGGCATGTTGGGCTGGTTAAGATAGGCTGGTGCAGATGACACTAATAGTGATGTACTGAACACTGGCTGTTGTGACTGAGTCTGGAAAGTCAGTTGTGTTTGCTGCCTTGGTTCTGCAGTCTAAATCACCCAGAAACAGAGTCTAATGAGGAGCTACTGCCCAGCCTGCCCAGTGTTTAATGGCAAAGCTGGAAAATACTAGCAGAGACTGTATGCTCAGTAAAGTTAAACATTCACTGCTTTGCCTCAGCCAGAACCTTTAGAGAGGCACCATTTACTCCAAGAGGAGTAGGAATTGAGAAAGAAGTCCACTAGTGAGAATAATGAGGAAGAAAACTGGATTGTCCTGAAACTTTGTATAAAAAGAAGACAAATTAGAAGAAGCCCATCAGTTTGTTTTCCTTTGTCAGGCAGAATTAACTGGTGGCTCAACACACTGCACTGCTCTGTGCGACACGGTTCTTGCTGCTGAACACAGCTTTCACAACTAATGCATGAAATCTACCTTTGTTCTTCTGAGCTTTGTGTACAAAACAGCTGAGAAAGCATTTGCAGTGACTCTGGTTTGGTGACTATATTACTACCCAAAAGAGACAAATAGTAATACAGAGGAAAGCATGTTTTTTCCTACTTGATTTTTTAAAACTTTAGAAGCATCATGAAATCTCTTGGCCAGCCCATAATCCTAAAGCTTTTAGAAACTTTCAGCAAAATGCCCCCACCCAGACAGATTCTGCAGTCAATAGTATGAATTTTGCCTGAAAAAGAATGGGGCCCCAAATGTTTGAAACTGCACACTAGAAGGCTAGCTGGTAATTAGTCTTCCCAGAGTGGACATTGTAAAAACAAATCTTTGAGCCATTTGTTGCTGTTCTACCTAAGAACACAGTTAGTTAAAAGACCCTCTTTGCCAAAACCCAGAGAAAAGGCTCAGGATGTTCTATGTGTTTTTAAAACAGAAATCAACCAGCAACCCTGTCTTTTACCAGAGTTTTTCACGAGCTCTTCTATAATACATGCGCAGTTCACTACAGGGAACAAAACAGGTTTGGCATTTTCATAGGAAAGAGCTGCAAGGTGACTTGAAACACTGAGAAACAGTATCGGTGGTGATTTTGTCATCATATTTTTTATGTCTGTTATAATGGAATACGTAATTAACCTAAAATGTTTGTCGCAGAGCCTTGACTATAAAGTCACTACAGATGCAGGAGATGAGCACACCTTTCTGGGTCTTTTTGAAGGGCAGCTGGAGTCTACTGTCATTTTCCCACTACAGCGATCTGAAATGGTGGCATCAGATAGGTTCACAAAGGGGAATCCAATGGGAATTGTGGAGAGGGTCAAATGTTCTGCATTCCCTAAGGAAATGTACCAGAGGCATTTCCTGGGCATTTTTTCACATAAATGTCTGCNGTCAAATGTTCTGCATTCCCTAAGGAAATGCCTGTAAAAGTCTGTTGTACCAGAGGCATTTCTTGGGCGTTTTTTCACATAAATGTCTGGCAAATTGTGTTTGTCCTTGGAAGGCAAATGCTGCCAGGAGAAGGAATTGCTGTAGGTTTTGCTGCAGTTTCAGTTATAGGAGTAGGTGGTTCTGTATATATTGATGTGATCAGAGGCCTTGCCAACTTATCAGTCCCCAGGAGGTCTCTAGCAATGGCTTCCCGTGTCTTAAGGTGTGCAATACACACTGTGGAGAAACATGGGACAGATGCTCAGAAAAGAGTCCATCGCTCCAGTTTAGTTTCATGCCAGGACAGAAAGGGCATAGTGCTCTCAGCAGCCTCACTAGAATTGCCTCCTCGCCTGCATCAGACATGCCAGCCCCTGTCATAAGGCAGTCCTGGTGCAACGCAACATCATAGCGTAGGAGCTTTCCTTGTACTGCTCAGGAGCTCCAGGCCACTCAGGAACCACAGATTGGTAGCTCTATGAATGCCCATTTCGTTGGAGACCATATATTTTTCTCCTTAATTTCACAGCCAGGTTGTATTTAAAAGAGAATATGCACGTGATGCTGGAATAAGGCTGAAGAGTATTTGGTGACTTTTCTGGACTTTTTGGAACGCTTGATTTGAATAAAGGCTGTCTGCTTAGTCCCCATAGCTGGGCAGCCTGGGGACAGGGGATCTCGCTAGCCAGCTTTGAGTGAGAGCCACGCTCTCGTGGTGAATGAACGAGCTGGGAGTTCTGACTAGTGGCAGGACCATCAGATGCAAGGGGAATGCTTTAGCCATCGTCCCTAATCTGTCGTTTCTTGGTGGGAGCGAGGAGTACTTTTCCATTCAGCATCCTTACCAGAAACCTGAGTGTTTGTGAAGTTCAAAATTGAAAACTGAAAGGAGGTGTCTCTTGCCAGGCACCGACTGTGCTTTGAGATTGGATGTTGAGTGCCAAAGACTGTGGGAGAGGTTTTGGACCAAAAGAAAGTAGGGAACAGCAGAAACTTCACAAGAGATCCCGCTCTGTGTCCCATCTTGTGGTCCCAAGAGAGTCTGAGGAAACCAGTGGCCCATGAGCTGGAGCCCTTTTGCCAGGGGAAGCAGTGCAAACACATTTTCTTTTTGGTCGGCAGCAGGAGTGAGCTGCACACAAATGTCTTGCTAATTAAGCTGCTGTAGGAAATGGGAACCCAGCCAGGCATACGCAGAGCAGGGAGAAACCCCAAAATGAAGCGAGTTAATATTAGCACAAGTTACACCAACCTCATAATGAGGAACCATAAGGGAGAAGGAGAGGGGCTAAGCAAGGTCATGAAAAAAGGCCAAATTGTGTGAGTGCATATACAGAAATGCATGAATACTTCGACAAAAGCTAGTGGTGATTGTTGAGAGGCCGGTGTAGCTAAGCTCCTGCTTTGTTACATAGATAAATTGCCAAAGGAAACATTATCCAAACAGTTCTACTTCAAAGGCAAAACGACAGGCTTTGGGGAACTTGCGGTACTTTCAATCTGGCCAATAACCAAGTGTAAAGTGTAAAATATACATGTTTAGGAAGTAGGACACATGCCGTTCAAGACAGGCCTTTCCCATGCTCTCAGACCAGTGCAGCTTCATTTGATGTGCAAATGCATGATGTGTGATCTGTCCTGGCAATGTGCTGCCTGCCAGCAGCACAAACATTTCACAAGCACCCTTTTGGGTTACTTCAGCCTGCTGTGTGCACAGCCTCCTTGGCAACCTCGGCAGCTGGAGCTTTTCTTACAGTCTATTGCTGTTGTGGTTGCACAATCCAGGTTTATTTAGCAGGTCTCGTCAAGTGACTTCAGGCAGATAAAACCACCTCAAAATCACCCTGGAATAGCAGGATTTGATGTTAGATACTAGGATTGAATGACAATACAAGGTTACAGTAACGCACTGGGGAACATATCTGTAATGCAGACTTCAGTGATCCTTAAGACAAATTGTCCTTTCTGGCCTTCTGGCCCAGCCTTCCTGGGCATTGGAGACTTCGGGGCATTACAGCAGATGGCAAGGGCCCTTCATAATGTATTTATAAATGTCACCTGAAATTGGGTGAAATAATGTTCCCTGGAGTGCTTCCTGGCACTTCTGGCACAGCCAAAAATGTAAGTGCTGTGCACAGTACAGGACAGCCTCTGCTGTTTGATGAAACTCATCCTGTAAAGCCATGAAAAGTAACAGTGCAAACGCTCACCATAGAGAAGCAGTGGTTTGTGGGTGCAGTCCCTCTTTTCAGTAGTGGCTTGAGTGGATTTAAATTTGTTGATATCAGAAAAAAGCAGTTGTGGCCTTTACAATGCAACTGGGCTCTAGAGTACCTGTGCTAGGGGGGTGAGGTTGGCTTTTAGTGAGGGTTCGGGATTTAAACTCAGCTGGCTGAACTGTTTTAGAATTAACCATTCTTGTGAAGCAGTGGCATATAGATGTGCTTCTTGTCTCCCTCTAACAGTAAGGTAAGGGGATTAGGGACATTATGCAACAGCTCTGGTGACTTACCCCAGTTGTACCAAGAGGCAAATCACCCTTGTGCCTCCTCTACTCAATGTCTTTGGGACAGATTCTCAGTCATGTGTGTATGCACAGCCTCTGGGCCTCAATCTTAGCTACCCCAGTGTAGCAGATGTGGCTATGCAGACAGCTTAACCTACTCTTCCCCACTAAAATGACTGAACTTGCACTGCAGCCAGCTGTAATAATCCATTGCTTGTGTTAACCTTGAATTCCAGTGTGTCAGTTCTGGTCCTCTGAGAAAAATTAGGCAAGTGCTTATTGAAACCAGCATCCCAGCACTCCACGTTGTGCTGTGTGAAAGGGAAAGTGGGACCCCAAGCCCTAGTAGTAGCATATTCCAGACACACTTTAGTGACATGAAATTATGCCACTACTCTCACATCAGCCTAATCTGTCCTTATAAACGGCCCAACTTCATGCTAAAGTCCCTCACTTTGCTTCAGAAGTTCCTGAGCTTTCTGGCAGAGCCACACATAGTTCCCTCCCTGATACCTGTGTGCTGTCAGTGGACGCAGAAGATACAGTGAAGATACAGAAAGAATTAATCAACTGTGTGTTTAACAAGGACGAGGAAGAAAGGTGCATTTTATGCAGCTGGAGTCTAGTGTGCCGAGAGAAGTCTGTTTGAACGGGTTGGGAATGCTGATGGCATCTAATAGCCACAGAGGCTTTTCCTGCTTCTTGATAGATACAGCACTGTGAATATCAGTCATTGTGGTATGAAGTTGTTATGAGAAAAATAACTTCCTGTGTTGATGGACTTAGCATGCAGTAAATGGAGATGTATGGATGCAAATGTAAGGTGGTTGTAAATGTAGCTCTCCAGAGCTCTGGGTGTGACCATGCAGAGAGCCGTAAGTAAACAGGGCAGTGTATTGCTTGTCTTTGACTTCCTCTCTAGCTAGATTGGTGCCCTGAATTCAGTGTTATTATGGGGTCTCTTTTTTCCAGGACAGAAGTGAGAAATAAGAGGGCGCTGTAACAGTGCCTCTGCATACACAAGGCAAGCTGTTTCGGGGGGGGGGG
>VUYV01000008.1:8044004-8103065 GCA_008711295.1 Anarhynchus alexandrinus | reverse complement strand
GGGGGGGGGGGGAGGCGGGGAGAAAAAGCATTCTTTGTAACAGGGCACTGATAAATGCGTGAATGCTGTTCAGGCAGTAGCAATATCTATCACTTTGTCTGAAGGCCACAGAAACGAAATTCCTTTTGCTTTTCTTCACATCCTTTTCCCAGAAGAAATGCACAAGTATTTCCAAACTCTCCCTTTACTAGGCCTGTATATTCATTTATTGATACATTTACTTTCACTGGCTGGGGCTCCACAGAGTGCTTATTTACTATGGACTGAAGTTTGCTGATTTCATTAGATGACAACACTCCTTGCTTTCAGTGGGTTCCAGAACAACCTTCCTTCATTCATTTTGCTTTCAGAAAAGCACCCCATTGCTTTTGCCTATGTGACTGCTTGGAGTGATGAGGCAGGTTGCAAAAAGGTCAGAGAGATGGGGAATATGGTAAGTACTAATTGTCCACTCACATGACAGTGTTGTCCTTGCCACTAGTTAAACAGAAGGGAAACTCTGCTCGATATATTCCTGATATCCCAGACTTTCAGGAACAGTACTCCTTTCTGAGAACGCAATTTCACTCCTGTTATTAAGTTTTATTCTGTTTTATCCCATCTGTTTTAGTCAAGTTACTTCATCTATTGTTATTGCCTGTAGAGTGTTGATTAAACCAACAGTATTATTCTGTGACACTGAGGTATAACCATTGCCTGCCATACAATGAAGTAGCTTGGCCTTATTAACTGAGTAGTTACTTTATCTAAATAAGCACCATTTCAAAAGAGGAATGCTGTTCCTGGCAATGGAAGTAACCCTGGAATAAAGGGATTGCTTAAGGGAGAGTTGTATAGTACCTGACCGTGTGAATTTTACTGACTGTCAAATAACATTCAGTCTGCCTTTTTCCCATGTTTTAGCAATTTGAAATTAAAGACAAGTAGAATATCACTCCATAAAAGATCTGAGTGTTAATTTAATCATCTCTGTGACTCATCTACCGGAGAAAGAAAAGGCATCATGATTTTTTTAAGCATTATCCAAAATTCAAGCTGTGGTGCAGCAGTTTGCAAGGGTGCCCCACTGGTTCTGATGATTTCAGACCTTCCCCAATAGCTAAACTTTATGACCATGAGGGTGAGGATGAACTTTGGCTATGACCTAGATCTGCAATTCACAAGTGTTTTTCATACAGCTGCAATAATATTCCAGAAAATGTAATTGGCCTTTTACTTCATTCACTTTTGCAAATGAAAATAAAGCTACTGTGAGAGCAGATCTTTTGCTAAGAAAATATTTTTTTAATATTTTTATAGCTCTGTCAACAATAAAGGAGTCTCACAGTCTAAAGTCTTTCTCTAAACCTTTTTAATGGAAAAAACTTCATAGAAAATATCCTTTTACTTTTTTAATAACATATAACTATATACATGATTAAAAACTGTAACAAAAAGCTGCAGGGACTGGAAAAATGTTTTGTTGGATCCATGCAGATGGTACATTTAAAAAAGGATTTCACAAATCCATGTACATCAAATGGAGCTGCAGTGACAGGGTTGAAAAAAATGGCAACTCTATTATTTACCTGAATGTACTGGGAATAAAGCACAGACATACAAAATACACAAAAAGAATACAAAAGAGTACATGGTGTAAATGCTGTTAGCACAGGAAGTTTCTTTTTTAAGTAAATAGGAGAGAAGAAGTAAAATCTCCTTTTTCACTCTTTATATTGCAGTTTAAAAGATAACTAATCTCTTATTTGCTGTATTTTGTTTTTCTTAACTCTGGCATACACTACAGTGGGAGTATATGGCATTTGCATTTAACAACTCAGGAATATTTTGATTTATCTCCATGTCTGTGAATGTACTGTCATTTCTGAATAACATCATGTATACATATTGCTTTAAAAACACATACACAGTTTGGCATGAGTTAGAAATACAAAATATTGAGGGCCACCACACTACAAAGTGCTGGATACTCTTGTCACAATCCAGCAGTATATTTAAGGACACAGACAACTTCAAATCTAAGAGGAATTCCTCAGAGAGTAAAGGAAGTTAAGAACATGCAGAAATGGTTTGATAATCGGGTCTGGAGTTTTCAACAGTTCGTTGTATAGACTCTGCAGCTAGGAAAACTGTTACACCTGAGGCCATAATTCTGTCCTTACACCCCAGATAATATAGCTACACAGTCTAGATTATTTACTGTACTTTTAAAATAAATTTTCTTAATTCTAAGTTAAAACATAAAATGAAACCTCTTTAAAAAAAGTCTGGGGAATCAGTTGGGCTCTGCAGCTGGAAAGAAGAAAAAGATGGTGTTCAGTTTGTTAGTTACAAGTTGGAAGAGATTCTGTAGGCAGCAGGAAATAATGTGACAGGTTTTAAACACCTCACTTCTAAAAGAACTTGCTCATATTTTTGTCCTGGGCCAAAAAAAAAAAAGAACAGACATAATTGAAAAGTCAGTACCAGCCAGTAAGCTCACCGGAGGCTCACAAGCATGGTGAGGATGGCAAGCCATCATTTAGTAAGAAAATAAAGTCAAGCTTAGTTCTTGTCAGGAGGGCTTTTGCTGGGTTCTTCCTGCTGTAACGAATACTTAATGATGCCCAGTGTAACCACGGGCAGCTTAATAGCAGACAAATAAATGGAGTCTGTGTGTGCATACACTTGTTTACAAAAAGAAAAAAGGTGAAAACAACAACAGTAACAACAACAACAAAACTAGGCCAGCAGTGAAAGCTGAAATATTCTGTGAAGCCATGGGATCTGTTCGTGTTCTCCTTAGCACCCTCCCACTCTGTCTGACCATGCTCTTTTGGAAGGCAGGTAAAACCTTGCAAGTTCCTGTAGGTGAGGGAGGATTTTTGCTTATAGCAAGACATAAAGTAATTATGAAAATAAGCTTTGAAAACCAAATCTCTGTGGATCATGAAAGCCAGATCTCACTGATAAGTATTTGGATTTCATTGTCCATATAATGGTTTAATTCCCTCCCCAGTCTGACCTCTTTATGTGAGCATGCTAATTGGAAAGCTGCCAATATACCAGTTTTTGGCTCCTTACCGTTCAGAGTCTTTTATTTTTTAAGAACATCAAAGATACTTGTTTACGTTGTCCTTGCTAGCATTGTGGGTATAATCTGGCTTGTAAAGCCCTGATTGAAGCTAGACTGTCAGCACAAGGTAGGTCTGTTTGAGAAGGCAACCTGAAAGCAGTAACACTCATTTTGTTTATTTAAAGACGAGAAAAATGTGTGTGTGCATGCATTTGCGTTTAACAGTTTTATAGCTAGAACCATTATTAACGATGCCCAATAGCAATTTTATCTCATGTTATGATTAGTTTTATAAAGATGTAACAATTCTCAGGAGAGTGAAAACATGCAGAGTTGGTTTGCATTACATATGCAGTTATGTGCCCAGTATATATGTTGCAACTTAATTTCTTAAATATATATTGTGTAACACTTTTTATTCCTGAGTGCTGGTCTCCATAAGGAATAGAGAGGGTGGCGTCATGTGCTCTTCTGCACAATATGGTCATTCATCATTTTAGGAATTCTTCTGAGGGATCTTTATTGTCACAGTTTTAACTTCGGAATATTCTCTCAATCCACATTCACCCCTAAAAAAAACAAATTGCAGCATCAGCTTACACCAGACATTAATTCTTTAGCAAGCAAAAACCTGCTAAGTGATTCCTTTGTAAAGTTAAGATACAACCCAAAACTCTTGGCATAGGTTTCTATTGTCCTATGATTTTGTACAGGTTTTCCTTTCATGCCACCTTTCAGAAAAGCACAATGTGGAGTTTCAGTTTAGGTCAAAAGAACAATGGATGGCTCCAGCATTTCGTAAGGAGATACAGAATGACATTAAACCCCAAAATACTCACTGTCTGTCGGTGGAACTATTGGGAGTGCATTGATGTCCTTTTTCCTTTCCAGACCTTGAAAATGTCCAAACACCAAGACCTACGCCACTGGCCAGTGAAATTACTGCTTATATTTACACTCAAGGAAGAGAAGGTCCAAAGTGAGTGCTATGGAAAATGAACTACTTACAACCCTGGATAAAGATGAATTTGACTCCTAACCCACTGATTCTTTTTCCCTGGCAAAATATCCAGCAGCAGAAATCAGCATTTGCATGTCCTGTGAAAGAGTGGTCAGCCTGCTCAGATTTCCACTAGGTTTATGTAGACCACCTCTTTTTGTCTGGGCACGGCATCTCACGTAAGATTCTCTATATTGCTAGAAGCTAGCCACTTACTAGGTCCTAGTCATCTGACACATGGCTGAGGGGTACACGTTCTGCTTTGGGTAAATTATGCTTAAGAAATGGGTGTTTCTGAACGCTATGTAGATTTTGTTCTAGTAGGCTCCAGCCTGGCTCATCTCTTGGGCAACTCTGCTGAGGTTTAGAGTGGATATTGCATGGCTTCTTGGGCATTATGCCTCTCTTCTCTGAAGTATAGGTATTTGCATTTTGCGGTGTACATTTTGAGTAATGAAGAAGTGTGTGTTCTAGTCAAGTCATTAGTTAAGTTCTAATATGTCTGACGGATGCTGTGTATGTAAAACAAACAATGTCCCCACCTCAAAACAGGTACAGTCCAAGTCTAGAAGTAGAGTATCATCTCTTCTATATGAACTTGTACGAGGATTCTTTTGCACAAGCTCTTACAGACATTTGTTTCTTGGTTAAATTCTTATCCCCACCCCTAAAACAGACAATACAGCTCCCTTACTTACATTAACATCTAAAAAGTGCTGACATGCATATCATCTTAGCATGTTTACTATTTGACACTGCCTTCCCTCTGGATCCAGCTGTGTAGAATTTAATGCCAACCGCAGCACAAAGAATATTCCAGGGGAATTCCTCAGAACCTCCTTCTAATAAGCGTTGCTTTCAGAATGGAGTGAGGGGCCACTGTTCAAAGCAAGTAAAGCCCTCTGTATGCCTCCAGTGTTGCATAGCCTACTTATTTACTTCACTGCATTTACCTCTCCACTGTACATTTTACACAAAATATAACATCAGGGGAGGAACTCCTGTAACCTTCCTTGGAAAGTTAATTAATTTGGGCAGTTTTGAAATCTTTCTGATGTGCCTGTTGGCTTGGTAAGCCTTACATGTGATATAGTGGCTGATATTTAACTCAGACTGATGATTCAGTAGGCATTTTAAGATTTAGCAGAGTCTGAGGAAATATATTAGTAAAGATTTTTTGACATGTGAAATGTTCCCATTGATTTGGACCACCCCATCCCCAGCTTTCAGTAGAAAGTGGTAGATTTGTCTCCAAAGAATGACCAAAAACTTTAGCTATTTATCAGACTCAGCTGAGCCACAGAACCATTCCCTTACGGCTCAGTGGAAGCTGTCACCAGGAGCTGCATGGAGCCCAATAACTAATGCTAGTGAGTCTCTCTGTGTGGAAGTTTCTGCTTGATTCAGTAGGGCTGCAGCTTGGCTCCAGACACCTGTTAGACAGATTTTTGCAAGTCAATAGATAACCTAGCCAACAGAGTATCCAGTGCCTTTGTGTATGCTTCAGCTGCCAGTTGGTTTATCATCTTGGTCTGGCAAACAAAATTAGATATATTTATTGTCTGTTTCTTCAGCTCAAGGCTTCAGGGCCTTACGCATTTGTTTTCTGGCCAAAAGTCTGGAAGTGGACAACTGTGATGAATTCTAAGGCAAAAGTTTTTCAAAAGTTAAAAAGTTGCTTTTGCTGAATAGGAAGATGGGTTATTCCAGACATTCAGAGCAGAAGAGTCAGTGCGTGTTCAATGAAAGGGCTCACTTGTTCCCCCCAGCCTAATACAGAGAAGTAGGGAGCAATAATGTCCTGTTCTGTGGCCATTTTAGGCTGTCTTGGGTTGCAGTTCAGTATCAGAGTGAGAACAAGGGTTTTGTCTGTGAAAAGGAAGGAGCCCAAGGGTCAAGTTTGCACGATGCTATCCCTTGGTTGTGTAGGTGTGAGGGAAGGGGAACAAATCGCTCTTCAAAAAGAAATATTATATACTCTTTTCCCTCTCCCAATTCAAGAGAAAAAAGAGAAGGAAAAGAATTATAACTCCAAGCCATTCTCCTGCTCGCACTTCTTTTGGGGAATGCAACTACGCACTGCTGTATCTCAGAGCTATCCAGACAATAATAATTCTTATCACATTAAAGGATAGCTCTGAAGTAGAAAGGCACCTCCTTCCCTTGAAGACATTTGGACAGAGACCAGGATTTTGGGGAACTCTAATATAAAAAGGACACACGTGGCTAACTGGGATGAGTCACCTGATTTTTAGTTACAGGATTTAAATTTTACGCCACTCAGGCAGTGATAAGAAGCTTTAAAGAAGTGTAACTGTAAAAAAAAATCCCTCTTTTAGACTTCTTTAAGAATGCAAGAATATTGTAAGTAGCCTTAATGTAAACAGAAATCACTTGTATTGTGTACACGAGTTCTGGTTCTCTACTGGTATGCGCATACCCTGCTACATTTTGTGGGAGTGTAAAATTAGTATAGCAGATCTGAACTTTCTGGGTTCATTTTTTCCCCATGTGTGATAAAAATCTGTGAATGTAAATGCAGGAACAAAACAAGTCCCCGATAATACAGTGCTAGCATGGACAGCACAGTGGCACAATTATGATCTGGCTGTAACATAGTATTAGCTTAGCAATGACACACATATGTATGGACACTTTCTCTTCTCTTGGTTTTTTTTGTTTTGTTTGTTTGTTTGTTTGTTCTTTAATTGCTGGATGTGACATTATTTATACTGTAAAATGTATCCCTTAAAAACAGGGATCTAAGAAACCATGGCATTTTAATAAAAAAGTATGCAGATATTTGTGCAGGGGCAAGGAGGTGAATTAGACGGTGATATCTGATCAAAGAGGTTCTGAAAGGAGTAGAATAATTACTCATAAATAGGTTTTCAGGCATCTTTGTGAGATAGAGATTGTTGCCATTCCCAACATTTATTGTTTATGATGAATATTTTCAAGCTGTAGATGGCAATCGAGTGTACAACTATCGTAGATTTTTCCATGGGAGCTGGGGTGCTGCCTGGATTCCCCCCCCTTTCAAAAACTCGACGATATCAATATGTGAATATTTTGCTTGCACAGTTAACCTCCCTGAAGTCAATGGGGTCACTCTTGGGTGTCAAGTTACTCATGTGCTCTATCGAGCTTAGTAGTTTTAGAATATTTTCACAATGATAAGAGTTAGATGAGCTGACATATTTATGCCAGTGTGAGATCACCTCATAACTCATGAATGTGGAGAATAGTATGAATGTGTATTCAAAGTATTCCCTAATGAGGGAAAATATTTCAGGCTGCATAGGGCTTATTTTATAGATCAAGTTGTATACTTCAACATATTTAAAGTTTTAAAGAGTTTGACCTTACTTTAGTTTTACTGCTGAGTTTGCCATTAGCCATAAGCTATTTTGAAAGCTTAGGTGAGACATATCTGGTATACATGCCTCCTGCACAGAAATTAATTGAATCCTTTGTATGCGTAACCAATCTGGGGCTGATGCAATTGCTAAACTTCCTTGTGATTGTAATGAGCATTAAAAACTGGTAAGACTTTAAATTAGGTACATGGGACAGTATTTGAGTGTGGAGCTCCATTTCAAAATATTTGGCACTTAGTTCTAAATGGAATAGGAAAAGACAGAAAACTTTGTAATGGAAGGTGATTTTCTGAACGGGATGTAAACATGTTTGTCTATCCTTCTCTAGGCCTGATTTCATTTAACATTGTTCATAAATCTGGAAGAGATAGATAACATTTTAATAAAATTCAGATGCACCTATATTAATAAATGTAGGAAAAAAGAAAGAAAGAAGTAGCATAAGAGGCTAAATATATGGCAAAATAACTCTGAAATGAGTACACCAAACCAGTCAACAAGCACACAGCAGTACCAAAATTAGACTCTTTCTGCAAAAGTGCTGGTTAATATGGCTAAGAAAAACTTTCAGAAAACACGGATTACAAGTTCAGAAAAATACTCAGAAATTTTCAGTTCCTTTCAGAATAAGAAGGGAGTTCCAGTAACTTACTCTATGTCCCCCCCCCAAAAAAAAGGGGAAAGAAAATTGTCTTACCATGTAAATCAATTGCATTTAGAACTTATCAGTCATCCTATGTTATGCCCTGATCCTCAGATGGGAATATTTCCTGATCTTAATTTGCATGGAGGGATTCACTAATGTTTATTAAGTGGTAGCGCTGAAAACAGTTTAGAAGACAGCAGTGCAATACTTACATCTCTCTCCCATTGCCAGACATTTTGAATCCTCCAAAAGGACTTTGGGCATTTAAGGCATTGTAGCAATTTATCCTGTAACAGGAAGAGGCATTAAGTCCAACTGTGCTGTCAGCGAGGCCTTTGGATAACTCAGGGAGATGCTGAAACCTGTGGAGCTAAGGACACTGTATACCTCTTTGTAATAACAAATTTGTCGAACATTGAAAAGAAATGGGGGATTTATGCCACTAAAACAACACTCTGCTCCTTACTTATAGGGAGAATGGGATTTGGCTGTGAGGACTGGAGGAGGGCACTGAACACTTGGATGCAGCTTCAGTAATGAACTGTTAATCTGCAGACAAACCTCAGTGCCGGTTTATAACACAGAGCTATTAGATTTGAAATTGTCCTTTTTATCCCTGATTCCACATGAATCTTTAGTTTACCCAGGCTCGACATACCAAATTACAAGCTATTAAACTCTAGAAGTGGCATTACCTATTCCTAACTATGTACGAGAAGAGGTGTCCCCTTAGTTCCTTAGTGTTGTAGAAAGTACATGACTCTTTCCCCTTAGCAGAAACCTCTCAGGATTCCTCTGCTTCACAGAACGGATTCTTTATACTCTGCTTTGTTTATTTTCAGTAATGCCATTCAGCAGTGTGGCTGCCACGCTAATGGGAAGCAAGGCGCTTTCCAGTTTTCAATAGCATTCACCTGCAGTGAGCAGAGTCACACCACCTCCCTACAGCTGTTCCATATCTTGGTTATTGATTCACCACTAGGATGGTCTAGGTAAACATTTTTTCAGACAAAGGGTGCAAAGCTGAGGTGCCATAATGATAGTGAGTCAAACTCTTTATGTCCAAGAGCAGGAGTGTGATAACTTCTGCCTTACCAGACTGTCCCAGCCTGCATTGCTGAAGAGACTGTCAGGGCCTTGTTTATGTCATTTGTAAAGACAGCAGCCACCAGCCCAAAATCAGAATTGTTGGCTCTCTCTATAACTTCATCCATGGTTTTAAATCTCAGTATTTCTTGAACAGGCCCAAAAATCTGCAACAAAGATTAATCATTAATTAATAAACCAGCCCACTCAGAGGCATTTTATTCCTGTTTTATTCTGCTTTTTTAATTGTCTGCTCTCTCCTGTTGAACTCTTTACAAATTCCCATAGCAACATTCAGTAGTGATAATAGCTGTCTGTAAAATTGCATGAATTTCCCAAAGCAGTTGTCTCAGTGAAACTCAACCGTTCTTCCCTTATCTCTTCTTTGAGGTCTGAGATTTTACAGCCAATGACAAAAATTGAGCTTCTTTACCCAACAGATGTCATCAGTTGCTGTCTGCATAAGGATTTCTGGAAAGATAATACTCTTTTTTTTTTCTTTTAATATAGTGGTAATTTTAATTGTAAAAATTTTGTCTCAGAAAGTGAACAAAAGAAAAAAAAAATCATGTTTAGGACATTCTAAAATGATCTTGCCCGTGTGTGTGAATACCTCCTCCTTGGCAATCCGCATGTCATCTGTTACATTGGAAAACACCGTAGGTTCAATGAAGAAGCCCTTTCTTCCTAGCCCTTTACCACCACATTCAAGTTTTGCTCCTTCAGTAATGCCGCTTTGAATCAGTTCCAAGATCTTGTTGTATTGTTTTTTATCAATCTGAAAGAGAGAAGAAGCCGTTTGACTTCAGTGGTGCCCAGTGATAGGACAAGAGGTAACGGACACAAACTTGAACACAGGAAGTTCCATCTAAACATGAGGAGGAACTTCTTTACTTTGAGGGTGGCAGAGCACTGGAACAGGCTGACCAGAGAGGTTGTGAGTCTCCCACTCTGGAGACATTCAAAATCCGCCTGGACACCATCCTGTGCAACCTGCTTTAGGTGAACCTGCTCTGGCAGGAGGGTGGGCTAGATGATCTCCAGAGGTCCCTTCCAACCCCTATCATTCTGTGATTCTGTGACTTGCAGACCACGCACCTGACAATCAAGTCAAAATTGTTTTTGTAGGTAAGTCATGTCCCATTGAGTAGAGTCATGCTTATATTCACTGCTCTTTCAGTTGGAGATGCCAAAAATGTACAAATAGCTGCTGACTGTAACCTAGGGCTCAGTCTTCTTAAGGATGTATCCCCTTATGCATGTGGCTCAAACCACATTCTTGCTAAGCAATCTGGTTTATAAGCATAAACAAAGTAGACCATCAGTTTTTGGCCCAGCTTAACTTCCTGAAAATGGTATAAGCCCATCTGGTTATTAGTGGCAGGAACATTTTCTAAAGATCTGTTTCTAATTGTGCCCATTTTTCGCTTAGAATTCCTGTCTCTCTAGTGGTCTACAAACATAGTTATGGTTGTAGACAATTCTTGAAAGTAAGTGCCCACAGACACTTCTGAGAATTTCTCACTGTTTACAGCTGTATCTTGGGGGCTGAAGATCAGAATCTTGCTGTTAAAGATAGGAGGCAAACTTGCTGATATTTAAGATGAGAGTTTTTACTTAACAAGAAGCACCTTTGAGCTGCACAGATTATCTACTCCTTTAGAATTTTAATCTTGAAAATGTTTATCATGTCAGCTACCCTGGACTGTGAGTGAGTATGCATTGACTGACCTCTGTCCTAGTAGAGATTCAATGCTTCCAGGCACCTTCTGGGCTGTAGAGCCAAAGCACTATTCCTTTACCTGTGGACCTTGTTCCGTAGTTGGGTCAAAAGGACTCCCCACAACTCTCCTCTTTGCACGTTCTACGCTTCTTCTAACAAACTCTTCATAGATTGATTCTTCCACATAAATCCGTGAGCCTGCAGTGCAGCATTGACCTTGATTGAAGAAGACCCCTTGGTGAGCTTGTTCCACAGCATAGTCCACTAAAAAAACAAGACAGCATACGTTGCTCTGAAACATCGTAGACACATCTGCTATTGCACCAGTGTCATGTGTATTACATAGTGCCACATTCCCAAAACTTCAAAGCAGAAGTAAGATTTGGTTAAAAACAGTGACCAAATCAAAACATACTATTGTTGTGTTGGGTCATAAATGAAGATGATTCATTTAATTTTGTGTCATAATCCCTGTGAAAATACGTAGTTTTTAAACATGTCTGAAGTTGATTTTTTCCCCATTTATTCCACCCTGGACACAGCTATACTGGGAGGGATATTAGGAGCATTACAGCTGTTTCAGAAATACTAGATTCCAGGGGATCACTTGGGACTTCAGGCATCGTCTAGGTAAAGAAGGGTCCATAGGTAATACATTCCACATACCATCTCATGACACAGGCCACAAAATACTGCTTAATATCCCACTGCAAAAATTAAATTGAGACAGTGCCTTAATAGTCTACATGAGTAGGGTATGCAAGAACAACTTCACCAATGTCTTATATGCCAGCAACATGTGATCTATCAACTAAAACTCTTAAGAGACGTTAGGAAGCAGGTTGTGCCCCATATTATAGAAGTCTGTCTGACTGGGGTCAGAGGAGAGGAAAATTTGGCTGTGATCCCAAGTTTTCACTTGGTTTAATACTGCATATGTGAGAATTACAATTAACCAAGTACTTGAAAGAATTTGACTTTGATAATGGCAAAACATATCCTTCCCCAAAAGCCAGATTATTTTTCTGCAAGGCAGAAACACCTTCTTGGTGTATGCAGGTGATTGGGTAAGGCTTTAAAAATATAGGTCAATTATAGAACAATCAACCCTTGATTTCTACACTAACTTCCTTGGAGGTACAACTAACAAATCACTCTCCAAGCAGGAGAGGGGATCCAGTCATATTTAGACATTCAGAGCTAAATCCTCTCATTGGGTATAATAGCTGACTAGACAAGAACATTGAATTAATCCTTAAACAGTGTTGCCATACAACACCGTAATAGCTCTGTTATCGGCTGTAGCAATTTGGAACATTGCTTAAAGTATAATCTTTTATGGAATAAACAAAGCAATGGTTCTTTACTTTCAGCACATTGTAGACAACTCCGTCTAACAGAAATGTCTTATTCTGCCCTCAGTGCAGTGTTGAAAAAAAATTATATAGGTGTTCCCTGGACCACATTCAAATTTTCCCAGGCAGCTCCATGGAGATTGAAAACACTAGTGGATAGACCTGATTAACTGATGTTTCTTACTCTATTGTTAACACAGTTTTTCACCGTGGGCTCTAACCATTCTTCTCTGGGTTTTTTTGTGCACTAAACTTTCAAGACCTTTGTCATGCTTTCTGCTAACTTTTGGCACACAGTGTTCCTTAAAAAGAACAAACAGCTCCTTTGGAATGGTGAGCAAATTTTCTGCTGTTCTTAAATAATCAGAGCTTTGAAGTCTGAATCTCAGGTCAAGTGCTGGTGGTTGTAATTATGGGAAGACCAGACAGCTTTAGTATGATATACTGCGGACCTGGCAGTCCTGAAGAAGACTACGCTCTCCTCTGTGACCTGTTCTCCTGTTGCCTGCAACTTCTCCCCAGGTCCTCAACCTTATTTGGCAGATACAGCAAGTCACAGATAAACTACAGCTCTGTGTGTGCAGCTGGGAGCATTTCTCCTTCCCCTGTGGAAAGCCGTAACACAGACCTGCCCACCAACATATCTACTAGGAGCGTTCAGGTGATCCAGTCTGAGTTAGTAGGTGAGGGATGTTTGAAATGTGGTGATTTCTGGTGGGAGATGGAGATGAGTAACTGGGGTAGAAGGCCGTAACATCTGCATCTGGCTCCAGGTGCCTTTTTAGCTTACCAGGATGGCTGTGGCTGTAATTTAGACCCCCAACTTTGTAAAACATATCTATATAGAAAAGCTGCTGAAAGTTCTCAAGCTTTCCCTAGTCTTTCAGACATTGGTAAGTTTTGAAAACGAATATAAGATTGTAACCAACTCTTGTACTTCATGCTATTCAGAATCATTCTTCTATTCGCCCTTCCCTTTTAAATTAAAAGGAGAAATCCTTATATGTCTATTTGTTTGGGTTACAAAGTTCTCAGAAAATGCATTGAGTACAGTGTGCCTGCATACAGCCTGAAACAATAGCTCAAAGCAAGGTGTGAACTGTCCCATTCATCTTAATGGGGTGTTAACTTCAAAACCTCCTGCAGACAGTTTAGATATCAACATTTTTAACTATTTCACTGCTGATCGTTTAAGCAGAAACTTGCAGTTTGGGTTTTTATCATATCCTAAATGGCTGTCCTGTACCTTCTCAAGTGCCAAAAATCTCAGCTGCGCAACATGATCCAGTTGCCAAAATCTTCAGCTCCCTGCTGACAGTGGCAATGAGGATTTCAATAGACAATTCTTCAATTGTGAAAATTTAAAAAATGGAATAATATCCATTTATAGCTACTATCAAAACAGCTTAACAAAGGACTACTGCACTGACTAAGGTTAGCAGCTCAAGTGTAAATTAAATCCCTCCCTTTTTATAATTACTGTGAAGCAAAAAAAAAAATCACAGAATTTCCAGATTTAAAGCACTAAACCACCTTGCTGCAGAGTTTAGGATGACAAATGTGTACGGGATCATGTCTGTATGCTTGGTTATAACTTTTTTCTGTTTTCTTGTCTATGAATCTGTGGGTTCAAATGTTCCCTTTTTATAAAAAATATCACACCTTAGGCTGCTTCTGTAAGATTAAACAAAGCAATTAGATACAGCTATACTAGTCCATTTCACTTTGTATGAACCATATACCCTAAAATGAAAAAAAAAAAAAAGACACCACACAAACATGTTTTTAAGAAAAATATGGAAGTGCTGACTTACAATCAGCATCTGCAAAAATAATGTTTGGGCTTTTCCCACCCAGCTCCAGTGTAACTCTCTTCAAATTACTCCTTCCAGCTGCTTCTTGGATCAGCTTCCCAACCTGAAAGGAAATGGAGACACATTTTACAGGGAATGTAGTCATACAGTTCACTTTAACAGCCAATGTTGGCTATCGCTGGAACTGAGCTTTACATAATCCAGCAGGTTCTTCAATCCAAACAGATTCTCATAAGCAGTGGACAGCTTTCCAGCTTTTTTTCTAGAAACTGAGATGGGATAAGGCACAGCCCAAAGTGTTTATACCCTTCACCCATTTGTATCTATGCGAAAACAGCTTGGGGTTTTCTTTTAGGGTGCTTTAGGAAGACTGAATTAAAAATCTGAAATTGGTGTAACTAGAATTAGTTCCATGCAAACTAGTGGCATCTTCTCACTATTAAGAGGTTTAGGTGTATAATTTTTAGTGGGAAAAAAAAATTAGATCTGATATCTGAGGATGTATTAAGCATGTATTAAGTTTAATAATTCATTAGTTGTAACTGCTATCATACTGCTTTATATAGTCCAGGCCTTAGTTACCCCAGATGATCCCTGCTTTTAGAATTTATTTCACTGCTACGCTTATAGTTACGAAACTGCTAGCCAACCTGTTGGTAGGAGGGCATTTGTTCTCCTCAAAATACGGTTCTTGGTGCCCAAAGGTTTACGTACTTTGACCATGAAATCATGATCCAGAATATGTCAAATTCTGATGAAATCATCAGCCTTTTCTGCAGGATTAACAACACACATCAGAATACCAAGTAGGGCAAGAAGTTACAAAAGCACCATCCCAGACCTGACCCTCAGCTGCACTACAGATAATCTTAATATGGGTTGAGGAGGTCAAAAGCACCTCCAGAATGTCTGTGTAGACTGTGGCATCAGCTGGAGCAGAATGCAGCCCTGTGGCTGGAGCAGCCACAAATTGCAGATCTCGCCAAGGAACATGAGCGTAGATTAAATGGAGTAGCAATCTGACAGCTACATAATTGACGTGTTCCCACGTACAGTTGGAGAGGCAGCTGTGCTCCCTGGAAATTCTCCCCTCCCTGGATCAATGATCCAAAATAGATCAGATTTTATATTGTTGCAGCGTAACTATGCCCATTTTGCAGCTAAGGAAGTAATCACAGGTAGATTTAGGCTCCTACATGGTAAAACACAGGATTAAAAGTATCTGTTGGATATTGAGAATCTTGAGAACCTTGGTAAATGCTTTCTTTTAACTGGGACGTGTTTTAAGGTCACAGAGAAAGTTAGATGTGAGTCCAGTGCTGGACTTTTTTCTCCACGTAGTACTCTGTTCTCTCTAGCTGTTTCCTATTTCTAAGGTCAGGTGAGTGAGATTCCCTGCAGTAAGGGGTTAATGAATGAGAAGCTGAACCTCTTAGAGAACTAAAGGCAGTCTGCTGGAGAAAGTTAAGTCAGCACTGGAGTAATCAGAAAGCAAATGAAACAGAAACCAGGGCCCCCACAGAAAAAACAAAGCAAAAACCCCACAGGATAATGAAGGAATTGTCAACCACTTCATGTGCCTTTGTGATTAACTGTTTATCTGGTGATACCACAGTCAAGTGTGACTGAGGTTATTTCTTTAAAAATAAAATAAAATAAAATTAAAATTAGCTTCTTTTCTTTATCCCTGTATTGATGGAAAGGAGTGTTGACATTATCATGAAATTCCTTGCATATCCCCTTAATTGGAGCTGATTTTATTGCTGTGTTTGACTGACAGCCAGAAGTGAACATGAAAAAGAAGAACCTTTCTGCCCTCCACCCCCACCACATACATCGAGCACGTCATCTGGAAATTCCAATCTCTCAAATTTGCTGAAAATGTACACTGGAAACCAGTGAGAGTGCTGTGTTTATAGCCAGTGCCAGCCAATGCCATTCACACCCTCACTCCCTCTCTCAAAGAACAACAACCACCTATTTCCCGTCAAAAATTCACAAAGAGCAGAACAGACCAAGGAAGCCAGAGCAATGTGTCCAGCCCACCATCTCAGCCTTCCATTTTCCCACTTTAATGTCAAAACTCTTTTGTCCATGTAAGTAAAGATTTTTAAAGGATTCTATGCAAACAAGTGATTGGCAAATATGCAAGTACAAATATTATGTATATGGCAAATATTAAAGTCCAAAGGGCTTGGAGACAATGGTGTTAACTTGGAAAAGTATGGTCCAGAGTATTGTTAATACAGGGAGGTTGTTGTCAAGTTTCCAAGTATAAACTTAACAGACAGCTTTGCTGTGTCCTTCCTGTTAGAAAACAGTGTAGACATCAGGATGGTAGGGCTCATGCTGATCAGCATTTTTGTTCACTGTACTCCTATTGTGCCCTATGTACTTACAGGTTGAGAAAAGTCTTGGGGAAGGCACCAGCGCTGTGATTATTCAGTGACAAAGGCAGCCTTTTGTGACTGACCTTCTCTTTATGGAGAAAGACAGCATGAAAGGGATAAGTGATAGTGTTCCAATCTGTATGGTCTTTCAGTACATGCTTCCTGTGGTGTCTCTCAGCTATATCTGTGAGCTCCCAACAGGCAGTACAGCCTTGCGAGGGAAAGCTGGAAGAGAGGACTCCCCCACAGATAATGGAGCTGTGCGATTATTCAGCAGGAATGTTGGCAGAGAAAGCCTTGACTCCCCATCCTTGTTTTGAATAGGCTTCAAGATTGATATCAGGAGTATCCCTGGATAGCTTGTGAAGCACCATAACCTTGTAAGCTGCATGGAGAGTGAGGCAGATGTAATTTGGCCTATCTCAAAGAAAACAATTTGTTATTCAGAACAACAACAACAAAAAAGATTAAAGAAGCATTTTGCGGCACCCCTGTGCAAAAAAGCTACTTGAAGAATAGTCCTGGAAGGATCTGTTTCTGGACTGTGAACTGTATGACATCAGGCATTGAGAGTGCATCAGGATATAAAACACTTGACTATTGCTTATTTATGCCTTCTGTGTTTGGAAGTTTAATGTCTCTTTCAAGAGGAGGCTTACACAGTCACATTTAAATACTTTGTGCGGAAATTCAAAGTCGTCTGTTGCCTTTCATTTTCTCTTAATTTTCTGGCTTCAGACAAAAATCAGTGTTTCTAAATGGTACAGGTGGGTTTGCCTGTTACTTTTAAAGCACTGGAAGTCTCACAAATCAAAAGCAAACCTCCAAGGTTTGTGATACTTCTTCTACAGCTCTGTCAGAATGTCTGGCTTCTCTGCTCTGAACTTGCCTTTGATCGCAGATCCACATTAAGACGTTAGGGAAGACCTGAACGTAGGGTAACAGCAGTCTAGCTGAACCGCAGGTAATTTTCTTGCACGCTGCCACAGACAAGACTGTGAAGTTAATACTGCACAGGAAGCTACATAGATTAAAAGATTCCATGAACAGTGCAAAAATTGACAGAGGAGACACATCTTCTGTTACTTAGGCATTTTAAGTAAACGGGCTGCCCATCTTTGCTATTAGACCTTTCTTGGGATATTGAGAGAGTATCTGATGATATTCTGTAAGTGTAAGTGTTTTAAGTTACAAGAGATTAAGTTTTGGGGAGATGGTATAATCAGACAGAAAATGTCTATGTTTTTTCTCTATGTTTTCTAGAATTGCAGTTTTCTCTCTACAGCTGTTGGGGCACTGCATGTCAGTGTTTTGGCAAAACCTTCAAACCCATGCTGCTGCTTACTTAGTCTGTCTGATTTTTTTTAAATTCCAGATTGTATGCAAAATCTTTCTGAGAAATATTTTAGGACTGCATGGCATGTTCAGGGCNTGCAAAATCTTTCTGAGAAATATTTTAGGAAAATATTAGGAAATATTTTAGGACCTGCATGTTCAGGGTGTGTTTCTAGTGAAGACAAGTGAATTTTGAAATATTGACATGAAGAAGAGCAACTTTATTTGACTGTGCAATGCCCTGTGTGAGAATCAGCCCAGCAAAGAGCATAGTGAATAGGGCAGCACAAGTAAAAAGGCAATCCCAAACAGAAATTCCTGGAGAGAATCCTAAGCTATAAATGGCTTATTTGTTCCTTGGGTTAAATCCTGGCCCCATGGAAGTCTGTGGCTAAACTCCTGTTAACTTTTGACAGGGCTGATACGCCACCCTACTTGTTTCAGTTTTAAGAAGGTGAATCCTTTTGACACATATCCTTTATAGGCAAAGAGGCACAACAGTTGTCCAAGGACAGCTCCCTAAATTCTACTGAAAACACCAAGGGAGGAAAAGGGAAACAACTAGTTTTCATTCAGGAGGCACAAGCTATCCAAAATATGCTTCAGCAGAAGCAAGAATGAATGATAATGTAGCCTCCCTAAATCCTTCTTATTTCGAACTGGGCACGTGTGTAGCATGGTAAGCTAACTGTTGACTTCTCAGAGCAGATCAAATCACCTTTGGGATTCATGTTGCCAAAGTAGAAAATGGCAGAATGTAATTCTTCATGATATCCAAACCCCGCAAGAGATTGTGTGATCCAGGAGAGCTGACACAACCCACTGCTCGTGCAGTAGGTAGACATTCTGTCTACATCGTGCATTGTGACATTCATCTCACTTCGGAAATGAAAGGAGAATCCTGCTGAGTAAATTAGAATCAGTGGTAATACAGCTGTTAGCTACAAACATTTGTTTGGCATGAATCAATCTCGACTCTCCTGTAGTTTGCTTTGATGGTCTCTCTAGTATCTTGTTGACTAATGATGAGATCATGGTTTGTTAATCTAAGTGCATAAAGAAAACATTCTGCCAAGCAAAATGCAGACTCTTTTGCTGGGGTTTATTGCAGTTGTTTATAGACCTTTTGTTTACACAGGCATCCAAACCAATTTGTTGGATATTTATTTGGGTTACTCCAGAGAACTGCATGAACACAGACCTGAACCCTATCTTTAATCTGTCTGCATTTTAATGGGACACAGTTTGAACAAAGTGGAAACCAGCCACTTAGGATACTTTTCTTGTTGGCCAGGGCTTCAAATGTTTTGTGTGCTATCTGTAATTCTCATCTTGAGAGCGTTTTAACAATGGGAGAGAGTCGTAAGCCACTCTGATTTGGAGGCAACACAGTTGTTTTTGAACAGAAGTTATTAGAACTTGTTAAACTTTTGCAACAAGCAAAATACAATTTTTAATCCAGCCCGTGCTTTAAATGCACATATTTTTAAATACGTAAGTTCTTGCTCTCCGTAATCATCTCTAATCTTAAACTGAGAACTACTGCACCCAACCATTCCACGTGCACCAGGAATTTGCAGGTACCCAGTTCCCGTTCAAATGAAGCACACGTATACAGACATGGCCAGACAGCTCACACAAGTCAAAGTGGCTGTATTTGCAAAACTTGTAACTGAATTCACAGATTTGAGTGGAAATAAAGGCAAATGAAGAGTAAACCAGCTTCTGATGGGTGCTTTTCTCTGCTATTTCAAGGCCTCTCACCTTTGCTACTTAGCAAAAGTTCTTTCAGAAAATGAGAAGGTAATATGAAGAACCTCTCTGCATTTCTGATATGTGTAAAATTGTCCCCTCAGCAGCACTTGTCTTGGAAATAAATAAGGTTCGCTGTTCATTTAACTGGAGAAGAGAAGGGACTTGTGTAACCTCTCCTGTACTTCTGAGCTCTGCAGCCCAACAGCAGACACACGGGTAAGCCAGACAGCCTGACTTTGGATCTGTTCTTAAGCTCAGAAAATATAAATGACTGAGTTTTATTTTAATTAAATTGTTGCTAGTAATTTTTTAAAAGGAACTCAAATAGATAGGAATACATGGAACAGTGCAGAAGCTGAAGCCAAGAGGGGCAGAGTAAAATGGAAAAGCATGTGTAGTGAACTTTACAGAACCACTCCCAAGGTCCTGGTGAGTGAGAGTTTCACCCTACAGCTAGCAACCAGAAAGATCAAGGAGAAATACAGTATGACGTAATGAGATATTTAAATTGATTTGGGCCTTTCAAGGGAAGGTAGGAAAGGGATAGGAGCAAGTGTTGACATGGTCAGATTGGCTGGAAGAAAGATTGGTTTTGGCAGTTTAAGTTTCATCTGATTGTGGAAAATGAGGAAAAAACGTGTCAGTGAAGCCTGAGAGGAGACTGCCGTAATTAAGGAGGATCACGGATTAGCCCTGGTTCACTAAAAACAACACAGTAAAAATAAACACTTTTGTTAAAATGCCCATATCAAACAAGCTGCTGAAGAATCTAAACCAAAGCAAGCAGAGAAGCCAAGAAAGCTGCTGGAATCTAGAAGGCACAATATTTTTAGGCTTGCTTTCATACTCAGTATGGTTTTCTTTCTTTCAGTGTGACAGTTGTCAAAGTGAAATTCATAGCCTGCCAAGTGCCTGCAGAACCTTTCCTAGTAAACTGTAGAGGGAAGAGTTTTGAGAGCCATGCAGTAGGGGACCAGGAGAGGAGGTGATCAATGGGAGGGTGTTTCATAAGAAGCAGGCTAAGGGATGAAATAGTTGGCAGACTACTCTTTTAATGTGTGTGAGCTAACCCATAAAAGGAAGGGTCAGAAGGAAAGGGGGAGAGAAAGGGAATTAAACAGTGATGGTACCACAGAAAAAGAGATCTTTATGATTTTTCACATATTATTTGGGGGGGTGTGAAAAGTAAATAGTGGTACTTAAAACAATTTTCAAAGCACTAGAGAATCTAAGAAAGTGAAAAGAAATAGGCCTCACAATGTCAGGAGTATCCAGACTAATGCATGGATGACAAAGCCATTGGTTGCTATCAAATACAATTGTCCACATGCACCTTTGGGCTCAGGAAGTCTTTAAATTGTTGATTACCAGAAGCTGTGAGGCTACAGCAAGGAAAGGATCACTCTACACATGCTCTTTTCTTCTATAAGCATCTGTTACTGGTCATGTTGCAAGATAAGGTGCTAGGCTGGATGGATCTTTGGTGTGGCTACGTCAAGCTTTATTGAGTTAAGGTCATGAACTTGGCCTTTTGGATCATATTCGTATGGATTGGATTCTACAAATTTTGGAAGACATTAGCATTACATTTTTTGTAGGAAGAGCAGCCTGTTTTCTGCATTTAAAAAACTTTGCAGATAATCAATAGCCTGTTTTTTGTGATTTTTACAGGCAAATGGAGAATTTTCATTAGCCATAAGCATATACGTCAGAGAATTTATATTTTTGTCCAAAATAACATCATGGTGAATGTTTGAGAAAAACTGTGCTTCCTACATCTAAACTTGAAGATCTCTGCTTTTGTACTGTTAGGTTTTACCATTAACTCACTCTAGTTGAAAGTATTAACTGCCTTAACTAGCACCCTAACACCTGGATTGAAACGGGGGAATGGAAGTTAATATCGTGGCGTTTATATATCTGATGGCTATTGGAAATCCACATCACTGGAGTGTACAGCTGACATGCCTCAGACAAGACCAGAGAGACAAAATATTTCCATTATTCTTATTTCATTAGAAATTGAAATCTGTTTTGGAGAAGTCAAAGACTCTATAGTACAGCTCATATCGCAGCATTGTGTTTAAAATGTTACAATGTTGACTTGCTGTTACAAAAATTCAGTGTTACAGGAAATCAGAAACAATATGGAATAGTTTACACTAACTCTGCATTAAAACACTCCATCTGTTCTTGCTTTAGGTTCTTAGAGAATTGCTTTTTCATCTCTGTAATGCTTTTCACTTCCTATTAGTAAGGCTTTTAAAGGTAGGCACTGAGTTAGTATAAAACCCACAGCTTTTGAGTTTAAACGCCTATTAAAACTAAAGCTGTCTGGAACTACAATAAAAATTTATTTTGGCTACAAAAGACAACTTTGAAACCTAACCCATCTGTATTTTTCCTCCTCCAAACAGTGCAACTTCCTGTATAATAGAATATTTATCTTAAACAGAGACCACATATCTTTATGAAAACAATTGTTTCAATTTATGGGGGGTAATCAGCTCATATTAAGGTTTTGGGTATTGCAGGATGCTAATATAAATTGGCTATGTGAGATGTAATGATTAGAGTAATTCCACAGAATAATCTGAAATCTGATGTTGCCGTTGACTTAGGATGTAACCTGTGTATTTTATAATCTAAAATTGCCATAAAAAATCACGTACAGGCATACAATAATTCCAAAACCACTGAGTGTGTGCAAATTAGGCATATGACTGCAGCTACATTTTACTGGTAATTTGGGCTCATGTATGGTGACTTCCAAACTCGATTACAGGCTAATTCCACCAGGATAATTTATATGAAATAACTGAGCTGGTCTCTGCAATCCCTGGGCCCACCAGGGAGATGATACCCACACATATCTAGTAGGGCTGCTTGGTTAGTGAATTTGTCAACTCAAATCAAAAACAAATTGACTCACTGTGAAGAGCAGTATCCCTGGGATGCATAAAGCCTCTCACTGCCACGAGTGGGAGTCAAACATATCAAAGACAGACTGGATCCCTGGGGTTTAGCTCCCTCCATACAATAGTTTGTCAGATTTTGAATTGAAAAGGGCCGGGTTTAGCACTCTCTAAATATAACCAGCCCTGCAACTCCCACTGAGATTCCTTTCTGTCTGCCTTCAGACGATGAGATAAGGCCCCTTCTCCTGTGACTTCAGTCTGGAGTACCTCTATCATCCCCACCCCAACCCTGATAACAGCCGGCTTTGCACATATTTGAGAGCAAGGCACGATCTGAGTTTTGAGCGATTCGCTACTCTTTTTGTAGATTACAGCCTTCGTCTTCAGACCGAACCTCCTCTGTAACACCTGCATCATAGACTCATAGCAAGACATTTTGGCATCCCAGAGACAACTGACTCCCTTCATCTTCTGGCCAGCTTCTTTCCATCATTTTGGGAGCAGACACCTTGGACAATCTCCTTTTCTCCCCGCACTCCTTCGTTTTAGACCTCCTCCTCATCCTCAATATATTTGAATGCAGCATCAAACTTGAAGTCCATTTGCCCCAATTTGCCCCCTTCCTCTCCCCTTTTCCCCAAATATGCCAAGATACACAAACTATGGATGCTAAAGCAGCATTTGTGTGTGCTGTGATATACACGGGATGTTCTGCCTACTTGCATGTGATTCACATCCTCATAAGCCCACAGGAAATCCCAGCAATATTTTTCCAGGCATATCTCCTGCACTGAGGTGCCGAGCACAGCAGGGGCTGGAGGAAGGGAGCCATTTCGGCTTTGGAAGTACTGCGGTACATAAGTTAGCTGGGAAGGACAGACCACTGTTATTTAGATGTAGCTCTTTTACTCAGTGACAGTGAGAAATGTGGCACGAGGACTTAATACTATCTCCCTAAGTATTTATTCACATTTCACAGTAACATATGCGTGAATTCTCTTACCTCAGTGGATCCAGTAAAAGCAATTTTATCAATGCCAACATGAGATGCTATGGCTGCACCAACAATCGGACCAAATCCTGGCAAAATATTGATAACTCCTGGTGGAAAGCCAGCCTGTCAAAATAGGAATGAATGAAGTGAAGCATGATTTATGAAAACTGACAGAGCACATTAAACCAGGCATGTGCTGGTAGTTCCTTCCCCACAAGGAGAGACAGAGACATTATTCCTGTCAATTATTCTTACCTCCTTGATGAGGGCTCCCATATAGAGAGCGCTGAGTGGTGTTTGTTCTGCTGGTTTAATAACTACTGTATTGCCACAGCACAGAGCTGGAGCAATCTTCCATGCAAACATCAGCAGGGGGAAGTTCCACTGTAGGAAAAAATAAAAGTTGATAGATGGAAAAATATTGCAGTGGTGTTTTGTTTTCAAGATGTCAAGCTGCTACCTCACTTATTTCTCAGGCTGATCCTCAACATAAATCTTGCCCAGCACAAAGCAAGGATTTTTTTTAATTACTGCCGTTAAGAAAGCAACAACAGTGACCTTCTAGTTCTTTCTCTCCTGTTCAAAGAAATACAGCCCCCACCCACAGACTTTATAAAAGAATCTTCTGTTATCTGTTAATTTTTTAGTCACAATTTTTTATTTCATTTACTGTTTTGCAATTGGCACTCCTAATTCCCCCATGACAAATAGTTCTTGCTTCTGATACATTTGGAAAGAACTGTTTGTTCATGCTGAAGCATTTCTGGATGTAAATTTCCTATGCCTGAATACATCTTAAGACATAAAGTTTGTACTCAAAATTTTATCGTCCTTAATTGATGGGATTACAATAAAAAACCCATAAATGTCAATGCTCGGTCAAAGCATTTAATTTTCTTGAAAACTTCTCACTGAACAATTTATATGGAAGACATTAACAGTAAAAACCAAGTTGAGAAACACTCTTTGCTGATATGAAATTTTATATCATCATTAATTTCAACTTCATTTAACTGCAGCAACAGCTGTAGTGAATTATATTAGTTTGATGCAAAAACAAGTTGTGGATAAAGATAAGAGTAACAAGCGTTTCTGCATCAAGGCCTGACCCTAACAGGTTAAGTGGTTAGTCCCACTGATTTCAGTGGAAATGCCAGAGTAATAAAATAACTGCGTTTGCACAATCACTCTTATAAATGCATATAATAATCTCCTTTGGAAAGAAAATAGAAAATATCAGTCACAGAGAGTCTGCCACTGGCCAGAACATATTATTGCCTGATGCATATCAGCTGCCACTCTCTTGGACATCTCTCTAGCCCCTGGCTAGCTTGAAAAAATACACAACTGTCTTTCCTTCACCGAACACCCAATTTTTTACTCCCTCCGTTGTTTATAAACTCTGGAGACAAAGTGATGTTTTAATTCCATCTCTAGTATATAAACCTGGGAGGGGAGCTCTAGGCCCAACAGTGTGCTGACAGCCTGCACTTCTAATGGTATGGCAAGGAGAGCTCTGCCGAGTTTTATAGGGTAGTATATAGCCCTGTTTATGCTACAAAGCTGGCAAAGAGCATATGTTGTGATGGAAGCTAGGACCTGAAAGAGTATGAGGAGTTTAGTGTTAGGTTTGCTGTTTAATTTTATTTTTGCAATAACATATTTGCTAGTGTAATGGCTAAGTGCATGCAGCGGCCCAGGGGCTGTACTCGGTGACTGGTAGCTGTGGAGGAAATACATAACAGATTAGCAACAGTCTTGGAATAGATCCATATGATAGCCACGTTGA
Source organism: Anarhynchus alexandrinus (assembly GCA_008711295.1). Taxonomy (NCBI): domain Eukaryota; kingdom Metazoa; phylum Chordata; class Aves; order Charadriiformes; family Charadriidae; genus Anarhynchus; species Anarhynchus alexandrinus. The sequence continues at coordinate 8,077,825 of VUYV01000008.1, read as the reverse complement.
AGTTTTGGAGGACAAACCTGGGGAAAGAATGAACAAGTATGGTAGATGGCTGGGAACCCTGAACAAAGAGTTTTACAAATCTAAACTAAATAAATCCTGCTTTTGGCATGATCTTCAGCCTGTGGCCAAGTTTCTTCAACAGGTCTGTCAGTTAAGCTTAGTGAGACAAGCATAAGAGATGTCCAGCAGCTTTGGGGTTAAATGTTGGGGGTGTCATTTTGCAAATGCTTATCCATGTGCTTGGCTGAAGAAAGGGGACACAGAACGGGGACAAAGCTGTGGCATCATTCATTCCTAAGGACCACTCGCAAGTCAAGTTGGGAGAGTGTGTAGGTGTTTGCAGGACGGGTATAGGTACAGAGACTGAGTCGTTTGCGTGTTTCTCTGAGTTTCTATGGAGTGCCAAACACAATAGCCACCCCTTAACAAAGACATGAAATACCAACAAATATAAATAGGGAAAAACATTGTTAAAGTAATCTGTTCTGGCTGCTCCTCTTTTAATGGAATTGCTGCACATTGCTGTTCAGTGGTTTTGTGGTTAAAATGAACAAAATAAAAAACAACATCAACAAAAATTTCAGAGAATGTCCTGATTAGTTCCCCAGTGCTTTGTCAAGGAAAAAAGCTTCCACACAATGTTTTAATAGCTATATGTGAGCCTCCCATTGAAATTTCTGCCAAAGCCTGTTAGCTGGTCCTTCTGAAAAAGTTAGCTTCTCAGTGTAATTCCCATGCAGCGTTCAGCAAGAGTATATTAAGGATGTATATTGGGGTGTAAGGGGAGTATTAGATTTGATGAAATGCTGTGTTTCTCTCTCATAACAAATAAAACAAACATTTCATGTCTTTTATTAGCTACACAATGTTAATTGTAATGATATGTCTCCTGGAGTTTCCTTTTCTCCTCCAGCCTTGTAAAAGAAATAGCAGGAAAGAATGGAATTAAAATGCATCACATTCTCCCAGGAACTGAGGAGCCTGTTAAATCACAGTAAAAACTAAATAAATAAAAAGACTACCACAGCAAAGCATCAATTTTCCATAAGTTGTGTGAACATCCATAACCACTGACAGCATATTAACACTGTGTTTTGCTTTGCTTGTTTTAATCATGAGAATTCTATGACTTGAGAACTTAACTCCTAATAACAGAGCCTAAACCCTATTAGCATGTTCAAATAAGCATTTGCAGGGAGGCTGTTAAAGATATGTCAACAATATGAGCTCAGCTTTTTTCATAATGGAAAACACACATAGCTGAGGACCATGTTTTATGTGTCTTTAAAGAGAGCTGGTTCAAATGAAAATAAATACAAAGCGCTAGTAGAGATACTCACAGGGATGATCTGTCCACACACTCCGATGGGTTCGTGTCTTGTAAACGTAAAATAATCTCCATCTGAAACAGATGAGCATGGTTACTCTCAAGTGCAGTTTGACTTGGCAGAACAAAAAAAAAAAATAGAGGGGGGAAAAAGCTCTAAGGATCAGCCTTTGATGACAGTAAAAGAAATAAAGAAGTCATGGAAATGTTTTTTCATGAGCCAGCATGGGAAACCTAGGTTCAGGAGCAACCTAATTGTTCTTTCTGTAGAACAAAGGAAGCAGACATCCCTTCAGAAAGTAACCTGCTTTGTTCCTTGGGAAAGAGGACAAGCTGTACCACAGAAAAAAAGGGCGGCAGCAAGGAAGCCACTTACTGGCCTCTGCTGATTTTAGGGTGAGAGAAGTGAAGGAAGAGTCACAAAGGCAATTTCCTGAAAGGCGTGACTGGAACACAGCGATACAAAGGTATATATACAAGTAGATGTGCCATAACAGAGTACCATGCATCTCACTCATCTTCCATTGAAGACACAGGCAGCTTGAAGTAATGGAATGATATACCACAATCTGTAGATGTGGAATGAAGAGAGGAAGCCTGTGACTGAAGTGGAAGTGAGCATAACTTACTGCAGGGGACAACACTAAGGAGAACACAGGGGTCATCTTATAGCCATGCTCTGATAGCTGACTTGCAGAACAAGTATCAGAAATGGCCTCAAGCTAAATAGGCAGTCAACTGAAGTTGACAGGAAAAAGTTGGATGCAACCAGAAAACAAGACAACAGGGAATGAGAAAAGTTTCCCACAAACCTTTTGGGCAAGGTAGAGGTGAATAAATTAATGAAGTCACTGGAAACTTGGAAATGATGGACTTTTCTCACTGGACTTTTGACAGAAATAAGAATAGGGACTAAGAGCGATCCTAACAACAAAGATGCAGGAAAAGCAGATTGCATGTTCACAAACAGCAGGTGCGGATGGTATGAGGGCTAAAGCGAACAACTCCAGGAGTGAGAGATATTGTTAGTTAAAGTGAGTGCTACAATCTGCAGTCCCTAACTAAAGCACTGTTGAGTTCAGGGCAGCCTGAGTCAGTCATGAAATAAACAGATCTGCGATTTGGGGTCAGGCCTGTGGTCTGTGGGAACCTTTCACATGGCCTGGCCTGCTCAGAGCGGCCGGCCTCTGTGCTGGCTCACTTTGCACAGCTGGTATAAGGGACTGTCATGGGGGCTGATGGAGTTCATGCTCTTTCACAAAGCCGCACGGTTGTTGCTGCTTCAGCACTTGCTGGTGGTCTGGGAGGACATGCTGAGGTTGTACATGCTGTGATACAATGTAGGTTTCTTTCCAATTGATAAAGAGCAGGAAAATGACCTGCTCTGTGTGAGGACCGGTTAAGGTATTGTCTAACCATCAGCTTTGTTAGTGTGCTTGGCCTGCAGCTGCGCAAAGTAGATTTACAGCACTTTTGTACCCAAACTGAGTATTGTAGCTGTATAAACTAGCCCAGGCTCAAACCACCTCTGAATTTAGGTCAAATGTTTTTCAGTGAGGCTACAGCTGAGGGAAGGGCTACGCTGAAGGCATGAGCTGAATGTGCCCCTCGGCCACTGGGGGCCATGTGTCACCCATGTGCTTGGTCATCTAGAAAAATGTGAATCTCTTTACATAGAAAAATCATTTCAAGTAAGTATGTGAGAATGATGAGAAGGTTACCTAGGCTCAATCACAGGAGGTGATTTACCAGGACAGGAAATGTTCAGACAGAGGAAGGGAGTAAGAGGAGGAGAGATTACAGTGCTTTTGCTCCCATTGTCACTGCCCAGTGCAGCAGTATGTGCTTTCCTCTACGTGGTGTGAGAGCATGCGGGCAGCTGTGGCCTCTAGCCCATTCAGTCCGGAGCTGCAGCCAGCCTTGTTCAATACTGGGGAAAGACCTAACTTCATAATAGAGAGTACATTTTGGGAACCTGCTGCAATGTCCTGTACCATACATGTGGTAACAATAAATGGGTTAATCCATAAAGCTTCCTGGGCTTAAGTAAAGGCTTCAACTTGAATTTGAATAGAAATAACTTATTTTCAGGCTTGCTTATTTCGGTACATCTACTTTACGGGATTTGTTCAGTAGAAACCTGAGCTAGAGTAGCTAATACATCAGCTGAGGGCCTGATACAGAATAATTATGAGAAAGGTAACAATAGCCTGCAACCAAGAACAAAGGACAGAACAGAGGAAATAAAGGAGGGAGGGAGAGAGAGAGAAGAGATTCACATAGGAAAAAGAGAAAGAAAATAGTTGATCAGTTGGTTTGCTCTGCATTGACGAAATGTCATTGCACCGTATTGATCTCTAGATGCTTAACAACTTCCCAGTGGAGATAAGAATATTTGTTTCACAACTTGAGATGATCAGTTTGATTTTCTAGGTTATCTTTCACAGATGCTAGCAGTGGTTCACAGACCATAAGAAGAATCATGAGACCAGACAGATGTAAAGTAGGAGTCAAAATACAAAGAATTATATACAGGCAAAGCTGTCTAAGTGCTCAAGTGCACATAGAGGAGTCAGCTAAAAATACCAGCTTGTACTTGGTAGTACTGTGAGAGGTGGATTCTCAGCCAGAAGGATGGTGACAACATAACAGTAACACAGTTACGTTAGCAGTGTCTGACTTTAGATTGTCACTGCATAATCATTGCCACATGTCTGCATGCTTCATAACATAAAGTTATAGATAACCTGAACTTGCTTGCCAAGTCAGACAAATGGTGGTTAATTCTACCGAATGTAGGCAGAACGTTCTTTCTGCAGAGCAATACCTCCCATGCAGAGTTGCTTGCCCTGCTTTCTTCCACTAGACTCTAGACAGCTGCCCTTTTTGACACCTACTTCCAAAGTTCATCATCCACAGATTTACTGTTAAGATGGGATTTTTGAGGTTGCTTTCTAACAATATCTTTGTGAACATACGTGACTTGAAGTTATTCGGAAGCTTCAGATGCCTCTGGACAGGCCAAAGATGTATCTGAGAGCCACCTTGTCCATAATGTAAAATAAGCTGTTACCATGGCAAAATAACTCAAGATTGATGAGGTGAATCACTTTTTGTGAAGAGTGAGCATAGAAAGCTCCCCTGTGCTCAGAAATGAAATAGTAGACTTTTAAAACATTTTAGAGTTTTAGATTAGTTTATACAAGTCATGCTAATGACACATTCTAAGATGCTATTACTTTTGATTGTTACTCTTACCCTTCTACTAGCTGTCGCCGAGAAGACCATTGCCTGAGAGGGCTCTGACAGTCTGATCCCACATCCAATCTAAAAATTTGTCTTAAAGGTTTTTTGTAATATTCTCAGCTGATATAAACTGGGATTCTTCAGTCCTCGCTGATAGTAGTAGAGCCAGATCAATTTGCAGCTGCTTAGCACCTGGCCCAAAGTTTTTTATTTTTTAATCAGAAAGAAAGCGCCACTTATCCAGGGATCTCACTTTGGGACAGCAATACCTTCCACAGATGTGTTTGCTCAGATTTCCATCAGGAGTCTCCCTCCCAGATATTTTATTTTTATATCACTTGCTTATTTTTATTTTAGAGAAAAAGAAAAACTCAACAGAAACATATGAAAGATCGGGAGGTTTCAGATTTATTAGCACACTGAACAGAAAGAGATGGAGATTTAATAGGGCTTTTATTCTGTTTTTTTTGTCTTATTTGGTTTCCTTTGATGAGCTGATGGTAAGTGAATGTAAAGAGCAGCATTGTTTAACACTGGCCTTGCTCTAAAATAGCTTTATGAGAATGACAAATTTATGGTGTGAAACTAGAGGAATACAGAAGAGTGTTAAACCAAGAGGAAGAACTAATTGATACCCTGAAAATCGGCAAATGGACTTAAGATTCTACACTACTGATAACTGTATTTGTTAGCACTAAAGCATTTAGGAAAGCCTGCTGAAAATGTGTCTTCCTCTTCCCCAGTGTGGCCCACCTCACTGAAAAAGGACAGGGTTTTCACCCGTGGATACATTACTTGAGGACAAGAATAAGCAGAGAATATTTATTCTCCTTAACCTGGCAATGCCTTTTGGTGACCGACCTAAATTCTGTGTACCTGCAGGGCTAACGAGTGAGAAGGAGGCATTCACTCACCAGGGAGAAAGGGATTAGGGAACAGGAAATTTGCTGAATATATGAATTTATGGCGTACTCTGCACTTTTGCATGTTTAAATGTGAAGTGCAAGCAGCAAAATCAGGATTTATGAATCTCAGCCCAAATGACTGTGGAAATCTTCAAGAGTCCTTACAGGAGAGTCTACACCTGAAATATTAATATTGTCATTTCTTTGGTAAAAGTATGCTAGTGATGATAAACATCCATTAGTACGCACTGCTGTTTTAATAAGCTGAAACACCATGATGAGTAACACTGCAGGTAAGAGTTACATGATCTGCTTTCCTCCTCAAAATTTTGCAGCCACATTTTCAATTTATCTGCTTGGCTAACTTTGATAGTTTTGTGCTCTGCTGTACAGAGGCAAGCTAGTGTACTGCAGATCTCATGTTACAGAATGTAATTTTATGGAAATATATAAACAACAGCAAAATTCATTTACTTGTGAGTGTGCCTTCCTGGTCTCCTTCAGTAAAGTGTAATAAACATGCATGTGCAATGAACAGTGTGCACCATGAAGCCAAAAAGAATCCCTAGAATAAATGTTGGTTTTCCTTGCTGTTTTTCCAAAGATTTATTTTATGCAGGTAAAAGATGAGTACATTTATCTTAATGACTGCACCTGCATAAAATCATTCTTTGCTATCATGTGCCATTTTATAGCAGTTGGTACATCTATTCCAGACTGTAAATGAATATGTCCGCAACAGAAAATGCAGCCTGTATTTGTTAAACAGCTGGGAGGGAGGAGCAGCACGAAGAGACTTGTTAAATAAAAATAATGGTAAGGATTTTTTTCTCTTTTTATCTCTTTAGCAAAAAATAAGAGCAGAATAACTAATTTCCTAGCGCTTATAAAGATGTATATCATACATACAATATAAAACTCATCCCACTCGAATAACTTGAAGGAGCATATATAACAAAATATATCTGATACATATATACAGTTCTCTATAGTAACATTACAAACTCTCTCAAAGTATAAATGAATTTGGATCCAGTGTTAGTTCTAAGTAAAATGATTTGCATAGGCAATGAGAAGATATATATAAACAAGATATATACGTAAGCGTACTGTTTCTTAAACAGATAGCTAACACTATTTTCATGTGTTCCGAGGTATTTTTCAGGCTTATACCGCATCCATTTTTATAGGTGTAACAATCTTTAAATGTAGGTATCAAGCTGTCTCCTTCTGAGATGGACACATGCCAAAGAAACAAACCAGTCTTTTGGATGTGCATGTAGGGCAGAACAATAGCAGTCATCTACTCCAGCCCTTGCTGACTTTTCAGCATCTGCTTCAGCAACACACTGCACACCATAAGAGCCAAACAAGGTTCTCTTCTACCTTTCACAAAGCTGTAATCTATTAAGCCATTTGGCCATGAGAAGGTTTAGGTGCATACCTGTGCTTTAATCCCCCTTACCTACAGGAATGGTCATTCCATGGATTTTGTCTGCCCAACCGGCATAATACCTCAGGGTTTTTATGACTCCCTGAAGATCTACATAGAAAGCTTGCAAGAAAGGTTTGCCACTGTTCAGTGATTCCATAGTCTAGAGGACAAAAAAAAGTTAAGAAATATAAGCACAGTAGCATTTTTAGACCATTGTACTTAAGTATTCACTGTCTTAACAGCTCTTCAATCATGCCAAAGATTTTACTGAAGACCAACCAGTTATGCCTTGGCATAGTCTTAACCCACAAGGTGCAGAACAACTATCTGATCCCCTTTTTGCAAACGTGAACAAAAAGCATTTTCCTTAAAAAAAAATATGTTTCCTTCTGGAGTATTCTGGAATGACTATGATTTTAAGAACATGTGCGGGTTTATTTGTGTGTGCATCTGTCTTGTGGGTTTGTGTGTGTATCCACATGCATGTACATGTGCCTGTGTGTATTTTGGACCTAACAGCCACTGTGTTTGGTCCAGATACATAAATGCTAAATTGGTTTCATCAGGAGCCAAGATAAAAATGCCTGTCAAACTAGGTTCTGTTATGTTAATGATAACAGCTGAGAAGGGCCTCCTTGTAACCCCATATTAATGATCTGAATCCATAAAGAGAAGAATGGACATATCCCTCTTTATATAATTGATGTGAATATAAAAATTTCTCTATATGGCTGCCAAGACTCCTGCTGAGGTCTGAGATATCTATACTGTACAGCCAGTTTATTTATTGCCATCAAATAAACAAACTCTCCTCTAGGGAAGCTCATAAATTAACAAGCTAATGTCCTTATGTCCTTATTTTTAAGTTAATATTCCTATTTTAAAAGTATCTTATAAGCTATCCTCTTAGGGGTTCCTAAGATCATTTAGCAAAAACAATCCAATAAAATATCCTAAGATGCTGAGTAGCTTAACTCATTCTCAATAGCTGTCTAATAGAAATCATTAAGAATGGGCAAAGTACGCCCATGTGTAACACACCAACCATCAAATGAGTTTCTATAGAGAAGAATGGAGGCCTAATTCTGCACTGACTTAAATCCCCAAGAGCAATTAATGGCATTGCCTGCAGTGCAATTCAGTAAAGAACTTGGCTTTAGAAATACAAATCAAATGACAGGCAGAGTAAACTTGATTTGCTGTGCACTTCCTTCTCCCTGTGGCGATTTTACAGTATACACTGGCGGTAAGATGATTTGAGTGTTGACAAAGCTGGAATTAAGATGTTCACCAGCTTAGTTCAAAGCACTTGACATGCGGAAAACAACATTAACAATACCACCGTTTAGATGGCTTCATACGTGAGTGAAATAGTGCAATACCCAGAATTCATGTTACCACTTGAGTGTCAGTAAGCATTTCACCTGCCATTTCATTAATATCTGCACAAATCACTTCAGTCAGTCTTCTATTTTTTATTTTAGAAAAGTTGCAAGCACGCATAACAGGGCTACACGTGTGCACACACCCATTCATTTGTCTGATGTCCAATTTAAAGCTCATTTGAGTCAGTTGGAAGACTCTTGTTGACTTTTATGAGCTTTGGAGCAGGTCTTAAGTAGACAGTCAGCGATCTCAGCCATCAAGCTGGAGTTTAGTTTTCAAATATAATTAATATTAACACATTTGTGAACTAATTTGCTTTCAGAGTGTAAAACTGACAGGTGATTTGACTGTTGATTTTCATGTGCCACTTACAGCAAGAATTGCCCTGTCTCTTTCGACCAAGTCTGCTAGCTTATCCAAAAGATGGCCTCTTTCTGATGCATCCATTCTCCTCCAAACTGAACCTAGAGAAAAAGCAAGGCGAGCTGCCCTCACGGCTTTGTCCGTATCAACCTGTCAAGAAAGAAGAAAAAAACCAAAGGCACTGAGGTAAATAACATTACCAGGCTTGTGAAATTCGCTGTTGTATGACCTTAGTCACATGATGGGCTTTGGAACTGTGATAAATAACTGTCCAACAGTGCTACTCTGGGCCTGTTGCTTTGATCTATTTATACATTTCTACCCATTCACAGGACACATTACCTTGTCAGCTTCCTGGATCTCACAGATCTGCTCTCCTGTTGCTGGATTATATACTGGGAATATTCTCCCACTTTCAGAATTTTGCCACTCATTATTGATGAAAATCTAGAAAAGCAAGAAAAGTAATCAGTCCTCCTGCATGAAAAAGCAGTAATGTATGTAACAACAAACTCCTAGGAAAAGCTGCAGATTCGAATACAAAAGAGTTGAAACTTATTTATGCCTGTGAAAATTACAGTTTTCAAGAGTTTGGGCTAAAGGTCAGCCCCTGATGTCTTTCTGTATTCTGTGGCAGCATCACTATAAAAGCAACATCAAACTCTAAATAACTTGGTTGAAATTCAAATTAGGTTCAAAAATTGTAACAAATAAACAAACACAAAAAGAAATGCCTCTATCAGAGAAAAAGCCTTGAAACTGCTGGAGACAAGACCAGGATTTGGAGTAATCGTTCAATTCAGTAAGTAAACATTTGGTCACTGATACAACCCAGTCAAAGCTGAATAATCTCAAACATCACAGTTCTTCAATACACACTCAGTTGATTATGGCTACAGTGATGACTTGCAGCACAGAATTAACTTGCTTATCTGCTTGGAACAATGGAAATTGTTAAATTTTCTCAGTGTTGACATCATTTTAATTGTCATGGGCAAACCAAATTTGAATTTTGATGGTGCTGACAACAGCTGTCTTGAGAGAGGTAATGACAAATGAGTTTATTTAAAGTAGATTTTTACTGGTAGCTCCATACATGCCAGTTATTTTCTACTGAATGACTTTTAAGAACAGGATGCAATTATTTATTAGCAAATATGAAATAAGTCACTCTAGGAAAACGACTGAGTGAAAGATTTTCCAGGTATTCAGACTCTTCCTGTCCTTGAAATCTAAGAACTTCATTGTTCAAAAGGTCCAGGCACCATATGGGTTCCTTGGAGTTCAGGTATAAATGTTCTTTCATTTTATTCCATGAAATACCACTTTAAATGTGTGGGGAGAGGTTCTGGCCTCATTGAAATCAATGGGAGTTTTACCACTGACTTCGTTGGAGGCAGGAGTTCACCCCTAGATAGAAGGAATGTTAACCACCCTTTTTCACATGAGGGGTTAAGTTGTGTTTATAGAGACAGGGACCTTTCTCTGGTTAAAGCAAAGCAAAGCCCCATACCCCATACAGATCCTACGACAGCGGATGAGTAGGAAGCCGAGGGACCCTTTGAAAGATTCAGGAGTCTCGGTTCCAATCAGAGATACTCGGGTGGTTGAAACTGGCCTATCTTTTTACATCATGGCTACGGAACAAGAATGAGTGATACATTAAGTGTCGGTCCAGTTTCCTCACAGAACCACCACAGACACTGGGAGAAAAACCTGTCCCACTGATTAGGCAACTGAACATCACAAACAATTTGTCCAGAATAGTACTTTGCCACCTCTTTAATCTTGCACTTTCTGCTGTCTTACTACCATGCAATAAACAAGCTGTTACCTTTGTACTGGTACGTGGCTTGGGTCAGCCAGATGAGCTCAGGGAGACAATGGAGGACAGTTCATATGTAAGGACTTTGCTTAAATGCTGTCAGGTTGTTGGTTCCTTTTTTGTTTGTTTTCTTTATAGCAAAGTTTGATGTGGCAAAACCAGAACAAAAATTTACATGGTCTTCATGTGGAAATGAATGGAATGTAATACCTATCTTTTCTAGTCAAAGAACAGTATGATCAGCTGCTGATTTTTTAGGCTTGGAATAGTACAATGAGGATAGCCACACCAGCCTGCCAACTAAATAGTTGAAAACTTGCTCTAACTTACATGTTTACAACTTCTNAAAAAAAAAAAAAAAAAAAAAAAAAAGCATAAGCATCAAAATGCTGGGCATTTAAGGAAAGAGGATCACCAAAGCTTTAACATATCTGGAAGGAAGGAAGGAAGGAAACAAGTAGAGAGCTAGTCATAAATTGATGAGAAGAAACTGAGCTGGGAAAAAACCCCAACACTATTCTAGCAAAAAAGCAGCCAAGAGAAGATACAGTCAGAAAGCTCAAGATGAACAGTTGCAACACCAAGGGGTAAAAATTGTTCATAAAAGAAAAGAACATGGTGAGGACACCAGTGTGCCCGTGCATTTTAAAGAAAGCAAAGAAACTGCATGCTCATATTTGCACATGAAGGCAAAGATGTGTCTGTAGAGTCTTCTGTTACCAGACATGAGCTTGCTCATCCTATTCTGCAAGCCAAATGGAAGCCATGTTCTTCTCAGCAGGGCTTATTAGCTCAGGCTGAGTGCCACACTAACTGCAGTGACACAGCTTCTGGATCAGAGCTGACTCATGTCCAGCTGACTCAGGCAGAAGGAACCTGTGCCTGCCTGGAAAAGTCCCCGGTGATGTAACAACTGTGCATAGAAACCAACAATTAGATGTGCTTTTGCTTTTATGGATGTGTTTCTGTTGTGTTTCCTCATCTTCCCTGTGCCTCTAGCCTCAGCCACTTTGTTGTGCACCCTTCCATCCATTTCAGAGTCTGTCCATTCTTTACTTCCCCCCCTTTTTGTTTTGGTTTTCAGAGGTAGCTGAACCCAGGACCTACCGCACCATTACCCATCTATCGCTTTCTTTGCACACTGTATTTATCTTGAACCTGTTCATGTCCTTGGACTGTAAGCTCCTCAGACCGTGGGTGGTGTTTCCTGCTCAGTGATTACACTGCTTTGCAAACCAAAGTATTGGTCCCCATTAGGACATTTTGGAACTAACCCAGTCAAAATAAGATAATGAAAGAATCACCAGTACAATCTCTAGTGACTAACACCATAAGCCAAAATCCTCCAGTGTATCATTGTCACTTTTTAGACTGTAAGTGAAACAAAGAAACTCTGAGATCTGTGACCTGTGTGGAAGAAGGATTTTACTGTCACCCTTTCCATTGAGTTCGGTGGAGTTAACGCCATGCCCAAAGTCTGTGGGGGGTGTGCTGAGGAGGGAGGGGAAGGGAGAAAAGCTTGCAGCTTCAGGAACAGATGGCCAAAGGAAATGTAAGGATGTTTGTTTAAGGTTACAGTATGTACATAAACACATAGGTTCCTCCTGTGATCTGTCTTGAAAGAATAAACCAGTTAGAGTGAGTACAAGAACCTGAGAAGTGGAGGCAACCGCAGTTCAGTACCCTTCCCTTATAGAAGTGGTCTGTTCTTTTTTAAAAAGATCGAAAAATGTTAACTACATTCTGCTGGGATGAACACCTATCATCAGGTTTGCTAGTACACAGGACACGGATTAGTTCTGAAAATACATTTCACCATAGGAATAAGAAATAGTGCCTTGGAATTACAAGAGAGTGTTGCAATTCAAGTTGACTGGAACTATAAGGTGTATTATTTTATTGAATGCCCCATTTATCCCACAGATTTAGAAAAAGAACAGTAATAGCAAATATTTCAGATAGGACATGGGAAGGATCTATTTGGCATAAAGTTAGAGTTGAAGGCAAGAGAAATTGCTACTGTTAATGGTTAATGTTAGTTTCTTCCTGTTCCACTTTCTATAAACAAGGTATTGCCTATACAAGCTCATTACTGTAAACTGAGCACATTTAAATTGGCAGTAAAATCAGAGTATTTACTCTAGTGCACAAATAAAGTACCTAGTCCCATGTTTTGGAACAGTTTCAAGTCTTGAAATCCAGCAGCTGGCGGCTTTACAAGCAAAACCTTACACTTAAATAATTCACTTTTGAAAGTTTTAGGTGTTCTGTGTCAGGTAGTACCATTCAGCAGATATTCCTACCACCAAGACGCAGATTCTTTTGCAATAAATTTGCATTCACAGGGGCTTTTATAACTCTTCCAGCACTGCTGACTCCAATGGCTGTTGATTAAACGTATATATCCTGTACATTTAATCTGACTTTCATTATGGCCACTTCGTAAAAATGCCATGAAATGGACAAGCGATGACACATTGCAAGAACAAGGAATCCCTGCAAAGCCTCAAATTGGGTTTTTTTTCTGCCTTATTTATAGTGACCATGGTAAAGGCTAACTCTAAATCAGGGAGAATATTTGACAGCAAATGCTCCTATCTATGGATTATATATAACCCATCCTAAACACCAGATGAAAAAGGGGTAACCCTAGAAAAAAGAAGGGCTTGCTTCCATGTAAATCATGCTACAAATTGGACAACACCCAGTGAGTTCATTGTTCAACCTCAATTGTGAAGGCTATTCACATTTACTATTCCCCTGGAATCAATGTTAATTAAGGCTGACTGGGGCTATAAATCAGCCTTTGGTTTTTACAACTTAATTCAGCATTAAGCATATATATGTAAATAAAAGGTAACTGATTAACCACTTGAGTTTTCCAGGAGTTACTGAGGTAATTTGTTTTTGTTTGAGTCCTAGTGTTACCTTTTGTGATTTGCAGTAAGGAAAAGAAAAAGTGTATAGTATGTCATGTATTTGCTATGTGGTATTGTGAGTAGTTAAATAATTTGGCCTGTTGCGTGCTATCAACAAAACTGTGCCAAAATGGAAAGGGAAGAAGGGAACACTTGACAAATTTTGGAACACATGAACATTTAGTTTGCCATCTACTCTCAGTAGGGCCAGTAACTGCAGTAATGTCAGAGCAGGAAGAGAAATGGCAAACCTTCCTGTTTTACTTAGGTGTCCCATCAGTACGGTGATTTGGCCAAGAACAAACCCAGCTGGCAAAATAGACATTGCCTCTCGCAAATGAGGAATCTGGCTGTAGTTGATGTACAACGGTCTAAGGAGGAAATTAAATGCTATTTGTTCCCCAGCAATGCCGCCTGAGGCAACATGCAGAAGAGGGCAGCAGCAGAGGTAGCGGGTGGGTGAGGTGTGGATGTGTGTGGGATGGGGATGTTTCAAACAGGCCTTACAGTGTAACAGGTGCGGTTGGAAGCTCCCGGTTGCCCCTGTGACCATGCCCTTGAAGTGTCATCATTCTCACAAGATCTCATCATAAAAGTATCTTGATAATTTCTGTTCTTTTCCAAGTTCCTTTCCTTTCCCATCCTACAGGGCACATGACTGTTCAGAGCCTTTGCGATACCATATCATACAAAAAAGTATACTAAGGAAAAGTAAAACTCAAAGTTACTGTGTAAAAATTCAAGTTACTTTGAGACTCTGCTGACATGTAGTTGGAAGGAAATTATATATTGCATTTTGCATAAGACCTGCATTTCAAAAGCATTACGCACTGAGTTCGGTAGCATTTTTGGATGCTCATCAGTGTTGAAATCAAGCCAAGAGTAAATATTTTTAGCATAAAGCAAAGCAAATTAAGCTTTGCAAATAAACAGCTACAATATCTTGTTTAAGTAGCCATCTGCCCCAGCTGACTTACTAATAATTAGCAACTTAATGTTCACTTCAAACCATGCAGGTAATTGGCGTGATAAGTATTCAAAAAGAAAGAGATGTGTACAAAACTAGGCTGAACAATCTAATCTGCAATGCAGTAGTAGCAAAATTTAGAGCAGGGAGAAAATGGATAGGATTTTGTGTTTTCATCACTACTTACCACTGACAAAGTACAAAACAACTATCTTTGTGGGTGTGTGTATAAATATAATTAATTGAAGTGCAGCACAGAACTAATACCTCCTTTGCAGCTCTTAGTCGAATGAGATTTGGTTTCATGGCACTACAGATTCCCTCTGATGTTCACCCAGGGGTAGCCCTGGATTTGGAAAATGGAACTGATTTTTACATTCCCTGGGGATTCCTGCATGCTCACTGCCTCTCCTTTTTACATTGTCTTCTCTGAAAACATATAGAAAAAAAGTAATTTGGGCTCCTTTAATTCATAAGAGTAATCATCACAGGTGGCAACAATGTAACTTCTCATTTCCTTTCTTGAAAATGTTCTCAAATGATGTGTGAGTGAAATGATGATCTACATTCTTAATTCAATATTGTTTAGTGATGATGTCATCAGACATTTTCTTCAGGCTCCCCAGCTGTATAAGTAAGAACTTCAGCCATTGGACAGACAGTGGCCTAGCATTCAGCTCTTTGGAGGTGGAATTATTTTCCCATGGATTTAATAAACAATGTTTTTGTGCTGTTGCAGCCCCAGAAATGTTTTTTGGTACAGGAAGAGGATTTTAACATCCAAATAATAATGGCTTCCCACAGGAGATATGGTTCTGGATGAATGAAGGAAGGAATGGGAATTTCCTAACTCAACTGATTTAGTAGCTGGTTACAGTTTCATTCCATCAAAGATCTTTTTTTCATATGTGACTTTCTCCTTAGAGAGCTTTTGACGTGAAGTCTGCAAGGATGGGGGAGGGGGCATCAGATGCCAAAGTACTTTATAAAAGAATCACAGCTGTTCGGCCCTCAGCATCTTCTCATAGCTGGAGGCATTAAGAAATGCATAATGGCAGGGGGTTTTGGTGGGGAGGGACATAAGACAATTTTAGAGGCATGCAAAAAATCCAGCAGCAGCATTTCCCTTGGTAAATACTGCATAACATCAGAGATACCGGGCACCTGTGCCTCAGTCTGGTCAGGAAATTTCATATCCTTTCCCATCTCGGCAACTTCATTTCCTCTCCATTGGAAACATTTCAAGAGTCCTAACGATTAGTACAACTGTAAGGGAATGAAGTAGAAGGGATTGCCAATCAGAGGTGCAGCTTGTTTATTTTCTCAAGCTTTGTTTTCCTTCACTTTTATGGCTGTCTTGATACAACAAATCTCTCATGTTCTAGGCAGAGCGTGTTGCGGGGCACTCCTGGGAGTGACTGGAAGCCAACAGCTGGCTACGGGATCAGCGACAACCTTGTTTATAAGTAGGCACGAGGACAGAAAAAGCCAGCCCCAGCAGACCGATTGCTGACTGGCCAGCAATTGATCAGCAGTGCTCTTTTATTTTATTTTGAAGAAAGGGATTGTTCAGGTGAACAGCAAGAGTCACTGCTCCTTGCCGGCAGTTCACAAATCACGAGTAAAATGGGCCCCAGACTTTGAGGCCAACCTCCCCAAACATTCGCAGTGCAGAATCCTGCTGCTGAAGGCAATCCGCAATGGAGCCTTTCCTTGGGCAGGGCCAATGACTGCATCGCTTTCAAACAATACACCTACCTATGTCAAGGCAGGCTGGCTGGCCTGGGCGTCCAAACAAAAACGGTTATCATGGGGTTCTTTAGAGTTACCACAGAGCAACGTTACTCCTGCAGAAGTTACCCAGATTTTGGTTCTTGTAATGAGATGACTTTCAACTGTGGAGGAACTGCAGTTGTTTTAAGAAGAGCAACAGTGAACTGTACATGAATAACACTGAACATTGCACTAAATTTAATTCTAGCAAGCAAGCTCCTCTGGACGTAGCTGCTTTGTAGTCACTAGAGGTCCAATCCCACCCACAGTAAAATAAAAGGAAAAATCCAACTGGTTTTGGTGGGAGCCCAGTTGATGAAAAGGAAGCAATGGCAACAGCCTCCAGAGGGATGTTTGTACTGGGAGACAAAGCTATTCCACTGGAAGCTTGACACCTGCTCTAGAGCCTGTGAGGGCCAAACAAAACCAGAACATGTTGATTTTTATTTTTTTTCTTCAGCTGCTGAGTTGTCCTGCCTCCTTCCTTCTCCTTACCTCGCTCCCCTCCAAAAAAAAAATTTATTTTTTTTTTTTCAGAGGAAGAAGAGCTCTTTTCTAAAGCTGTGTGTGTTTTGGGGTGTTTGGGGTTTTTTTTAAAACTCATTTGGACCTCAGAGCCAGAAGGATAATGTCATGGTTTTTAGACACGGACTGCCATAAATGGGGTTTTCCTTCATAAACCCAAGCTTGAAAGTTCACTCAACACATCTCAAGTCCAAACTTCAGAGTGTACCAAGAGGGCTGGAGAATTTGAAATATATACAATCATACTACAGCAGGAAGAGAAAAAAGTGGAATCGCAAAGAAAATGCACAACAAGTGAATGAGGCTGCTCTGGTTTCGCTGTCAGCGCAGCAGTACATCAAAATCTAGTAGAATTATGTTTACGCAGCCTGAGTCCTGGGCCAAGGGTACCTGTCTGGATGAGAAGGCTAGAGTGTCCAGCTTCTCTGGATGTATCTTCCAAGTAGCAAGGCCTGAGCCAAGCCTACTGAAATCAAAAACAGTCCTTGACATCAGTGGACTCTGGATCAGAAGCCAAGTATTCAAAATAGGTGAATACATCAAGGTCTCTGTGACATTTCAGCCTGTGTAAATGAAGTCAGACCTCAGCGTGGCAGACATAAGCTGGAGGAGGATTCATATGATCTAGCACGTAACAGTGATATCTAATGCAGAAGCTCAGTCTCTTTCCAGTCCCCATGGGGTGGGAGGGGAGGGAGAAGCACTCCCTCCGGGCAGTACACACCGCCTCAGGTGTGCTCAGTCACCCCCTGAAAGGGCCTGTCTCTCCAGTGGCTGTTGCAGTGGCCCACGCATCTAGACATCTTGTTTAGGGGCTTAAAGGTAGATACAGCGAGTCCCCCGCTGAGCCAGCTCTCAGTCTGGGGTCTGGGGAATGGGTGCCACTGGGAGGAGAAACTGGGGGAATCCAGGGTCTCTGAGCAGCAAATGGAATCGGAGAAAGGGCTTGAAGCCTCCTGTCAGTCTGCTGTGAAAGTGGAATGTAACATGATTTTTTCTCCCCTATGTCCCAAATCCCTCACACCAAATGTTTGACCTGCCTGTCTTCCTGTCTTAATTAGTCTTCTGTCTTTCTGGGAGCTGGGTCTGTTCTTTTGCAAATGGCAGCACATCAGACAGGGAAACCTGTCATGTTTATTTTCTAAGCTGTAGGGGGCACCCATTTGAAAAAACTCCCAGCTTATCTAAACGTTTTTGTTTGTATGATTTTGAATTAGGAAGTTTGAGTAATTAGTTAAGAAGATTAAATACGTCTTAACAACATGCAGTAGCATGCTTACTTTCCTTCCCCCCCCCAGGTATTTCCTGCACAAAACCCAGGCTGCCAAACTGTGATGATACCCTTTTCTATTTTAGTTTCTCACTGTGCCACATGCTGATATAGCGTCCGTTATTTCAATTCAGTCTCATTAAAGGGATTATTTTGCGCCTGGTTGGTCAAGGAAATTAATCTAAAGACAAGAAACTGAGATTGTATTGTCTGTTGAACTATACCCACCACAAACATTTTACTCCTTTTGGCTGCCTTATTAAACCTGTGGGAAGAAACTTTACTTACAGCACAAAAATGCTTCTGCAAAGTAATTTCTACTTTTTTTCAGTTAATGAAGAATTTATCTGCTGTTAATAGCACAACACAGCAGCAATAACACTTTCCCGTAGCTCAGGTAATATTTCATGTATTCCTAAGAAACTAAGCTCCTGAGCTTTACTTATCCCTTCACTTGTGGAGCTCTCTAATTGCTGGAGATGAACATTTACTGTCTTGCTTAGCACTGCATAGGAAAATATTGTTTCTGAAGCCAGGATGACTAAAAAAGTAAGTATGCTCTACATTTCCACTAATAACAAAGAAAAGCCATCACTCAATGACTTGGGTAAGGATGGCAGTTTTTTATAGAGTATGATCCTTGATGTCACTTACTGCAACTTAAAAAAGAAATAATGGAAGATTTCTAAAAAATCCATTCAGTCAGGAGTGGAGAGGAGGGAGTATTTGTTTACAGAATCAATTGTTGGGCTTTCACTGGGCTTTAATGAAGTTGTGGCTATTAAGAACTTGATCCTGAAAACCCTTCCACAAGCACTCATTTGAAACGGTGGGAGTGCGGAGGGGGTTTGTACAAACAAGACTAGTATTAGTCTGTATAGTTTTCCTGTGCTTTGCATCATTTGTGCATTACAGGTCTTGTGTGCTCATTATGTATGACATAAAACAGCGTGGTCTATTTATTTGTACATGGGAAACTTGTTCTGCCATTTAAAAGAATCTAGCAGATCATCACTTGTAGGTAACTGCCATTTTAAGTGTTCATCACCAAAGTACAAGTTCTTACTTAGAAATTAGCGATGCTGCATAAACAAATACTCCTGCTAGGATTTCAGACACTATAGGCAACACAGAAAAATACAACGGGCAACCTTATTTAAAAGCTTAAAAGCGCCGTCTGAGAAAATTACCTTATAACTACACATGAGAAATTGCTGGAATGTCAACTTCATTTGCAGTGGCCCCTTATGGCCTGATCACCCCTCCCTGGCACGATAAATCACTGGCAAGATCCTTACCTTAACACGTTTGATCTCAGCTCAGCAAGACTTGGTTTTGATGTGAAGAACTCCAGATCTGTTAGGTCAGAGACAAATAGCAGAGCCACTGACCTCCAAAGTGCTAACTCTATATTAGACCCAAGTGAGCAGCCATAAGCTCCTGGAAAGTTTGCCTTTGCTTCTACTTTGCATCCTGAATATTTTCAAATTTTACTGTTAGCATGTTTTGCTAAATGGTGCCAGTGACATTTCCTTTCATGTCACTCTGCACTTACAGAATCCACAAGAAGTCAAACAAACAAATAAGTGTGCAGTATGAGAAGCGCTATCTGGGATAAACTGTTAGAATTATCTGGGTGACATGAAGTAAAATTCAGTATTTATCAGTTTCTTTATTTCATTTACATAAATGACTTGCACTGGCCCTCTTCTACCTAGACTGTACTTACTAATATCATAAATAATGATATTCACCAGTACGCTCATTAAGGTGATTGAACGTGCCTGTATGTTCATGTCTATACATACAGAAATTCAAACTACTCCTAAAAAAAATATAAAAAAATCCAGTTTTTGACATTTGCTTTTGAAGTCTGGACTTTTGCAAAGACCAGTTTTGTGGCCACTCAGTTTTGCAGCCATGGTTTGAAACTATTCCTTATTGTCCTGGTTAAACAGTCACTTATCTCTATGATAGTGAGCAGGAGTGTTAGTCTACCAGAAAATTGGATGTTCTTAATGGGCTTTGGGGGAGAATAGCTTTGCATCATCAGCATTAAGTTAAATCACATTAAGTACCCACTTACAACATAGGGATTACCACTTATGACATCTTTGGTGAAAGCCTTTAAAACAAATTGTTGTGTTTGTTAGAAGAAGCTGTGAGATAACAATTCCCAGAAGTCTGATTTATAAACCCTTTTTGCTCTTCAAGAAGATGCAAAGGAACCCAACACCTCTCATTCAATGCTGCAACAAAACCTCTCAGGCTGGAAATTCTTTTCAATAAAAAGTCTTGGGAAATACTGATTCATTTACTTTACAATATTCTTCTGGACAGAAGAAACCTTTAGCTAGATTCCCTTTCCTCAGAGTTCAGTTCTGATTTTCCCTCCAGTTCTTTCTGTTGATAAGCCATTGACTTTACATATACAAAACTTAAACAGGTCATTCCACTTTTTATTATTCGTAAGGCTGATTGGGAAGAGCTGGGTTTAAGCTGTCAAAGTATCCTGCTGTGCTTGGATACCTGACAAATTTACACCCCAAAGTACACTGTGGTGCTAAGACTAAAATTGGATGCAAAGCATTCTTGCAAGAGCTGATTACAGTCCCAAGCAAATAAAACACTTCAGGGTATAGCAAATAATGCCAATATTTAATAGAGTTTAACATTTTTATATATGACTGGCAAGCTATACTATATAGAGATTACAGGCCTGCATGAAAAATGAGTTCTTCTGTTTACCTTTAAATACAAGCAGACTAATAACTTGGAGTGTGTAAATTAAAAACATGACCCTCACCTATTGCCAAACACGCAGCATTAAAAAAATGGACTAAGGCAAACCCAAAACCTAACTATACAGAGATTTCCTTAAATGAGCAAAGTAGCTTGTAAGTCTTGTCAATAAAAAGCCTTCCTTAAAAACAAACATTCATATATGCAGTCCTGAGAATTTTTTTCCCCCATTTCCTTTAAAATTCATGTTTCTCTTCCCCTTTCTAACCAAATACCCTTTTTCTCTGCTGGAACCCCTTGTAACGATACCAGAATGCAGGCAAACCTCATTAGTCTCCCTGCTGTTTACAAGACAGGATTTATGCTCAGTGTAGTGAACACAATGACACATGATCACTAAATGGCTAAAACCACCATCAAGACTTTAATCTGCGAAATTTTTCACCCAGACATTGCAAATACTATTGGCATGTAAAGGTATGAAAAACAGTATTAATTACAGCAAATATATGTCACCCAATGCCCAGCTTTCTGCAAGGAGTATACCAATAACTAGCCGTTTGTGAAGGTTAATTTCATGCAACCTTTAGCAGTTATCTGGTACAAGGTATGTCACCAATTCAATCCATTAAGTAATAACTAGATTCTCATGGGACCTAGCTGAAGTCAAATGTTGTTATTCCAGGTTCACTGCTTTTAGTCTCCCTGAAGACCATTTAGGCAAACAGCTGGAAGAGCTGACTACAAAGGTTCCCAGTCACAGGGAACCACTCTAGGAAAGCAGGTAAAGGCTTCTAACCAGGAAATAAGTATCAAGGATTTGTCCTGTTGCTCCCTCAAGGAGAGAAATGAACTGAGACAGAGAGCAAGAGCATGAACACCTTTGTGCTTCAGCAAGAGTGCAAACATGAAAAGCAATTATCTTGGTGAATGGGAGAAAGAGCTGTGCCACACCGGTCGCTGGGCAAGTTCTGCACTGGACTCCTGGTTGTCATCTAAATATCAGGGCCTTCCTTCTCTCTCCATGTTGGAGCACCTTACTAAAACAAAACCTTTGAAAAGTGAATAGAAACAATACCAGAGACAACAACCCGGGCTTCCAGTACTGTCACTGCAATGCACCAGTGGAAATACTCCTCCTCCTAACAGAAAAGGACAGAGGGGAGCAACACCGCAAGCTCCAGCTTCATTTGAACTCATGATGCAGATCTTCCAGCAAGGAGGGCTCTGCCTCCCAGACAACGCTCAAGGGAATAACAGAGACAACTCCTGATAAAGTGACACAGAAAGAGAGCAAAGAGCACAAAGAAAGGGGTCTTTTCATCTATACTGTGTGCTCGTGTATAGGTGAGTGCACAGAAAAGTGTGCAATTAATACCATACAGAATTGTAGACACGCATCCACATGTAAACATTAGCTTTGAAATTCATCTGTATTTCCATTTCCCAGAATAGTAGGTGCAGAAAAAGCGGTTTTATCTTCTAGTAGTCTGGCTGGTTTAAGCAAGAGATCCTGCCTCTGACACTGACCTACTGTCTGAGTTAGTCATGGTTACACTCCCACAAATTTAAACTCCCCCATCTGTGAAGGAGCCTTGTCACCAGTTTTACAGTGAGACTGAATCAATTAATGCTTTCTAAAAGCTCTGATGGAAGGAACAGAATATTAACACTTGAAGTTGTGTGATGCTAGCTAAAAATGTCTTTAGTAATGCAAGGAAGGGATTTTAAAATCACTGTCAAAGGGCTGGACCACCAAGACTAGTTCATCATCAGCACAGCTAACCCATGTAGTGTTAGTCTCATATCACAATTTCAGATGGACAAGTGAAAAAACAGAGCTTGATTCTCACCTTTCAGGAAAACAGCGTCCCACAGACATCACAAAAGACAGAAGAGGACATTAAGTAGCTTTGGTAAAGAAAGTGTGATAAAGACAAAAAGAGAAAGACCAACAAAAAACCACCAAGCACTGATTGAAAAGGGGGTGAAGGCTTAGCCAGGTGTCCTGAAAAACACGTGTGCATGTTTCTCTAAGTCCATGCAGGCCATTCTGGCACAGGACTGCTGCAACCATACGTCACAACTGAAGAAACTGGAGTGAATAAAATATGCCCCTTGATTTGGAAAGGCAGGTAGTAATTTCTTGGGAGTTTCTAACTACTCAAGAATAAACTTAAACTATTTCTGTTACAGCTGGAAAAAAGCACATAAACAAATGTAAAATGCGTGTGTTATGGTATACTGGTAAGTTTTGAAAATACCCAGTGGAATCAGGACAGTGCTCTTATGCCTTGATGCAAACAACATTTAAAATAAACTCCAAGTATGTGTCAAACAACAAAATGAAATGGTTCCTTAAAAAAAAAAAAGTCTATGTATCCAACTGGCAGTTACATAAATGCCTTCTCAAATCAATTTGACAGTGCAAAGCCAGTTTAAATCTGATTTCTATTTTAAGGACATTTTACACTAGCAGAATGGTAAATGAGAGTGAGGTGCAATGTCATGGGAAGTGCTTTAATGGCTGAGCTGAAAAACTTTACAGGGTTTTTCAACTAACTACATTACAATTTTCATCTAGGTCATCTTATAGTTAGGAAATAAAAGTGCAAGTGCCTATAAACCAGCGTAAGAAATTTAAGTGTGAAAATTGGTGATCTGGACTGTATCAAGGAGAGGAAAAAGACTAACGTTTTTTGAGCATAAGGGGATGAGAATTATCAGAGGCATACCACGACTTCTAGGTATCAGCTACATAGGGAGGACAAGTCAGGCTGCAGAGAGGTGGGAGTAGCTCTGCGTGCAAGGAATTGTGTGGATGTTTCTTGGAAGAGAAACAACGCATAACTAGATCCATGGGTATAGAGGCACGGTCGATCATGAAGGATTATGGCAGGAGTGAAGTACTGACTTCTGGATAAGCGCAACCAAAGCGACATTCAAGCGGCACTGAAGTGGAAAAAGAATATGAAGGCAATAAGACGGGTGCAAAAGTAACTGCAGATTAGTTCAGTGAGGGCTGCACTGAGATAGTCTCTAGAGAACATACAGTTTTCTGTATCCTAATCTAAACAACATTTGACATAGTCCTGTCAAGGACTAAAAATTGTGTCTGAACCCCTGAGAAATGGGTATCACATAAATAATTTCAGCTTCATTGCAGGAGAGAAACACATGAAGAGCCCTACTCTCTGGGATACTAAACTTCAAGAAGCAATTTTTTTTAAAAAGAGGAAGTAACTTAGAAACTCCCTGCTTGAAGCTAGGAAATTAAAATCGATAGAATCAGCATGGAGGCTTAAGAATGTGAAAGAGTCAAAGAAGATTTGCATTCCCAAGACTAAAAACGGGAAGCACAAGCAAGAAAATAAATGGAGTGGCTAAGCAGGAAAATACAAGAGGAAATGTAGGCCAAAAGAAGAGGGACAAAGTGCTAAATGTAAAAGGCTGCAAAACACAAAATGAAAATGAAAAATTGCTACTAAATATTCTGCAGAAAAATACCAAAAAGGCAACACAAATAAAACAGCCAAGAAAAGCCTGTGTTTAATAAATAAGCAAATATGGGCTGTGGGAGAGTCAGTGGATTCCAAAACCAACCTGGCCATGAAATGTATAGAAGGGAGACCAAAGATATTTCCAGAAGTGGCTGCTCGTTTGGGGAGATGTTAGTTTGGCTGCATTGAAGTAGATTGTGTTTCTGGCCAAAACTTAATATGTGATGTAGGGCCATGGGAAGAAAAGCAGAGCCACTAGTTTGAACATTAGAAGATGACAGGTAAAACACTTGTTCTGGGGACTCACCTTCACTAAAACTCTTAACACCAGCAATATGCCAAGGATCATTTAAAGGCCACGTCCAAGACACGGTTGCTTCAGTCCCAGTTGTGCTGCAAAAACTTGAAATAAAGTACCTGAAAGAAATCCCAAATGCTAATGCATCTCAATTCTTCCAGTTTTCAAAAGCTGAGGCATCAGGAATTGCACAAAAGCCACAAAGGATATACCAGGGTGGCAGTGGGGGTGATAATGATGATGAGGTACTAAGTAGTGCTTTTCCCACTGAAGCATGAGAACACAATGCCACAGCACAGACTTGGAAGGACCTTCCAACTGGAGAAATCATATTTCAGATGAAATGTAGACCTGAGGTTCTGACCAGCTCTAGTCACTTGAGGCCTGGTTCAAAGCATGCTGACCTATGCACAAGAGGGTAAGATCAGCTTTCATATGACAGCCTAATAATACCTGTATTTACCTGAAACAGTAAATAATTCTGCTTTAGAAATAAATCAGTTTCACCTTAGAGTGAAGGTTTTACCTGTGTAAACACGTGTGTGCATGTGGAATTTCTGTAGGGAAAGGCACTTTCTGATAGTTTCTGAGTCAAAACTGAGGGATTTTGTCTAATCACTGGGAGATGACCAAAGCGTGGTAAGAGGACAGTGTCTCCCTGGCATCCTCTTCCCATCCGAATTCAGCAAAGAGGCTGCAGCCTGTTCTTCTGCGCAATACTTCCTATGTCTTTGTGACTTTCCAAGTGGATTTTTGTACCTCACTTATTTTAAATTGGGGCATACTGGAAATCCACATGGAAATTAGCACAGTATATCCTTTCTGTAACCACACCACCTGCTGTAGGCCTCCCCACAGCTGTCCCTCTGGCACCCCTTTAGTTTCAGAGTTCAATTCGAAGTCTTCATTACCTATGAATCCCTCCCAGATTAAGGTCTATATACTCTAGTGGTCAGTGTGGTCCCTGCGTTTTAACCTCCAGCTGAGGTCAACTGAGATTGAGCTGACCTTAAACATTTTCATTTGGGGCACAGAATTTGATGTGGATGGTTCTCTGCTCGGAAGTATTTTCCCACTTCAGTCCAACAAAGCTGGAATGTATTATGTTTCAAGTCATAAGGTAAAAATCTAGTTCACTAGGCTCTCTGTGAAAGGAACCGACTCCAAGTGAACAACAATGAAGGCCCTTTTTTCTTTTGTCAGTTGGAGGCTATTTCAGCAATGCTATTGCAGCGACACTTTGATGTGGCTTCACGTATCATACTTCTAGTAATGAACTGCTCCTATATTTAAAGCTTAGTTACACTGCATAACTTAAAATTGATGTGTTGCATTCCTGTCACAAAGGTAGTTTGCTATTAAGAGGAACAGAACATGCTGGTCGGTAACTGGTCAGTAGCTCATGTTTTTAGACAAATTCTGACATATGGAACTTGTGTTTTGGAGAAAAAACAAGTAGGCGTACGCAGTCTGAACAGGAATTCCTCTCTTCATGTGAATAAGCACAAAAGTAATAAATGACTGGGTCCTTAGATGGCAATAGTTTTTTAGACTTCATCTTTCTCCTTATATTACTAAGTAGTAAGTCTTCACACAGCTATTTACACACTTATTTGTGCTTGAGAAGGGATGCCAGCACTAGTTTGAGGATTCCTCACTAGAAGACTGCATAGAACTGCAACTTTCTGAAGATTTTTTTAAACCTTTACAGATCTGTGCTTATATTATATTTATATAGCTTCCTTATAATGTCAGCCCTGTATAAATGCATTTTTTTGTCTCTCATTTTTTTCAGCTGAACTAAAGGTGATGTTTTGGTTACTTGTTTCAGAGAGTGAGTTCTACTCTAAAAAAACAAAGATAAAAATTTGTGGGTTTTAGAAGTGTAGAGAATTAAACAATTTGCAAAAAAATAAATAGTGAAATGTTACAGTTCAGTCTCAGGAAAGATAGCTGCAAAACTGTAAAAGAAGAAATGTGACTTTATGCAGGATTTGACTAAGAATTTATGATATGGACCACTGAACTCATCTTTTGTCATTTATCTCTGTAAACCTGCGAGATTTCTTGGAAGATAGTTAGTCAAATGAGGAGCCGAGATGAATCAGTGGATATAATTTATTTAGACTTTAAAAAGGCTTTTGATGATAAAGTCCTTAGCAAGAGGCTATTAAGGAAAGTTAGTAACCATATGGTGAAAGATAAAGTCCTGCCATGGATTAAAAAGTGGTTAAGAGATAAGATAAAAAGACTGGAAATAAATGGATAATTCTCCCTGGAAAGAGGTTAATGGCAAGGTGCCCCTTCATTACTCTGACTAGCAATCGATATCTTGGTTCACCTGCTTTTGCAGATCATTAATAGTAACGTACATAGTTTGCAGATAAAAACATTCAGACTAATCAGAGTACTGAAGAAAATATGACTAGGGCTGAAGTTAAAAGGCGTTTGGGCAACTCAAGAGTAGATGGAATTTGCCAAAGGTAGTAAACGCAAAGCAAAGCCTGTTGGAAGGAAGGGTTCAAATGACTTTTAGATGCTGATCTGTTCCCAAGGACTGGCAAAGTCTATGGACAGCTTATTGAAGGCAACTGCTCATGTGCACTGTAAAGAAGGGAAGACAAATGGGTACAGGGGTTCCATTGTGCAGTGCTCCCAGGAGCAAAGCAGTTTATGGCAGTGAATAACTTCAAACTGGCAGAGCCCATTAAGGTCCGTGGGCAACAATTCTGCATGGACAGTGAGATGAACAAGCTGAGCAGAGATCATCAAGAATTTTTGGACTGTTGGGATTTTTTTATCCGAATATGCAGATACATTAAGACAGAAGTTTAATATGGAAATATACCAGGATTGATGAACTGGAGGGAAATGGTTCTGAAGGACAGAATGGAATGGAGAATTAAAGAGGGATTTTTTTTTTGACAGAATCAAAGTGTGTGTTCAAGATGCATTATCCCAACTCAATAGCCCAATAGTTAGGGTCAATGCAAAGACAGCCATAATTCTTGGATCAAATCCTTGCTCTCTCTGACATCCTGAGTATTCTTGGAGCAAAGACTTGAATCCTACTTTTCCCCTGTAAGTGTTCTGCCCACTGGGCTATCAGTTGATATCTCTCAGGCCTTATAAACACTTACAAGTGAATTACGCAACAGGAGAGAATATGAGACTCTTTCCAAGGATAGCCAAAGGTGAATAGCATCCAAAATTGGGACCTATCCACCATCAGAAAGTAGCGACCCATATTGAGGTTTCTGCTCTGTTTGCTTCAGAGCAAGGGTATGAATTTGGCTGCTCTTCAACTTGGGCAAGTGCTCTGATTATTACTGACATGGCTTTGGTGTGCAAATAAATATATGCATCTTTTGTATTGGAATACTTGAAATCATCAACATTTCTGCAAAGACGAGAAAAGCACTAATTGCATAGCTCCTGTCTTTCAGTATATCATCTGACAAAGAGAAGAAAATTTCCCTCTAGCCAGCAATATAGTACTGTAAAGCTCGATGCATTAAACCAGTTTGCATTTTCTGTAAAGATTCAGTCTTTCCCTAAAAATTCAGCACAGTCAGAGGTCACTGCTGCAACAGTTACCTACCCACTAATATACTAGTTATCTGCAGTAGTTATCTAGTTGTTGCCAGTTTCAGCCTGGTAGTTTCTGTATTTTTAATGCTCTTGAATTAACATGGTTATAGCAGCTGTATTGGAGTAAGTAAAGGCAGGGGACTGCATATGCATAGGACTACAATTGTTTCTTGATCCCCCATGCAAAATTTGGATAAATTGGGTTTCTGCAGAAGGCCTTAAAAGTTTGGGAGGAGAGAAAGAATCCTATCTTTAGGCTATTAATTGGAAAGAAGTGTATAAATAGTTGGCAATTGCTATATGGGTTACTAGATTGTAATACTAACAACAAAGTATGAACGCACTAGAAGAGAGTTCAAGCTGCAGCTTTAAACAGCAGTAAATCTAAATACAGTTTATACCCTAAAACTTCATATATGATGATACAGAGGGACATATCTAGTGCGAGCATCAGATGCTAAAGTGTTCCACAAAGAGGAAAGGTAGCTGTTCTGTTTGTCTACTCCTCATGCAAACATCTCCAATTTTCTGTGCCGCATCTTTTGTAACTGGACAGCGCTCACTGAGCTGACGCAAAAGGCTAGCCCATTTCTTCAGCTATCAGTCACTGAAGCTGACTTCAAAAGGCATTGAAGTAGTGAGCTCATTTAGGGAAAGACAGGTAGGAAATAGCATGTATTCCTCACTTACCTGAGTTTTGCCAAAGCTTGTCTTCAGTTCAAAAAATGACAAAGATTCTACATATTATTGTAAATAAAATAGATTTCCTTCCTCCTATCTTAATGTCAGTTTAGAATTTTATCTGGAAACACACGCTGGAAATTTTGGAGAAAAGAATTTATAGTGGTGTTCTGCAGCATTCATTTCTGGGCAATGCCAAGAAAGCGCAATGGGAATGAAAATACAGAAACTCAGCAACAGAACACTTGAAACCCAAATGCTTATCACATGAGAATTTGAAATGTATTTGTTAGTTCTTGTCTACCCAGAAGCAGTTTGTCTACACTTAATACAAACTGCTGTATACAGTTTTCTGTTGCAGTGCTGGGCAGTTTACCTAGTCTGTGTTTAGAAACTCACCTGATTTTAGCCTGTGGTGTAAGAGCAAAGGCAAACCCTTTTACACAGGACAAAAAAAATAGGGTTGTCAGCCAATTGACAGGCTACTACTACTGAAACATTTCTGTGCCTCTTCACTGCCACAGTGCTGTAACTTCACCCCTTTAGAGCACCTCCTTATAAAAAGCTCTCAAAACCACAATTCTTCAACTTTTCCTTATGCCATAGTTCTTCAGCTCTTTCTCAGACTTAAATCAGTTGGCAAGTGAGAAACAAAACTGAAAACATCCAGCTGGATTAGCATCCCCAACGTGATGCAAACTGAGAACATTTGTTCACTCAGTTACATGGTGTAGTGACAGAGCTAGGACAGGACAGAACCTTAGGGTCCTCATTTTATACCAAGCTGTCTTTTAAAGTCAATGTGACTTACTAAAACCACTACAAAAGTACTTTGTAAAGCAGATTTGACTATACCATAACGAAGAGAGGATAGCCACATCCTGCAGAAACACCTTTGGCCCTTCAAATGGAGATAGCAGGAGGATGCAAAGGGCTCAATCCATTGGGCTAATTCCACATCTACTGTCAGATACCTGGGAGACACTCAAGTCTCAGGAGGGAAATGGAGTTTCGTAACAGCATGAGAGAGGGAGGCACCAATATCATACTAAGCTGAGAACCCTCTGATTACCCTCAGAAGCCATCAGGTTCTCAGAGCCGTCAACTCAGGGGTGTGCTTCCTGTACAAAACACACTAATAACATGCCCTTACCGGACATCATGCTACGGCTTATTTCACACATCTGATATTTCTGGAGCAGCCCATTCTGGGAGAGTTTCTGGCATAAAATTCCCATTTGTAGAAGTATGACTTGTTGCCAGGGAGAGAGCTGGATACCCTTCCTACCTATGTGCTCCCATACGCATGGGGCACGGCACTGCCAACACGCTCCTGACGAGCCTGAGGAGGGCTTGCTGTGCCACAGGGCTGTAGAATAACCTAATTCCATGCAATCCTGTTCTGCAGACGCAATCCCTCCCCAAATGTTAATGTTAAGAAGTAGAGAATTAAAGAGTCATCGCAATGAAAAGAGAGATAATCTTGCATGTGGCAGTTTTACTACTTGCCAGCCACACAGAAAAACTTAACCCTGTGTGCTTGAACACTCATCTTCGTGTCTGGTTCACATCCTATTCACCACGTCTTGTTACACACATCTAAAACACTTTGCACAGAGACCATGCCAAGGTATTAAAAAGCTGGGAAAAATATTTCTAATGGCTGTTTTTTTAAGGAAGCATAAGCTAACTCCCAGTATTGAAGCCACAATAGATACTGCTGGACATCTTACCTAAAAACATGGCATCGTGTAATTTTCATCGCTAATTAAATATTTTTTTTCTCACCAATGAAAAACTACATTGCCTCTGTGTGCTACATCAGGTGTACAGATCAGAAGGACTTAAAACACAGTTTTCTGCTCCTTTCAGTAAACCTACCAGAGGAATATTTCACAAGTTTCATTAATTCTGCTAAATAATCGAATACATGAACATTACATGGGTAGTATTTCTTTTATCTATGTTCTTGGAAGGACCTTTCATAGTAATTCCAAGGATAATGTAGTGTTTTAAAGAGTAATGAATAATGAATTTACTTTTTTCTGGTGCATATTACAAGTCTTTAACAAACCTTGTTTGGGATTCCTGGAAACTTAACATGTTCTATCCTAACAAAACTGCCTATTTCCTAATTTTAGAATTCCAAAAATGGAATTTAATTGGCAAAACATATTTTAAAATCACTTCACTTAGTTTAAATGTTCACAGGTACCTCTATTTTTCATAAAGAATTAACTCCCAAATGGTTAAGATTTTACATTCAGAGACAGCTGTAATAAAGAGCTCAAGAATTCTGTGTCCTGGTTGCGTATTTAAAATTCTCACTAACAAGCAGGAGAGAGGCTGCTAGGAATGCTTACAGATGTCTGATTTTACAAGGTTTGGGATTGTTGGGGTTTTTTTTGCTAAAGTGCTTTAGTCTAATGTTATTTATTGTTTATGGAAGTTGTTTGTCATTTAAGACATGAAGTGACCACTCCCCCAAAAGAAAGAATCAAGTTACAATCCATTATTTAATTTTTGATTGTTTTTCTTTGTAATAGGTGGGAAAGTGGATCCTAGATAAAAGTCCTGCCCAAGACAAGACTCCAAGCCGAAGACTCCAATTATCTATAAATCACTTGTATTTCCTGCAGAGAAAGAGAAAAAGGAGGGAAGAACGAGACAGAAAAACAGAGACAGAGGACATGCCAAGTGAAATATTTGATACCTGTCCTAAACCAAATTTCTCTCAAAAGCAACCAGGAGTTACCTGATATCTCAAAACCAAGCTTAGAAGAAACATGTTGCCGTTGTTTTTGGCTTAATATTGAAATAAAATAACTTTCTTTTCCTTGTTCCATCAGTATAAAATGTGTAACATCTTACATATTTCTGAGATGACGGCACTATATATTCTGAATTATTAAAGGTTACTATCCAGCTTACTTTCTCACAGACAGGAAGAGATGATTGTTGATGACTTATCTTTTTCAAAGATTTTTAGAACCAATTCTCTAGTTTTAGAACAGAGAAATACAAGTACACTTATTATGCAAACTGACTGTGATATTACTCTCAAGTATTATCCACCAAACACTCCAGAAGCATACTTTACAGTGAAACCAGCAATAAACAAAATTCATGCCAAATACTATTTGCACAGTATGATTGCTCCCAAAGTGTAACACCACACAACATCAAATAACTACATTCCTTACTTATTTAAACTATTTTCAAAGAAATTACATGCAAGAAACCACATGCATCTTTTACTTTGCATATTGCAGTTTGCATTAAAATGTAATGAAATCTAAAATAGCTGACTTTCCTCTGAAACATTCTTCTAGAACATGGAATTGCTGTAACAAATTAGAGGACAAATTAGTTTTGGCACCCGCTTAAAAAAGAGAAAAGATGAAAAGCTTCTAAAGTGATGAGATGGAGGAAAAAATTACACTACATCGGCCACAATGAGTTTCCTATCAGCTTTAAAGCTCCTGAAGTTGTATTTCCAGTAGATAAAAATGTTATCACCTTTTTCCAGTGCTGATGTGCTTATTTTCCTATTAAGTTACTCAGTAATTAGAAACAAAGTCTGACACATTGTAATCTTTTTATACAATACATTTGAAACTTCTCCAACAAAAATTAAAACATTATCTAACTAAAGATGCAAAGATTCAAAATACATAAACGAATTTAAAAAATTAAATTTCATTTACAAACGACTGCTCTTAAAGCCCATTTTAATCGACAAAAACAATTTCGTCCCATAGTACACCATAGAAACCCAGCAGATTTTTCTACATTGACCCAATAGGTTTGTTCTTAGCCCCCTCTTTATGAAAACTAGTCTTAAAGGTTAGTAGGAAAAAATATGCCCTCTTGCAATATCGTTCGAGGGTGTATTCAAGTATCACGGAAGTTAGTAGAGAGACCTGTTCCAGTGCTGTAACAACCTGGTAGTATTAAGAGTCCTCCAGGGATTGTAAAAGAGTCCCTTGGGCACACAGGGCAATTCAAGAAAGAAAACATTTTTATTTTCTGATTGAGATATACAGGTATGTATAGTAACTTCCTCTAGAGTACATCAAAAGCAACTGAAACATTTTTGAGAACTACTGATTTTGCACTGAAAATGAACCCCAACAGATCTGTAGAAAATACTATGTTTAAAGAGAAGTAGAGTGGCAAAGCCAGTTCCAACAGATCTAATTTGCTTTTCTTGTATCCTGTGGTTTTTCAGATGATTACAGGGTAAAAGAAACCTGTTTCCTTTATTGCAGATTCAAGGCAGTCTTTTAGTAGTTTTTTATCTCTACACTCAAGTTGGTTAGGGGAGAATGAAACTGATTTTAAGCAAAATCCCTCCTTTGGAGGGAAAGTCGTGAGTTTCCCTGCCAGAACAAACGAACACAACTTACCTTGGTGTATTTGATTTCAAGGTTGAGAGTGGGAGAAGGCAGCAGATGCAGAGATGCCATCAGAGCTGCAGGATCTGCCTTCACCTCCCCTGGCATCTCAATTTTACTGGAAGTCATAGTCTTGGAGGGGGGGGGGGGTTTATAGTACCACCNGGGGCCCCCCCCCCCCCCCTCCAAAGACCGGCGCTGAAGATGCTGCTCTCCTCCTCTGTATATAGGCAGGTGTCAAGCCGGGTCTCTTCTTATTGGACATGGGGGCAGAGGCAGGGGGGCAGGTCCGTCCTACCTAGGGCGATAGCGGCACAGCGCAGCCTCCGCCGGGCCCCCCCCGGCCCCCGCCGGGGATTCCCCTGCCACCCCGCGGGGGAAGGGAGCTCCCGGCCGCGGGTCGCTGCCTCCCGCCCGCGGAGCGGGACTGGGGAACACGGTCAGCGCCGGCGGGGGAGCGGGGGGTCACCGAAACTGGCGTGCGTGCGTGTGTGTCCCCTTCGTCTCCCCCGTGCCGGGCGGGGGCCGGGCAGGGAAGCGCTGCGTCCGGGAGAGGCCAGTCCCGGCCCCGCGCCGCCCCGCCCGGGGCATCCCGAGGGGAGCCCTGGCAGCCCCGGCCGCGGCGGGGGGCAGCGCCGGGGGGAGGCCCAGGCGGGGCGGGGGGGGGCCCTG
>VUYV01000008.1:7980564-8043725 GCA_008711295.1 Anarhynchus alexandrinus | reverse complement strand
ATGCCGGGCTGGCTGCCGCGCGCTCCGCACCTTCGACGTCCCGCAGCGTCGCCCCGCGACATGGCGGCCGCGCCGGGCCCCGCGCCTGTCCCCTGCTCCCGCGGCAGCCGAGCTCAGCCTCCGCCTGGCGCCGAGGCCACCGCTCTCCTCCGGGCTCGCAGCGCGGGGTGCGCTCCTCCTCCCGCCACAGGGCTGGGAGCCCCCTTCCCCCGGGCGGGGCCCGTCTCCACAGAGCGGGGTTCTTGCTCGCCCAGGGTTTCAGCGCCTGCCTTGGTGGGAGAGCGCTGTATGCCCTCCCTCGCTGCCCCTTCCAAGGTCCCACACTTCCTCCCCTCTCCCTTCGGCTGGGGGCTGTGCAGCTCTGCCTGTCGTAGAACCATAGAATCGGCTAGGTTGGAAGGGACCTGTAAGATCATCGGGTCCAACCATCAACCTAACACTGCCCAAACCACCACTAAACCGTGTCCCTCAGCACCACCTCTACCCATCTTTTAAATACTTCCAGGGATGGCGATGCCACCACTTCCCTTGGCAGCCTGTACCAATGTTTGATAGCCCTTTTGGTGAAGAAATTTCTCCTAATATCCATCCTAAACCTCCCCTGGCGCAACTTGAGGCTGTTTCCTCTTGTCCTATCGCCTGTCACTTGGTAGAAGAGACCGACTTCCACCTCACTGCAACCTCCATTCAGGTAGTTGTAGAGAGCGATAAAGTCTCCCCTCAGCCTCCTTTTCTCCAGGATGAACAACCCCAGTTCCCTCAGCCACTCCTCATAAGACTTGTGCTCCAGACCCCTCACCAGCTCCGTTGCCCTTCTCTGGACATGCTCCAGTGCCTCAATGTCTTTCTTGTAGTGAGGGGCCAAAACTGAACACAGTATTTGAGGTGAGGTCCCACCAGTGCCAACTACAAGAGGACGATCACTGCCCCAGTCCTGCTGGCCACACTATTCCTGATTCAGGCCAGGATGCTGTTGGCCTTCTTGGCCACCTGGGCACACTGCCGGCTTATATTCAGCTCGCGTTCCACCAACACCCCCAGACCCTTTTCCACCAGACAGCTTTCCAGCCACTCCTCCCCAAGCCTGTAGCGCTGCATGGGGTTGTTGTGACCCAACACACATGGGGTTGTTGTTCCTCCTTCCTCAACAGCAGTCTCCCATCTCCAGCACTAAGGACATGGCCCCCCCTAACAGGACATGGCCGTGGGCATGGACAACCTGTGTGGAAGCCCGGAGGCTTGGGACTTGAGCAGCGAGGGCACCCAGGTGCACCTGTTTCCAAATTCCTCTCAGGAAAGAAAGCAACCAGGAGGAGCAGGTCCTCACTGCCAGGGCAAGTCCCACAGCCCAGCTGTGGCCTTTTCTTTTCCTGAAAATGCTTTGCAAAAGGAAGAGGGTAAAGACCAGAATAATTTGTTCAAGCAACAACCACCTCTTCCCAGCTACTGTTTTTTTTGGGGGGGGGGTCTCAGTGGGAGAGTTTGGGCACACCATACAGTGTGTTTCTTGGAAGTCAGTAGCCAAATAGCACCCAATGCCACCGCTCCCTGTTTGAAACTCATCATGTCTGAAGCAAGCAGTCTGTGTGTGGTGGACGTCTGTCCTAGCTTGCTGGATGAAACAGCAGACGGCCTGAGCTTGCGCCCTGACTGGGCTGATGGACATCAGAAATTTATGGTCAAAGCCCTATGTTCTCTCTGGTCAAAACTTCTAGGCAGAAAACCTATGAAGCCCAGACCATTTTAGTTACTTTAGGCAAAATCAATGAAGTTCTGCTTAGTGAAACAAACACTCCCAACATTTTGAAACCGATCAGATGTCATGTTTTGAAGTTATCACATTGCAGATAGATAAACAGAGAAAGGACACCAAAGCCTACAGCTGTCTGAAGTTGGCAAAACAAAGCAGCAAGAAATATACCCCGTGACTTTTTTTATTGACCTAGTCAAGAATAAACAACAGGATCTGGCCATGTTTTGATTTTGTTACATTATCCATTTGTTGATTCCATAGATATTCCTTGCTCCGTGTTTTACAAGTTCACGGACAACTGAAAAGACTGTCCCGTCATTCCCTTAGTGTTTGTGCAGGAGGACGGGACAAAGCTTGCTTCAGCACAGACAGGCAGCACAAGATAGAGAGTGACATTTAAGTCATCTCTGGGTTAACATGCATATTTCTGTAAATTTCCAGCTCAATAATGAGGGAGGCTGCAGATTTTGCTTTCTCTCATTTTTCATATCCCCCCCCCCCGACAGAGGAAATGGATCCATAATACTGTGCTGTAATGTGACATGCAGAGCTGTCAAACTGTGACACTTGGGATGAGTGAGACTTTTAAACGTCAGAAATTCAATTTTTAATGGCACACTGGCAACACAGACCTAACACTTCATCACAAGGATGACACCTTCTAAAAGCTACTTTAAAATAAATCAGAGTGGGGGCTCCTTCAAAGGGGGACTGCATTTAAAAAAGTTTCAGGAATGAGGAAACTGTGTAACACCTTCATTATTCAGTCAAGTCGATAAAGTTCAGGAGATTTGTTGAGAAGGGATTCCGTTGCATGTGGAGGTGTGGTTCAAACTCACATAAGCCGGAGCTGCTTAAGAGACCTCTATCAACTACTTGTTGTACAAACCACATTCCTCTTACATTTAAAAGCAATTCGGTTTGCAAAAGCACTCAGAGCTGACCACTTCTAGACTAACTGCTCCCTACGCCTCATTCTCACCCCCCAAGCGGAGAATGGCACTGCACTTACCACGCTGCAGGCTCCTGGTCGACAGCTTCAGAGCTTCAGAGGGCTCCCCAGAAGGTTATGGCGGGAGTGTGCTCTTGCTCTTCCAGACAGCAAGTGACCAGCCGTGGTTCGTCTTCTGCCACCTGGGAAGACAGCGATGTAGGCCTTAGCACCAGCATCACAGCTGGGTTCTCATCAACTACAACAGCAGCTTTGCCGAACAGAATTAGGAGCAAGGTCCACAATGGGACGTTGGACACCCTGGTGCATCCAGCGTGGTGAGCTGCTTCAGCGATTCAGCATGACACTGGCCACTTTATGATGGCAAACTCAGTCATGGATTCAAATCGTGCAAGTGAATATTTAATATTTAACGCAATTTATTTGTGGAAGGGATTACTACCCTTATTGCCTTGGACATTACGACAATAACTCAGTAATAATGAACACAGAAGTAAACTAATTAATTTGTGAAAGAAAAAAGTGAGTGCCACGGTTGCCAAGAAGAGAAAGACCAGAAGCCATACCCCAGGTTCAGCCCGAGTTCTGCAGTCCCTAAACACCTACATAGGGCAGAGAAACCACTTACTCGTATTGCAATTTCTGGGGTTTTTTGTGAATTGGCAATACTAAATCAACTGGCAATTAAGTCAGACTGGCTTATTTTCTCTCACATGAATGGGTTTTAATTAAACTCCTACTTAGACAACAAATCAAGAAACAAATATGTTCTGTTTCAGATTGTAATGACAAAGATATTACTGTCTTCACAGTTTGTGAAGAAATGGCTGTCAAAAAAATGAAGAACAACCAAGCGGCTCTGTTTCTTACTCCAGTGTTAGAATTTAGGCTAGTATATAGCCAAGATCAAAATCATTCCTGAAGAGTTTTATTTTTGTATTTAGATCAATCTGAATGCATAATTTGAAGAAATACCTTTGTTTCATTTACAAGTTTCAATTTCTCCACCCACCCCCAGCAACTGGGATTATTTATGGACAAAGACGTAGACCTTGCTTATAGAAACACCATCTGATGGAAACAGGAGCTTTGGTAGCTAGAGAGGGTGCAAAAGCCAGAGCTGTGATGTTGAAGGCAATACAGATGTAATTAAGGCATTCCTGGGTCTCTCAGGCAGGGTACTGGTATTTTTCTGCTCTATGCTACTGGGTCCCCAGTTGCCTAAAGGAAGCCGTAACGCTAGAGGATTGGGTGAAACTCTGTGTATCTTAAATACCTCTTTTGGGCAGCGTAGCTGTACCAAAGCATATACTGATACACCACTGAAACGAACAGCGGCTACAGCAACACAGAGCTCTTCGTTACTACTCCTCCAAGTCTGAATATTTCTTACGCTCCTTAGTGAGCTCCAGACTCTAAGCACTTCGTCACACGCATAAAGGAACTGAACCACATCATTCTGTCAAACACTTCCAGTGATTCATTTCAAGATCAGCTTCAAAACCTGCCCCAAAATGATTTCAATCTGACCCATAAGATCTTTTTCATATGTATTTCTCTCAGCTGTCCCGCTGCCATTTAGCAAGGGTATCCCTGGTTCCTCATACAAATTCAGTGTTGATTGAGAGAGCCTACTCCTCTGTACTCTGCCTCCTGCCTCTGTAAATGGCCCTTCCTCTTTCTTATGTGCTTTAGAAATCACTTTTGGAAGAAAAATAGGGACCGACAAGAAACTTCCACTAAGTTATTTTTCAGCTCAGATTTCCACTTAAGAAATCTGAACTTCATTTTCTGACATATACAGTAAAAGCTTCAGCCTCAGGTGTCCTATTTTAATTGCCTGCTATTTTCATTACTGACCATGATGGCAGCAAATGCTCTTCAGGAGATACTTGTATTTTAATTTATCTGCAAACATAAATCACACATTATAGCACCTTTTTCCTCTAGGTTAATTGAATCAATTCTCTAAATGTCTCTAAGCCTGATCATTTGAAAGACGCTCACTGTTTGAAGTCTCTTAAGAATTATGGCCCCTGAATTGTGTTCAGGATGGTATCAGTCTTTGCTCCAGACAAAGATTTTTTCTACGTATAAGGTAAAAATATCGTTACACGCATAAGCAATATTATCTGTAAAGCAACACCCACAATACTGTGATGATCCTGTAAAATATTATTTCAGAAATTTTTCAAATATCTCAGTGATTTAATTGTCTTAATATTATAAATCTTATTATTAATTGTTTAAGAATGAGTCTGGATATATTTTAAGTTCTAAACAAACAAAAGAAAATCTACTTTTAATTTCCTTAATTCTACATTAACATAAAAAAATAAAATAAATGCTGATATGAGGAACAACCATTTTTATTACTGAAAATCCATGAATGGCTAATGAAGAAAACTTGATTTAACATAATTTTTACTAAAAATTAGTCAAACAGATCAGTTTTCTTACCTGTGATATTGGCCATTTTATACTCAGTAGAACTGTAAATTACTGCTATGGTAAATTCAGTCCTAAATTGAAACTTGAATTTAAGGATTTAAGCAAGCCACAAATAATTCGGCGACAGTGATATAGCAGAATATGCTTGGAAAGATTGTCAGTATTTGACTCACTTTATAATTGGGTCGGTTTCAAAAATGAGTGTTATAGTTGAAGTCAGCAGTTGAAATGTAACCTGTCCCTCACTAGGCTGTTGTGCAGAATGGTGGTTTTGCCAGTTACGGAGTGAGCCTGAGGTACCACTCCTACAGTCTGCAGACTCCCTGAGACCATCCAGCTCACCGCTGCTCCTCGGCTGGTCACCATCCCGTACACAGCAACACACAGCCACGGCGGGGCTAGCGTAATCTCTGCAAGGTAGCACCCGTCTTCTGCACAGTACACACAGCAATGAGTGGCAGTGCCTCGGGAGAGCACTGGAAAGAATGCGCGCCGTTCACTCTGAAGTTATAGGCAATGTGCTCTTGGTTGTAGGGATTCTAT
The DNA here is from genome assembly GCA_008711295.1 of Anarhynchus alexandrinus. Lineage (NCBI taxonomy): Eukaryota > Metazoa > Chordata > Aves > Charadriiformes > Charadriidae > Anarhynchus > Anarhynchus alexandrinus. The sequence continues at coordinate 8,038,026 of VUYV01000008.1, read as the reverse complement.
TCTGAATTGAAATATATACAAAGCTTTCTATTTTGAATTCCTCTTCAATTTACCTGTTTGAATTTATTATTTGTAAAACACATCACGCTTCAAATGGATTGACCTTCTTCTAATGTATCTCACCTAATGAATAGATGCAATTAACTAATTCATATTGGAATATTGCACTTTTCAGATCACATTTATCATCACTAAATGTGTGATCTAGTTTGCAAGTTTAAATTTTTTATTATTACCCTTTAAACTAAAGAAATAAGTCTTATATTTAATTACCTGAACTTACATATTCAATTAATAGCTTCATTACCTTAATGAATATAGATACTGCACAGAAGTAACGAAAAATTGCTGCCTGGGTCTGCTCCTAAGTACATCTTATAAAGAGTCTGCAATGAACCTCAGAACAATTTTTTTCGACTAAAAAGTCTTGACTGGGGAGTTCCAAAGGAACTGGGCCTGGCAATCCAGTATTCTTTCACAGGGGCGGGCCTGAGATTAATTTATCATCTATATTGTTAATATTTAATATGTAAAAGGAATCCCAGAAGCAAAGCTTATATTTCTGGAAAGACGGAAGATTTAAACATTCAAATGTGAATCATTCTGAATGAAAGGGAACAGTTGGACTCGATTATCTTCAAGGTCTTTTCCAACCTAAATGATTCTGTGAAAAGATCGAACACTAGGCAGACTGGGACCTCACCTACTAAAGGACAAGGGATGAGTGTTTGGACCATGGAGGCAAAACAAACGAACGCTCTTGTTGCAGGAGAGGGAGGACAAAGCATCAGGGATCACAGCTCTTACAGCAAATAATGAGGGGGGGTCAAAACAGAGGGTCAAAACGTGGCTGGATGGCATCCTTGGGGGTCCATGTCAAGTGGGAGACAGGTGACGGTAGGTGGGTTGGCCAGTCAGATGCAGGAAACACCGTCGCTTTCCTCATGGTAATTAGGCTTCAGAACTATGAAGTGCTATTTAGCTACATCTATTTGCCAAACACACTACTTGGCCTTTATGTGTCAGTGGAGTCAAATCTGTCATTATCTTTGGCTTTTATGTCAAATCTCTTATTAATTAGGTAGTCTGAGATCTCCTGCTCTTCACAACTCTACAGATAGCCATAAGTCGTCTCAGGCTGTCTATTGCTACAGGGAATCTGTGCCTTGTAGAAAGATGAAAGGTTTTGACAATGTATCCCATTTGGGTTAAGAAAACACAGTGCTTCGCTCACTGCAAAGCCCATTGGATATACTTCCAGGTTTTCTTCATGCTGCATGGACACATTTACCAAGATCTCTTTTGGTTTTAATAGCAAAGGTGAAATGTAAATTTTTATCTCCTTTTTTTAATAAATAATTTGGAAAAGGAAAGAGTTATTTTAAAAAGTACATGCTGTCAATAATCTTCCCTTACATTTACTTCTCATGTACATTAAGTGTTTGAGAAAAGGGAATACACGGAAAAAAAGAGCAGGGAATTGGCTGCAACAAAGTGTTTGTCTGTACTAAATTGATCTATTGCTTAAAAGCAAAATACTTCTTGCACTGAAATGGTCTTTTTCTGGATGCATTTGGAAAGTCAGACCTGCCCATACTGTAACCTACCAGATACGTTTATAGTAGAACCGTGTCCAGCGCATTCAGAAGGAAGCACAGCCTTGCGCAGCAGATAGCTCTGGTGCACGTAACCATCTGTACAGCATTTCCCTAACACTTCCATGTTTTGCCAGCACTGACAGTCCTGTCACAGAGCCCTTTGGTGTGGAATGTTGTCTGTGCTCCACTATGCCACGCGGCTATCACAGAGATTAAGCCAGCTTGGAAACTCTCAGGGCCCATGTTATAGACAGACATGTCTGTACAACAGATTTTAAACTTTACCATCATCAACTATATAACTATATGTGATATATCTACGTGTAGTACCATTAGTTGTGCACTGAGGCCTGATGGTGTGCCCAGCCAAGCAAGAACAAAGAGAAGTTTTGAGTCCTGCTTGAGAGAAAGTCCAAATGAATTTTCCCTGAAATCTGTCAGCAACAATGGACTTCAACAAGCTTTGAATCGGGCCCTAAAGATTACTGGCAAAAAGCTTGAAACACACATGCATGGTGTGTTGTGACCTCATATTCATGATCTGGACTGAAATGTTTTATTTGGACACTGAGATTACAGAAACAGAGAAGGAAGAACAAAGAATTCTCAAGGGGTCACATTGTGTGCCCTGCCCCTCCTGCAGGGTGGGCTCCACTAGACCTGAGCTGCACAGTGCAGACGTTTGCCCCTGTGAGCACTTTTCACCGGGGACTACAGCAGAGACAGAGGGATGATCAGAAAACACAAGAACTAAGGAAATAGTAGTTTTATATACTCAAAAAATCTTAGAATGCTGAATGCTGAATTACAGTGTGTTCAGATCTTCCTCACCTGAATTTTTCCTTTGAGGTCCCCAGCAGCAGGATCAATCTATCAGCCAGAGAATGCCCTTTAAGGACCATGCAGCAGTTTCTGTATGAAAACATACATATAAATTAGGCAAAGGCATTTGACCAGGGGCATGAATTATGGTAGATGTACACATTCAGACTTTGTCTAAGTCAACTAAAATCAGCAGAATTAGACTTAAAAATAATTTGGCCCATATTATTACAATACAAAAAAATATATGGTATATTTATAGCCTTGGTCTCTCCAGCTGTGTTGGTTTAGGTTTTATTACATCAGTAATAACAATTTATGTGATACTCTGAATAATGCGCTATTAAAAATTCAGTACAGTATATACTGTTACCCATGGGATTTAAACTGTGGGAGCTATGTTCGTTATTCTCTACTTTGCTATTTCTATAGGAGTGAAGATTATTATAAAAATGGTTAGGCTATATACCCTGTGTGAATTCCTGCTCTGCTTGAATCCAGGTGAAGAGAAGAAACAGTTCCGTCCAGACTGCCTTGGGGTAAGGGTCCCAAGGGTCTGAGTCTTGCAATCTAAGGTTACACTGATCACACATTCAAGCATGAATAATAATATCAATGTGCTTTTTGATGTCTTTAAAGAATGCCAATAGATTTGTGAGGCATAACCTCCCTTAACAGAATCCATTTGATGCTTCTACAGAGTATCAGCTTTATCTGTGTGTCTATTGATTTTATTCTTTACAACAGTTCATCTAATTTTCCTGGCATAGAAGTCACATTGACAGTTTTGTAGTTCCCATGAGCACCCTTAGAGGAGTCTTTTGAAAGACCAGTGGATCAGTGGTACATTTCCTATGTTCTATTTTGCTGGCATTAGGATTGGGTTCAGCAAAAACCAACCCACTAGCACTAGCACTTCAGCAGCTGAACATTTGAATCCCTTGGTAGAAACACTGCACAACTTCAGCAATTAGTTACTGTTTAACTTATCAATCTCTCTTGAAGTCTTTCCTACTGACAAGTCATTTTAGGACAGTTCCTCACGCTGAGCCCACCTAACATTTGGTTCTTTAGCAAGGCAAATAATTCTTTCATCTTTTTAGCAGTGGAGTTAGCCATCCTCAATGCCTCTTCTACGCTTATCCTCTACAGCTTCACTTGCTGTCTTGAGGGACTCCTCTGGTGATGGAATTTGAAAAAGTTTATATTATTACTTCCACACTCTTGGCAAAAACTTACAATCTGTTTGGTCAGCTCTGTTGTGATTCTATATTTAGTATGACAGAGTTTATGGCTCTTTCTATGCTCCTTACTTATATACAACTTCCATTTTTGAAGGATGTCTGCCTTTTCTTCCCTCAGATACCACAGATGTCAATTTTTATAGATAGCATTGCCAGTATCCTTACCATTATGACTCTGGGAGCAAAAGCCCAGGTGAGGGAGATCAGTAGAAAGCAGTAATCAGTGTATTTTCTTTCCACTGTTCAACCAGGTGGTCCATTGCATGTGACTAGAAGGCAGTAGCACAGAGCATGGATCACATGGGTTAGTAATTAAGGTCAAAGCTTTCATGGTGCTTATCTTTACATTTTACTCATCTTTCTTGTAATGGTACATACATATTTTTTAGATTTGTGAAATGTCTTTAGAACGTCTTTCTGAATACAATAAAAGGAGAAACAATTCAAATTTTCTGTGTTGTCCTCTTTTCTATTTGGAAAGGATTCTAAAGTGTAGTAGTGACTTTAAATTGCCAATTGTCAAAAACTGGAAGGATTTACCAAGGTAGCAATGATCCCCTACATACTCTGTTCTTCTATACTTTCTTAGACCACCTGCTTGAATCTGGTTATGGAGCTGAAGAGGACCTTTGGTCTAACTTAGCATCTGTCATGATTTGGTCCACGACCTGATTCTTATTAATGGAGTTAAATCACATGATTTCTGTAAAGTATTGAAGACAATCTGAAGAAAGCAAATGTAAAAGAAATATTTGTGTCAGTTCTCCACCCCATAAAGACAGAAAATTGTTATAAGGAAGGCAACATGATCTGGACAAATGAGTAGGGGTTTCTGTCTCTGATGTGTTGTTGCCCTATTGTTAGCTGAAAAATAGCATTAATCCCTACCCACCTGTTATGAGACTAAACTAAAAAGTGTCTGCATACTACTTTGCAAGGGAGACCTGCATCCGCATAAGAGAAAGATCTGCTACGGACAGTCAACTAAAAATTGCTTTCATAAACGTATTTACTTATTTCTCATTTTCCTGGAAGAGAGGAAGTGGTTTATCTCATTCCTGCTGTAATGAATGGCCTCCCTAGCATCCTCCCTCAGTTCTATTGTATACATAATTCTGAAAGACTTCTCTTACAGACATAATAAACATATACTTTAGCATGCTGTGATAATTAAGATCCTGAATAATATCTTTGTTTTGCAGTAGTGTAGGGGAAAGGTTTTCAAACTGCAGTACACAGGCTATTTTCAGGGGCTTCCCAGAGGCAGCTCCCAGCTGTGTGTGCAAGTGCGGACCTGCACTGCAAGCAGGTCCTGTAGCACAGGACTTACAACAGAGCGTGCCTGCCGCTGCATAGGTGCTCACCCTGGCTTGTGCAACACCAGTGCAGATGCAGTCATTTCATAATTCATCACCTATGTGGCTTTTCACACACCAGCATTTTCTGAGTCAGCTAAAGGCAGAGTAGTATTTGAATGCAGAGGTAGAGAAAGGCGAGTAAAAGGACATGGCAGAGCGGTTAAGGATTAAAATTGAGTGGTGAGGGTGAACTGGGTGGTAAAGGGATGAAACTGGTGGCAGTGAGAGGGAACAGGGTGGTTAAGGGATAAAACTCGTGGTGGCAAGGTGACTACCGCTGCAGGGAACATGCATCAGGTCCTAGCTTGAGGCAAGGAAGAGATGGGGTAACAGAAGTAGCCTGTTTGCCCAATCCTGTAACCTCTGCCCTATTCACAGCAGACAGCAGTATTAACAGACGTAAATATATTTACCACCAAGGTGAAAAAGGTTTAGGACAGACACAAACCAAAGCACCAAGCATCTACAACACATGCCAAAATAATCTACCAGAACTGGGCTAAGGTTTTGGCGTCAAGTCAAACAACAGAAAGTACTTGTAAATCAACCAAATGGCATGTTAGTCAAGTCAGCGTCACATCTGATAAAACCATTCAAGATGCTTAAGAGATTAGGAGTGTAATATTTTTCTCTAGGTGGCCCAATTCTTCGAGCTATTCAGCAACTTCATGTCTTAAGACCATGGAAAATAATATTATAATGCTTCGTATTGTAGCACCTATGCCCTTTTAAGCTAAACATATTGGAGATGTATAGTGTCTCAGTGCCTCACTTGCCCATGCTGCATTATAGGGAGCCACTGGACCAAAGCAGATTTCATTAAATGTTCCTAATTTATTCTGCCTCATCGCTCTTTTGTAAACAGGGTGGGTCACTAGAGAGCAGGGCATTTAGTCCAAAAAGAGTACTGTGAGTGAATATACAAATTCAACACACTACCAAGGTAAGATTCCTCATTAGCCACTGCAGTCCCTCAGAAGGGACAAGATAGGAGCTTTTGTTTACAGAGCACAGCATTCTCACAAGCATTCACTCTCTTTAACAACCTCCCCTTGAAAACTTTTTGGGCAGCCAATAGTAGCATGGTTTAAAACCCAATCTAGGTCAGAGAGAAATTTTCAACCATATTTTGCTTTCTTTGTGGTTTTTCTTTTTGCCTTTCTTTTTGATGAGGAACAACATTTTATTCATTTTTACCAGAAAAAAAAAGGAAACATAGCAGGAAAGGTAATGATTAATCCATTCCGAAAGAAAAAAAAAAAAGAAGAGTTCTGATTGTGAACTTACTGGTGTTATCTAACCCAGTATAAATAGAAGTGTACTCAGAGAAGGCGCAGGATTGAAAACTCATGATGAATTGTTAGGGCATGTTGAATTGGTTCTGTCAATGCCTGCAGTCAGATGATTTCACTGGCTGTACGAGATGAAATCTCATATTTCAATGTATAAGTAAAAGTGTCAAAGTTCAGCTGAAGCAGGGACGAATCCAGAACAAATTTTGCGTGTATTTGTAAGTAGGGCACCAGAGCAATAGAGGAAGCCAAAATGAGCCGGAAAAGCAAAAAGAGTTTAAAGGAGAAATTTGCCTTGAAGAACAGCTTGGTTAAAGAAGCCCTCTCAGAATTCCTGGGAACTTTTATATTGATAGTAAGTGTCAGCTGCTTTCCTTTCTTCCTACTAATCTAATGTTGGACAGTGTTTGTAAGGGGACACGTATACTTTTTCTTGTACTGTACCAGCAGCGTGGTTACTGCCTGACAAACATTGTACAGCCTTGAATGAATTGCTTCTATTTATGGTAAGTTTGTAATTCCTTTCTTCACCTGATGTAGTTATCACTGGCTATTAAAAACAGATAGCTTTATGTATTACAATTGTCTGATAAGCATTTGATTTCATACAGGAGCAGAATTTCAGTGAACTGCCACATTCTGAAAAATCCAGATATGCACAATGAATGTTAATAATACTCTTGCTTTTGTTTTTAAAAAAACTCAGCAGTTTATTCTACTTTCACTTCTATGCACAACTTTCATCTGCTTTAACAAGCATACTGTATTGCACAATAAGAGAATTTTAGCTGAGTTATTTTCCTGTGCAATATAGAAATTTAGCTGTGTGATTTGTTGTGAGTTTACTGGTATTTGCATTGCTGAACCTTCCAAGATTTTGTAAGTTAACTATTTTTTGTTTTATTTTTAACTGTACTACATAAATTACACAGTTGCTTGGTCCTGTAGTGCTGCTACAATTTTAGGTAAATACCAAAACTCCCCATTTTCATATCCCCAGATTTTATTTTTATTTTACTTAATTTCTTTCTCAATTTTTCTGTGCGTGTTGCACTGAGACACAGAGCTGTTTGGTGATTCACCGGGGTAGAGAGCAGGCTCAGTAGCAGAGCTGGAAGTCAAGCAGCCAGAGTATTTATGCCAAACTCTTTCTTCCTCCTTTTAGTCCAAACAAGCAAGTCTTGCTTATTGCTGAATATTTCATCATAGTGAAAGGACAGTAAAAAATAAGGAGCAGGCATAGTACTGACGTAGTATATTTTCTAACTGTAACTATATTAGCTAAATTTCAAGTAAGTCATCTAAAAATTCCAGTAGCTCATAAAATACATGAAAATAATGGTCTTCACTACACTTCAGCCAACTGAAGTGCAGAGGCACTAAAGTAACATTATTCTCAAATTTAATACCATCCATAAGACATTATTACAGTAAGGAGCACATTTAGAAGCAAGGAGCACAAAGCACTTTACAAACATTAATGAATTAAGTGTCACAACACCCTGGTAAGGAGGGGAAATGTCATTATCTTCATTTTATATATTAGCAAACCTGATTAGAGCAGACTGCACAGGAAGCCTGTGGCAGAGCTCTGAATGTAACCCAGGTCACCTGACTTCCAGTACTCTGTCCTCGCCACAAGATCATCCTCCTCTTCCCATTAATACAATTAAGCAAGTGAAAAAAACATATTAAAGTGCAGATTAGACCACAAATGCTATTATTTAATGTCCTGCTACACAAGACTAGAAGGAAATGCAAACCCAGAGCCCATTTTCTAGCATATTTACCATATGAATACAGTAGAAAATGAAGCTACAAAACTGTTGTTGTTAATTTGAGTTTCTCAATTCTATCTTACCCTTTCTTGTTTCAACCTTGACTAAAGCAGAGAAGAGCCTCACATGGATTAAACTGAAGCTTTCTCAGTGCTCAGATACCTCAATTTGTGTTTAGACTGCGCAAGTTCGCGGCAGTACAAAGCGTTTGTTGTGAAGAAACTGACTTTTCTGCTGTTATTTATTACTATAGCTTTTAGGCTCAGTCAGCTAGTAAGTAGTTTCTCTTTAAAAACAGATAAATATTAAACCCTTAACTTAAATTGGAGCTAATTAAAGGGGCACCCTGGTAAGTCAGAGGGCAGAAATCCTTGAAAAATAGACACTGTGTATGCAAAAGAAGTGAGAGCTTTCTTCCACCATCCCATTACTATGTCTTAATCCTGTTAGAAAGTAAAAGCGAGATAAGAGTTCACAGCCTACAGCACAGTTGATTCAGATCTTTGCTGAAAGCCATTTCATGTCACTGGGATGGGTTTTACAGCCTGTGGGGAGCACCTGCACCAGGGAGAAAGGCAGGGACCAACCCTTCTGTTACCCATAGTCTCTGTCTGGAAGTCAATGCTAACTGGCCATACCTAAAGCTGCAACCAACCTAGCACCAACCTTAGCCAGGTGAAATTCTGTACCCCTAAATCACCTTTTTTTTTTTTTTTAATGGAGAACAACATCACAGACCACATATTATTAAGAGCTTACACTGCCATCTTTGATAAGTCTCAAGCCTTGCAACATTATTTTCCAAATTGGAAAATGTACAAACTGTAAGATTAATTTCAGGACATCTAGAAAGTGAAATCACTCATCAGGCAAAACCCAAGCCTTCACCTGGGGGTGAGAAGGGCTCTGCCTGCAATGTTGAACAGATTTGAGACAACAAGCCTTGAGAAAGTCACTGAGCATACAGTCTGGATAACATCTCTTGGTCATCCCTACTTAATATGCTGTGGTTTGCCTTACAGCGTGGTCTCCGAGCAGGTAAACCAAATTCTTTTCAGATGAAACTAAAGTGGAAGGTGAGCTCCAGAATCACAGCAAAAGTGCAGACCATTAATGGATGCTCAGTGCAGTGGATCAGACTGGCAATACTCCTAAGTAATCCCTCCTGAGATGTCCATAGTCAGGTTCTCTGAACCAGCTGCTTGCCCTGCATGACTTGGCAATACAGGCATAGCCCGTGTGAGCCTCTCTCCCTGCATGTCAAAGCACCTGATTTCAACCTCTGAGGGTTCAGTGAAAAACACTAACTCTAGGAGCCTGGAAGTGCCCTGCTGTATAGGCAGATCCAGTGGTATACAGAGCAGCTGCCATTACTGCCTGTCTGAGTTATCCTGCTGGTCATTAGGCTTTTTTATTCTTAGACCTATTCTGCTGGGGCAACAAGTATTTCTTTCAGTATCAAGCCTTGAATTATTGCCCAAGACACAGTACAGCTTCTCTTGTTCTCTGGAACAAGAAGTAGGGCGGAAAACCCCAAATGTGCAGTCCACAATCAAATGCAAACTGCATGTGGCTTTGGTTACACTGAACTTTTGGTTACTGTCTTGAACTGGGGAAGGACTTTTTACTAGGGCATGTAGTGATAGGACGAGGGGGAATGGCTTTAAACTGGAAGAGGGCAAGTTTGGATTAAACATTAGGAAGAAGTTTTTGACTTTAAGGGTGGTAAGGCACTGGAACAGGTTGCCCAGAGAAGTTGTTGAGGCCCCATCCCTGGAGGTGTTCAAGGCCAGGCTGGACGTGGCCTTGGGCAGCCTGGTCTGGTGGGAGGTGTCCCTGCCTATGGCAGGGGGGTTGGAACTCGATGATCTTCAAGGTCCTTTCCAACCTAAACCATTCTATGATTATATCGTATTCACTATATAAAGTTCCATCAAGCTGAGAAAATTTTGCACTTCACCTCTTATGCGATTTCTATAAAACAAATGGAGTGATGCAGTTTTAAAGTAACTAAGTTACATTTGCAGTACAGGCAATGAGGAGTATGCATTCTGCTCAGTACTTATATTTGCAGATTATTTGTAAACTCCTGCCTGTTTCTTGCATTTACTTTGGTGCTGTCACATAGTAACCCCCCAGCCTGCAAAGTTTAATTGTGCCATTTGTAATTTAGAATAAATATCCACAAATAAAGAATCTACCCATAAAGTTTGCAATGAACGTTTGAAAAGGATACAGCAGTTTCCTAGGAAATGGGTACTGAGTGATGCGGGTTTCACACAATGTTTGGAACCAACTTGTGGGACTGGTCCCTCCAGCCTACACCCATGCAACAGGTCCCTGAGGTGGGAGGACACCCAGCCGTTTGTACCACGATGGCCGAGAGGCCAGCGAACACACGCATTTCCCAGCCTCTGACACAGCCTCAGCCTTCTGTAGCTGGGGCTGCCTCTGAGGCCTCCCTTGAGAAAGAGGTCTCTGGAGAGGCTTTTTGTTCTCCTCATTCAGTACATCACCTCTTGGGGCTCCTGCAGGCTACTCTGGGGGACAACATCTGGGTGCCAGCACAAGAGTCAAGAAGCCATGATGCATCAGATAGATGGTTTATGTGACTTTTCAGTGAGTCTGTCAGGAACTCACCTATCCAACTGCCTCTCTGCTTTTAATCATGCCTCTCTTCATATTTCCCCTTTGGAACTTGGCTGCATTGCTCTCAGACAAGATGGGATTTACTCTGGCTTACGCCATTAAGTATATCTGAATTGGAACAGTTCCAAAAAGAGAAGCCAAATGGGCCATGTGGCTTGCTTTACCGGCTACTGATCACCTAATGTAGTTTGTGTTTCAATTTCACTCTCAAGAGTGTCTTACTAAACAGTTTCCCAGAAAGGAGCTGCACAGGAGCCAGTATCTCCTGAGTCCAGAGCAGTGTAGACTTCCTTGCTGAAACAGAGTACAGCCTTCAGTTTAGCATACAAATACAAGTGGGTAGTATATATATTCCTAGCCCAAAGCTTAGGCTCCAACTGGAGGTGGGAAGCCTCTTGCAAAACGCCCACTGAAGCAAATGTTTGTGTGCACGTAGAGGATGCGGTGTACGAGCATGAATTGAATGCATGACACCCCACACTGCAAACAGTCCAATTAATGAGAAGGAAGGCTATTGATCTTTTGCACATCAAAATCTTTTTGCCGTGTTTTCACATGCTGACCAATTCATTATGTAAGTTATCACTCCTGTTTTGTTGCAGAGTTTAGTCTTGCCTGAAAAATCTTTAAGTATGACATTCCATGGATTTGCTCAGTCTTGAAGATTAAATTTTAAACAATTTCTCCATATCTTTCTTTTCATGGCCCTATATTTCAGTGCATGTTAATTACAATACTGTACGGTAATATATATATCCCTTATTCCAAACATGCATTAGAATCCTTGTTACATGATGTTATTACATGAAAGCAGATGTAGTTTTTGATCATTTACTCCTCAAATAAGTGTTTAGTATTTAATACAAATTACTACATAGAAAATTTAAACAAATATAAATTCCATGTTCTAAATTTTTGTGGAAGGGAGACTCTTTCTTTGTATAGAATGAAATTGCTTACAGCAAGTTTTCTTTACAGTAGAAAATTAAATAGCAGTAGCTTCTAACATCTACCTTGTTTGCCATCAGCAATGGATTTCCTGAGTACAGAATGTTGTATAATTAGCTCTTAGACAGTGAACTTAAGTTTGTCAAAGCTGGATAGAAAAGGTTATTAAAACATTTATAATTGGTATTTTGATATATCAACTCTACTGCTTTTTAAATATTATATAATGCTACAAATACCATGGGCCTTAGCAATGTTTGCGCTCTGAAAAGCAGCTCTCATGTCACAGAGATCCATACATTAGGGTCTCTAGCAGCAATATTATAGTACAACCAATAAACAATAGAAATCACTCATGAATCCAGTGTCATAGGACTTAATCTTGCCCTTCTAGGCCAAACCCACTAATTTTATGGGAATAAGATGCTTCCTTTCCCTGTCATCACCAACTCAAGAGTCCTTACTGCTTCTGCAAATGTACCAGTTGCATATATTTTGATGACATAAAATTTTGCTAATGATTCTGCTGAAAACGTGCAAACTCTTCCTCTTTCTTGCAACTGTATTAAACTGCATTGCAAACAGAAGTCAAAGTGGTAACAAAGGCCCTTAGTTGTGATGAGGTTAGGGAGGTGTTCTTGCACACTGGTATTATTTCTATAATTTTACTTTTATCCAAATCAATTAACTTTTTTTTTCTAGACAACGCTTCTGTTTCCCTGAAGTTATTCTTTAAGTCAGCTGAATAGTTAGCAGTGTGAAAGAACCGAAAGGAAGGTTACCTAATTGTTCTTTTACTCTGAAATGTTTATTACAGCAAATAATTCTGAAAAGTCACAGGAAATCTTTTGTTTTCAATACAAACTTAAGTTTTCCAGTATATGACATTTTAAACTTTCAGGTGACTCAGATGTTCTGTGTTGCATGAAAGTTTTAGAAGACAATTATCTTCATCTCTGCAACATCAGCCCCAACAAATAACTCTGCTCTCATTGTTTAACCAAGAGGTTCCAGTAAGTTGAACTTAATTTTCCAAGAGCTTTTTCTGTAGATGCACTTTTTTCCAGAAAGTTTGCATCTATAGGACTGAAGTGTAGGTGCTCTCAGAAAACTTGCATCCTTCCGACATTCATCTGCGAGTGCAAAACTTGAATTTATGTTTTACAGACACAGATTTACAGGCTGGTTTTTCAAAAGTTTCACCAAATGAAAAAAGGTAATAAAAGTAATAACTTTTTTAAACTATCGTAAACAGCTGGAGAACAGAATAAAAGATAATAAATACAGTTCGTGCCATACGATGAGTTTATATCTTTGTGATCTCAACACTTCAATAAACCATTCTGGCTAAAAGCGAATTCTAGTGAGCTCTCCAATCCATGGTCTCATCTAAAGGCAAACTTGACTCAGTTGCCCTAACCCATTCCTCAAAAGTTTCTTTAGTATTAAAAGCATTCAGCTTTTTTTTTTTTTTTTCAAACAGAAAACAGCTTAGGAAGAGAACCTAGTAAGTCTTTGATTACTCATAACTGTGCACCTCCAACCACGAGTGCACAACAAAGATCCGGCCACCCTGTTTCTGCACCCAAAGGAAAGAGTAAAAGATACACATACCCTTATACTCCTGAAAGAGGACAGAAAACCTCCTTTCTCAGAAACTGCAATGCTCCTGCACTCTCTCCAAATGGTACAATGCCCCGAGCGCCATCACAGTTAAGAGTTTAGAGACATTTTAATCTTTTCAGTTGGTGTAGGAAGCAAAGCAGAGAAGCACATCTCAGCTCAAGAATAAGAGTAATGTAGGAAGGAAGCAGCACCTGAATAGGCTCTTTTTCTCCTCAAAAAGCTACTAGGTAAGATTTTCTTCCCTTGCCCAACCTTTTCTTCGTAGCCTCTTTGCAAGGGGCCATGTTTCACTTCTGAAAGTCTGTGTCTGAATATGAAATGTTTCATTTCCTTTCTCTTTTGAATTTCTAAAACTTAGAAAGAAAATAAAAATATTCTTCACTGAAACTGACTCAAGCCAGTTGCCTCATATAGTTCAGGAAAGAAAAGCATTTTAGCATTTCAGGATGAAGAGTGTGATATTAATCATAATAAAATATGAGAGAATGCAGACCTTTGCATTCTCTCTAGGTGATTTCAACCTTTTATTTGTCTCCTATTGCATGTGCAAAAGCAATAATAAAAATTTAAAAGCATCAGTTTGTATAACACAGCATAGTCTGTCCCTCAATATTTTCACTGTATTTTTTCCCACAGAGCAATTTGAACCAGATCTTTATATGTTTTAAAAGCTTTTTATACACAATTCATCCAAAGCCTTATTAAATTTACATTCATGTCTCCAAGTAGTAATGCTTTCTGTCATTAAAAAAAGGTTTCAAAATGGCAATAATTTTAAGTCTATATTATTTAATTAACTAAATGATAAGGTTGGGGTTTTTTTTCAAACTCTTATTTTATTACATAGCAAGCCTGAAAAAAATACAGGGAAATCCATTTGAACCCAAGAGGATATTAGTTGTGTCCCAGGAGATCATCAGGAGAACGGATATAGCGATTTTTTATTACTCCAATTTTGATTAAATTGTAATGTACAGAAATCCTCCCTGCCCCCACCAAAATATTTAATTAATGATAAAATAAGAGCCATATGCTTTTAAAGTATTTAAAAATTACTTGACTGGTAAGCTGTATTTTTATCTCACCTTAAAAATTTTAAGTACTATCAGATCTAACAAAACATAGCAAGTATTAAACATAAAATTAGATGAAGATTGCTCTTTCCTGGAAGAACAGGGGTTTCCTGCAACTTGCTAATGCCCTGAATTTTAGTAGATCTAACGTGTCTCTATTATTGTTGCTGTTAGCATTACTGTCCCTATTGAAAGAATGTTTAGGACCCCAGTCTGAATCAAAGCCCTACATAACACACAAACGTAGCAAAAACATGGCTCTGTATGGAAAGAGTTTCTAATCCCTTATAAAGCACCTTATTATGAAATGCAAAAGATAAATTCTTATGCAGACTTGCTTTGTAAATAGAGAGATTGGAAATGAAAGCAAGTTCTAAAATACCCTCCAAATTAAAGACCTTTAGAAGGACACCATTAATTTAGTAATCAGCCTCCTATCTGAAAAGTTTATTTACTACTTTTATAAGCAACACCCAAACTAACCGTACATGGAAAAATTAATGGGGGTCAGGAGGAATTGTACAGGACTACTGTAAGCCACAAACAACCCTCTAGCATTTTCATGGGCAATTCTGATCAAAGAGATCCCTACCTGCAGCAAAGGGCAAATGCAACCACGTCTCCCAACCCCCAAAGGACTCTCTGACTCTTTGCGCCCATATCCCTGCTTTTAAGGGCCTAAATATGCAGTGCTAACTCTTGCTGCTTGGAGAAGTCATGGAGGTTTCCCCAAGAAGTGAAATACCAGGGCTTGCTCTCATGTCCTCGAGTGTCCAAGCGACATCGCTCTGCTTACTCAGACTTGGAACAGGTTCCTTTAGGATAGCAGGAGGACACTCACCGCAAGCACACAGCTTGAGCCTAACGCACTGCACTGCCCTGCGGAGCCCTTCCCCTTCACCGCACTGCGCAGGAACAGACAGGCGCACGCGGCAGAATCCCGAGCAGTACTGCAGGTCTGTCCAGTCTGAAAAAGGGGAGCAGACACATTGCGGGCCAGCAGGAAATGCCTGTCTGGGGAACAGTAGGAGAACAGAGGTGGGAGTGTGGTGTGGGAAAGGGGCAGAGCTGCTCCCCTCCCTGAACAAAGGCATCCTTACAGAAAACTGAATCGGTGGAGGGTTCCTAGGAGATTCTTCATAATTAGCTGGGGTTGTTTAAGTACAGTTCTGTCCTGAAAACTGACTACAATAGAAATTCTGAAATCTTTTTCTAGCATTCCCTGATTGAAAGTGTACTGCTTATAATTAAAATACAGGGTTTTTGTGAGTGCTGACTCTGTATTCCTTGTAGCACACCGAATTCTTGTGTTTATGTAGAGCATCACCAGTTGTGTGGCCACCAAGGCCGTACGCTGCCTGCAGGGACATCTGTGGTACCCCCTGTGGGTGTGTACATCACCAGCTGCCAAGCTGTGGCGAGTTACAAGATCCAAAAAACCCACATGTCGTTGTCCCCACACAGCTATTTGGCTGCTTCTTCAATGTAAAAGTGTATGGCTATGAATGCATACTACCACTAGATCTGTTTGATAAAAAGGGTCCTTTTTTATATAAGCATTCTGCTTTAAGATCTCCAAAGCTTTATAGGCCATGTAGAAAAATAGATTCCCTAAAATTCTGGATTCAGATCTTGCAGGAAATCCTATTTACATTGAAAAATGCTATTACAAGCATTTGCAAAGATCCCCAAAACAGCACAGACGGAGGCAAAATGATCTTTAGCCTCTCTGATGAGTGGGATAGAGACAAAGTTCTGCAACCTCCAAGGGAGTAACAGGACATTATGCTCATTGGAGGCCAGTTGTTTTCCTTTCCTAACATTAACCTTCTTGCCCAAGTCAAAGAGAAGGATCCGATGTCTATGAAGCAAGGTTTTTGGCAGAGAATGTGCAGACAGCTATTCCACACCCAAACATGTTATTTGTGACAATAATCTAATTACTTTGTGAACAAAAAGTCAGTACTGAAGCTGCTCCAGTAAATTTAAGCAGATCAGGCTATAGACAACTGTTAAGATGAAAACCTGATAACGTAAAATAAGATAAAGAGATCTGGCTATATTCTACCATAAATTTAACTCCCATCGATTCTATGTGCATCAATCAATGAGTTTGTGTGGGTGCAGCTGATGACTGAGCTTGGCCTAGAAACTTAAAATATTTAGTTACAACTTCATGAGCTAGTTTGTCTTAACTCAGCCAAGCGAAGTTTCACAGGGTATTAAATTGCTACTCATGTAATTACATGATTAGGTGATAGTTTCCAGTTATGTTAACCTAGCTAGAGTAAGTATGAGAAAATTTTTTATCTCCTTCTTAAAATGACAGCAGATAGAGAAAATATTACCACGACACGGTTCAGATTTGCAGGTTCAGTTCCGAGTCTCCCCATCCCAGAATGGGCACACACGGACTGTGCCTGCAGTAGTGGTCATTCATTGTACATGAGCAGGCAGTCATTTACCAAATCCGCTGAGCAAGAAGCCAGTGCAGCTGTGTTCAAGCTGGCTTCTATGCCTTCTTGTTTGTAGATTCAGTTTTCTGAGGTTGGTTAGCACAAAAATGGAGCATCTGGGGTTGCATATTTCCCTATGACGTGCAGAGCAGAAGCTATTATGCAAGACGACTACTCAGCTGTTTCTGTATGATTCTTCTCAGTTCTGGTAATCAGGGAAGGGAGGCCACAGCCTCTCTCTGTTATTTCCTTCCCTCTTCTTGTGAATTTGTAGTTAATATACACAGATGTGGTTACTGTCCTTACCCTTTTCTATACCCATCTCCCCAACCCCTGTTCTTTTTTTGTCACCCTTACAGAAAAGAGTAATATTTTCAAAAGAATGGCCTTTTCTTTGAGTCTGCAAAACTTTGTCTATGCCCTTTCAGAACGCAAGTGCATGCTAACTGTTTGTCTGAATGCAAAGTGCACCCCAGTGTACACAGGGCCCCAGACCAGCCTACTGAGCTTGCTCCATACCTGAGCCATATCTTTCACCAAAGCTTGCTGGGTGCAATTTCTGGAATGCTCTCTTTGAGAAGTCTGGAAAATGAAGGCTAGAGCATGCTAATTCCGCTGCCTCTAGACTTGTGCCCTAATCTTAAACTTTATAAATTCCATCATATCCATTCTTACCATATTAAACATATAAAAACATGATGAGTAGAATTGTCTCATATGAAGTTTTAAAAAAAACGTGTAATTTCAGCTGCAAAGAACTGAGATGTATTTTGTTTTGGGTTTATATCTGTATGTGCATTTGTGCTTACCATTTAAACTTCTAGGTATGCGATACTAATAGCAATGAGAGAATGCCTTACTTAAGCTTATGTCATGCATTGCACAGCAGTTGACTGCAACTTGGAATATGTCTTGTAACTTTCAATTATACAGTCCAATAAACTACTGCTATCTAACACCACCCTACCCTTACCTAACCTGACAGCTGTAACACTTTGGCACCAGACAGTGTTTTGTTTGCTTGCATGATTATAACCTCAAGGCAAGAACCACACCTGGGTATATGACACAGGCTCGGGGCACTCTTACAACAGGAACTCCGTCTGCGTCGCAAAGCTGGTTAAGAGCATAATTTTATTGAGAGTTTTTCTGTCACATTTTGGTATTAGTTAAAACCCTTGGGGAAATAATGGAAGCAAAAGTATAATTTGGCCTGTTTAAATTGCATCTATTCTGGCAGGACTTGCTTGTTAAACTTCAATCACCAAATCCTTTTGGTACAGTCTATTTCTAATGCAGGAGAGATTTTCCCATTACATGGCAGGTTCTGAATGCAACTGCCTTGCAACTGAAAATACACGTTTATAAAATAACTACATTTTATGTATTCAAATATGCATAGCTAGGAAGAATATTTGCAATACAGTCATTGGTGACACACACTAATGGCAGAACACTAAAGCAAAGCAAGGAGATTAACTAAAGCAACTGCATTGGCTAAGGTGGAATGATTTTATAGGAAGAAAAAAAAATCAGATTCCCACGTACCATCAAAGGAGGAGAATATATATATTATTTATCCAATTTAACATCAAAGTAATTAAGGTTGCTCAAGATAAATCTAGTCACATCTCAGAAACGGTATGATTCAGATCACTTATGCTTGCAGAGAAGCACGATTTCAGACTATAGATACTATTTGATATCTTCCATAGAGTGTTATGTTCTTATTCAGCACAGCACTGAGACATACATATTTTAAAAGATTTTTTTTTTCACAGACACAAGTTGATTTCTGGCAGAAATGGAACAGCTAGTCTACCTTATACTAGAGGCCTTTTGTGCCTCTGAAAATATTTCCTACCCACTTTAATAGGACCTAAACCTATGCTTGTTTAGCATAAACAGAGCTCCTCTCCTGTTCCCTAGAACATACCCTGCACTCAGTTTTTGCGGAAAGCTAGGTGAGCATGGCAAAGGGAGAATTAACACTTCAGGAGTGTAAGTAACCACTTATTTTTAAATCTGTCTGAACTATAAAGCCACAAACATTATTTGCCTCATTTCACCAGGATTTGCCCTAACTTCTGTTTTCTTTGCCTTGGTACATAATAGCTCTCAGATTTTCACTTCTGTTTCCCTGAGTCTTGATTCTTCTTGCATGGCTCAGAATCATTCTACCTGTTCCAACCTTCTCTCTCATTTATTGCATCCATTTCAAACAAACTATGTTAAAGTCTAAGAGTTCTTATTTTGATAGAGCAATACATGATATCGAGGCAGCATAACAATAACACACACTCTAATCTCCAGAAAGTTTTCTCATTCCAGAGTTTCAGCATTAAACATTAAAAGCCTTTTCAACTATCTTTCATAATTTTTATAGTAATTTTTTCATTGCTTATAACAACAATCTGGAACTGAAAACTTACCACACAGAATTAATTCGTTCTTCAATTTCAGATGCAGAGATTTGTTGTAGACCCTGTGAGATCTTGTTTAGTCTCCAAGTTCTGATCTGTATCACATAGTCATACTTGAAATCTGGTTTCTGGGGAGAGAGAGGTCCTTATTTGCAAACATTCTTCCTGATCCGAGGGCAGGGGAAAATAAAGAGCAAATGTTCATTGCTGCAAAGGCAACAATGGCACACATGCCACTAATCTCAAGTTCTAGCATTGCTTCAATATTTAACAACATTTTCAGCTATACCTGGACTTTAATAAGAATCACAGAATTTTCAGAGTTGGAAGGAACCTCTAGAGATCATCTAGTCCAACTCTGCTGCTAATGCAGGATTGCCTAGAGCACGTTACTCAGGACTGCATCCAAGCGGGTCTTGAAAATCTCCAGAGAAGGGGACTCCACAACCTCCCTGGGCAGCCTGTGCCAGTGCTATGTCACCCTAACTGTAAAGCTTTTTCTTGTATTTGAATGGAACTTCCTATGTTGCAACTGGTGCCTGTTGCCCCCTGTCCTGTCACTGGGAACCGCTGAAAAGAGTCTGGCTCCATCCTCCTTCAACCCACCCTTTAGATACTTATAAGCAATAATAAGGTCTCCCCTCAGCCTTCTCTTCTCCAGGCTAAAGAGTCCCAGCTCCCTCAGCCTTTCCGCATAAGGTGGATGCTCCAATCCCTCAATCATCTTTGTTGCCCTATGCAACAGGATTCCAAACTAACCAATAACATTTGACAGACACGCTCATGGTTTTATGTTTCTCTCTTAAAATACAGGCACTTGGATGTGGGTGTGTGGGACAGGCTGTCCTTAGCCGAGGAGCCCATGGTGGGCCCATGACAGTATCCGTTGGATTTGCAATGGCAGTCACCATAGCAGTGTATGTGTCTGGGGGGGTTTCTGGTAAGTGACTTTTTTTTTTCTTATATAGCATTTATTGCCACAAGTTTAAGGCTACCTTATTAAATTACTTCCATTTCATGATGTAAACAATTATGTATCTAGCAATAACAAGCACCATTACAGCAGAGTCTGCATCAGAGTTTCACTAGTAAAGGTTTTGTGTTCCTCTTGTTTCCTTCTATTCTTTGCGTTTGACAAATTCTTCCACCAAACTCTGATCTGAACTACTGTGTGCAAACCATGGCAGACTTCTGGCCTTTATGGAAAGTGCTCTGTGCAAACCAGAAATCTGTTTGCTCTTGCTTTGGAAGATTCTGTCAATAGAGATGATCCTGGACAGCATAGGCACTGCGTTTAAGGAAATAACCATGAAAACCTTTCAGAATCCAGCAGTCACCAGCTACAATGGTCGCCAGGTAGGTAGAAGGTAGAATAACCCACTAATGGGTATAATGAGCAGGGTTCATCTTACAGAGTCCAATCCATCTCTCCATGTCCTATGACAGGCAGTAGCAAGTCTGCTTCTGTCTGTTTCCTTATTCACAGAAGATCGCAGAAAGCAGAAACAGCAAAAAGATTCTGTATACAGATACATTCTGATACACTGTCAATGTACTGTCATTGCCCCTTTGCTTCTGCTATAACATTTCCTTACTATACATTGGTCAGGAATCTCTCTTTTGTCTGTAGCTGGGCTAACTAGTCAGTGGCCACATGTGCCATGTTGGATGGTGCTTTTTCTCCTATTCCCACTATTGAGTTTGGCCAAATTAATATCAGGAACATTAACACAATCACTTTTAACATTTAAATTCCGTTAAAATAGAAAATGATGCGTTGTAATAATATGTGGTGTTCTGTATTATAATGCACAATACTCCATGTTGCATGTGGAGTTTATATTGTCCTCTTTAAGCAAATGGTGCCCCTGTACTCCAGTTCTCATAGAGGAATTTCTTACCATTCACAGAAAGGGTAAAATCAATCTGGGCAGATACCTCTAGGTAAAACTAAGCCATTATAAATAGTTGCTATAGCAGAGATTACGGGGGCCATTTCTCTTCTCTTTCACAAATTCTTTTACAGAGACACCATGCATGAGGAAGTTTCTAAGTTCACATTAGAAAGTGCTCAAGGTACTGCAAAACAGGCAGTCTTGTTACCGTCACTGAAACAGCGCAGAATGGTTCCTTAGTACCACACAAAGTTAATTCAGCAGTACATTCCTATTATCTGAACAACTTTAAACTACAGGTCTCGGTTTACCTGTAGGCTGGTAAACTCCTCTAACGCAATATCATGAAAAAAAAATCTCTAAAGACACTAACTTGTCCTACATTTGCATCTTTAAGGGATATTCATCTCTACTATACAGAAGATTAGAGTTCAATCCCAGCAGGGCAGAGCAGTCACAGATGTTGCAGTATTGTGCTTCCTGTGTTTTTCCCATGAAAAAGGATTCTGCATGCAGTGCATTTTCTTTGTGAAAGAATAGGAACAGATATTTCAGCAGGCTATGACTATCCAACATCTGAATACTGGTGGACACTTTAGAATATCAGTTCCTGTAGAGAATTTGTTAGTGAATTCTGGGATTCTTTGGCCATGAAGTCTCATGCTGAAGTACTGCTAAAATATTTTGCATCAGTTCTTTATGAAATTCTGAATTCATGGTAACAAAATATATAGTCATCACACTTGGTGAATTTGAGCTCTTATCTCGGAAAATTCCCCTTTTTGCTTTTCCTCCATCTCATTTTCCTCAATGTCTAGGTAACTTCCCACCATTTTTTCCAACTTAACATTTCAAACAAACTCATGATTGTCATCACTGCAACTACAAAAGAACGAGGAACACCCTTTCCAAAGCGGACCTTTTAAATTTTTTTTTTAACTAGGAAACTACCAGCGGCGCAGGAACCAAGAATTTTTTAACTCCCCTATGCCAGCATGAGAGCCTTCAACTAGACTTTTCCTTTCCAGATTTAATGTTAATCAGACATCTCTAATATTATTATGACTTGTCCTGCCATCATAATCACTCTATTATATACAGGTGGGGAACAATATCAAGTGTTGAAAGGAAAATGATTCATTCCAGCCAGAGTAAAGAACAAAAGACAAGACAACAATTTATCAACATTCACATGAAGGGCTCTTAAATAAGGTGCCATCCATCTATTTGCTCTATGCTGAAGAATTTGAAACACAGTGAGGAATTCAAAATTGATTCAAGACTGGTGCTACTAGGTCAGAGTTTTGGAAATGATACAAAGAAGGTTTTATCCAGCTTGTTATCTGTGTTTGTCAGTTCATTATGTATCAAAGGTGCCTGGATTTCATAAGATAATGACTCACTGACCTGAAGTGCAAGCAAACACAGAAACTGTACATAGAGGCCCTTTCTCCATGACTAGCCTTTGACAGACAAAGGTCACGATCTTTTAGTTATTTTATTAAGACAAAGGCCATTTTTTCTGATAACCATACGGGCTGAAATGAGACTTTACCTGGAAGGTAAGCAATGAATCCACTATGTCCTTGCAAGACTTGGGTTTTACTGTACTTTTACCGTGGAGTACTGTTTCATCTGTTTATTTGCCAATTTGCATTTCTTAAGTATCAACTACATATTTGTAAAAACCAAAGTTTTCCAAAAGGATTTAACGCTTTTTTTTTCGATGTTGATAAAAGATGTTGAGGGAAGTGATTAGCATGTGACATAATAATAAATATATTTTACAAACTAAAGTTGTCATAAAGAACTCAATGTTGCTGAAATCTTTTCCATGTGTGAGTTTCGGTGTAGCTACTCCTAAATACAAAGGAAGGAAATTCCACAGGAAACAGAACTCTGTTTCAGCACAGCTACTTTATCAGTTTCCTTATCGTGGACCTTTCTGGAGGGTGTGAGAACTTGATGAAAACGTGTGATGAAGCACTACGCGCTGATGTCCCCAGATCCCATCTGGGCATAGCTCACCCACAGTCAGCTTGAAGCCGGACAGCCCTAACATTATTTTATTTTATGTTCCTGAAAACTGAGTTCCTAAGTAACCCCAGGCTGAAGACAGTGACATAAACATGACTTAAATCCAGAGTACTCCACGTCTGCCTCAAGATACATGATCAAGCCAGTAATAGTCCTTAATCTTAATACATGCTTGCTAAACTGAATGAATGTTCTGCTGCCCCAATCCTCCCTGAAAAATAAAAAGTCAAAGCCCTTGAGGAGAGAGAATATGTGCAGAATGATGGACCCTCGCATCGCAACCTATAGGGCAAGTTTAGGCTTTTTCTAGAAAAGTTATCTATAGATCATTATATACTGCGGGACAGCAGTCTGATAAATAGCACAGTCTGCAAACATCAAGAGGGAAGCTGGATCTTGGTGGATACCGGCTTTTTTCCCCACCCCCTTCTAATTTCATCCAACTTGTTTCAGTTTAATTGCAGACAGCATTTAACTGCAAAATAACATCTAGAAAAGGATGTACTAGTCTCGTGCTCAGAAGTGCCCACAGTTTTACAAATCCTTCACCTTTTCTCATGTATCTGAGTCATCCATATGACTTATTTTGTGATTTATTTTTCAGGTGGTCACATAAACCCAGCCGTTTCATTAGCCATGTGCGTGACTGGAAGATTAAAATGGACCAAATTGCCAATTTACATATTAGCACAACTCCTGGGAGCATTCGTTGGAGCAGCGGCTGTCTTTGGGATTTATTACGGTGAGTACACCTTAGACACGCTCACAGGACAAACTAGAGGTCAGGCAGTCTCTAAGGCCTCAATTTTTCAATGAATGCCAAGCAGGCTGAGGACTCTTTTCACACAGGGCTAATGACAGGACTGAAGCTAAAGCCATAAAGAGGAAAGGAAGAAGCATAAAGAGTTTGAAGGAAAAAAAAGAAAGGCTCAAACATTCCAGTTATCCTACAATTTCTCTGAAACACTAATACTCCAGGAAACGTTCTGAAATTTAGAAAAATTATTCATGGGAAATCAGATACGCTGAGATCATGTATTTCTCAGTAAGGATTTTAAATTACTTAATAGCCAGGATATAGGGCTATTCATCTTCCAAGCAAATTAGAAACATTAAAGACCTGATACAACTGCCTGTAGGCAAGTATCACCAACGTCGTTCATTGAGGTTACAGGATATGAGATCAAGTCCCTCCTGACTAAACTTCAGACCACCCTAGAGAGGTAGCTCTCCAAGGCAATGAACTCCAGGTAGAGTGATAAAGGGGTCATATATTAGAATGGAAAAAAGAAAAAAAAAAAAATTACCCCTATCCTTGAGGCATGTTTCTTTTACACGGTGTGCCACAAAGGGAAAAAAAAAACCTTAGTAACAGACTCTCTGACTTGATAAATCCACTCAGTTGGATCAGTTGCTTCAGTTGCCTACTCCAAAACTCTGCTTCTACTGACCCAGCCCTCCAAAGCCTCTCTCATACGGCTACTATGTCTGCAGACAGTGCTGGGTCTAGGTGCAACAGAAAAAATGACAATGGAAATACCTATTGTATATCAGCCTGGTGCTCAGTACCAGCAGTAATCATGAGCAGAAAATATCTTTAGGAACTGTGGCACCTGTTTTGGGGTTGGTGGGGTTTGGTTTTTTTGGGTTTTGGGGCAGGAAGGAGAGGGAGGTGTTGATTGTTTGCTTTAAGGTTTGTGCTAGAATTTGGAAACTGTGGTATTCCAGAACAGGATTTCCACCTGAATCAAAGTCTTTCTCAAGCCAGACAGCCAGGATTAGGGCTGTGGCTGGGATGTAGCAGTACATCAACATGCACATGGGGTTAAGGCTGGATTTGCTGTGTGCTGCCAAAGGGCAGCAGTAGAATAGGGAGCCAAGATAGGGAACTTAGGGCTAGGGTTAGAGACTTCTTCCTGTTACTCAGGAGTGTAGGATTTTCTCATATCCCTAGCTCTGCTCAAGTATTTTGCCCTCCTTTTATTCTTATTAATTCCCAAACCTCTTCTGTACTTTTTTCCTTCCTGCAACTTGCAGGAGTGTCCTGTACTCACTGAGGTCCACTGAAAACTCACTGGTAGAAAAACAGACATAGGAGCTCAACATCTCCATCTTCCCCATAAACACATATCTGAGCTGGGTGCTTTTGTTTTCAGCAACACCCCTGAAAGAGTGAGGGGATATATACATTAGGCTGCTAAATATGAGGCCTTTCTAGAGGTGTACAAAGTAATTCACAGCTGAGAAATTTTTGTTTCCGTACTCTTTTTTTTTTTTTTCCTAAGAGTTAAATGCAACAAAATAATGGGACACTGCAATTAAGAGCCTGACCAAAGTCAACAACTAAATATTCTCTGCACCCATGTTGTGGCCTTAAGCAAAGTTAGAAAAAACAGGGGCAAGAAGAAATAGATTTGTCTGCTAGCTTCAGAAGCAGCTAACCATCCTCACTGTGACTTCCACAGGAGTCAGAGACCTGTTTCTTTACTCATAGGTATCACTTCATCACTGGATCCACTAGTGAAATACACACACTGTTATTTGTGTGTCTACGCAGGTTTTTGAGTGCTTCACCTTAGTGTCTTCCTATGCAGATCTTCGAGTGTTTCATCTTCGTGTCTTTCTATTTCTAACATTTCAGGACTTGCCAAGGCAGCAAATTATTCTGACGCAGAAGTCATATTGTACTGTTTAAAATACACTTTAAATATACTAACATAAAAATACATGTATTTACAATATACATAAATCTTTACAATAGATATAAAAATACACTAACGTAGACATACTAAGAACTGAAGTTTTGGGTCTAGCTTCTTCCCTTACATCTTGGATGACTAGCATAGCAGTTGGGTATAAAGCCCAAGCAGAGTGAAAAATTCCAACTCCTTTAGAAGAAGAGGTCTCTCAGGAGAGTTTATTCCCAGAAGTAGTCATTGCACAACTGTCAAATGGAGTAGCAGTAATTCCTGGTGGCTGGAAATCCACAGCAGTACAATCAGGATGCTATGCATTTTTCAGGGCATTATGCCAAACATAGCACCTCTTACAGGATACAACAACTGTGTTCAGAATCAGAAAATGCTCCCTTGCACTGAGTTTGGAGCAATGAGCAGGGGAAAAAACAGCCCCATTTTGAAAGCTGCAATAGATAAAGCAAGTACTTCAAGGCACAGGAGGAGAGATGAGACAGGAGGGTATAATTAGTACATCACCTCAAACCCATTAACTATGCTCCCAGAAAAAAGGATCAGTTTCAGTTGAGAATGTGGAGTGCACAGACCTATCACATACATTCTAGTCCTAGAAAACCTAGTGTTTATGGAGAAGTGCAAATGGATAATGGCTGTTTTCTATAGATGCCTTTATGGAGTATAGTAATGGAACACTCGAAGTTACAGGACCTAATGCAACGGCACATATCTTTGCAACATATCCAGCTCCGTATCTGTCCCTCATAAATGGATTTGCAGATCAGGTAAGTGCACTTGCTGTCTTGATTCTACAATTAAATATACTGAAAACTGTAAAATCAAGCAGTAAAAAAAATAGAGATCTCTAACCAGTATGATGAACCTCGCTGTTTTGATCATACATCCCTGTGTACAATAGCAATGAGAACGCAATGCTGTTTGTGGGGGTACCATTGTAGTCTTATTTTACAAGCAAGATAATTTCAAGTTGTTCTTTCCACATATATCATATTCATTGTTGCACTCTACAAGTCTTTAACGCAATACATATAAGAGGTTTTCCCCAGCATAAATCAGTGTTTCTCCATAAATTTCAGCAGACCTATGTCCATTTACATCAAAATCCAGCCCATTTTGTGGACCTATTATTCCTTACGTAAGGCTTAAGCAGCCAGATTAACACACCTTGAACAACCGAGTTTTCTACTACCATAAACTCCAATCTTCTCTTTGCGAATAGATTTGTAATATTTGTTATTTTTCAAATGACTGAATCTGAAAAAATCTCCACTTTATTTCCAATCTGTATCCTCTAATCCCACTTATCAAACAGTGAAAAATGAAGTTTCATATCTTCTATCTACTTCTAATCTACCTTGAAATATATATACTGCATAAGTAAGCTATGAAAAACTAGGGATTGCTGCAGCACAGGAATTCCTGATGTAAAGGACTTGAAGATTGTGAAATCTGGCTTCAAAAAAATCCAAACATTGTTTTGAAATTTTGTAAGACAGACAATTCTTTGGATCAATCAACAGACTTTTCCATAAGATCTTTTTGCCCATGGATACTTTAAAATTGAAACCAGATGAAATAAAAATAGTTTTTAAACCCCCCAAACTTAAACGTCTTTAAATCAGTATAGAAATTGAATGTTTTGACATCACTGAAACTTTTGTCTGTTTTTCCCTTAAGTTAATTATTAGCAAAATCGACATGCACAAAGCCTTTGATTTAAGCAGAGCAGCACTTCTGTCAAAGTAATTCCAAGAAAATTTCCTTCATCAGCTCAGTTAGCATATGCAATACAGAGTTCATGTTACAGTTACACGTGAAACCTTAATTTAGGTAATTCTTAATTTTTTAGCTGCTCAGGTTTGACTTTGTAGTCTTCACATTTTTTTCCCCTCACGTTATTCAATACTTGGATGAAAAGGTGCATTTTTAGTCTAATTTATCAGCGTAAGCTACAGTCACATAAACCACTCTTATATCAATGTAACCGATTATATTGACACAGCAGAACTACCAAAAATCAAGTAAGTGGAACTGTTAAATTGCTAGGAAAAAATGTGGGAACAAAGCATCAGACCTTACACAGGAGATGCCTTTTAAACTCTGTTCTTTCCACACCAGGTTGTTGCAGATTTGCAACAATATCCTCAGAACATTTATTGTCTTTTTCTTACAGCACAGGTATCAAAACTTCTCATTACGAAGTAGAGTGGCACTGGGTTCCAAATTTTGCTACTCTGTATAGTGGGATAAATCTAAATACCGGCACTAAGCCACCACAATCCACAGAGCTGCCATGGCCCCTTTTTTCATTAGTGGAAGGAATCTGCACATACTTACTCAATATTCTTTTCTTTGCATTGGCCAGGTGATGTCAACAGCTGTTCTTCTTCTGGCTATATTTGCTATTTTTGACACCAGAAATAACAGCGTACCGAAGGGCCTGGAGCCAATTGCAGTAGGACTTCTTATAATTGTTCTTACTTGCTCCTTGGGAATGAACAGTGGTTGTGCCATGAACCCGGCCAGGGATCTGGGCCCAAGGCTCTTCACAGCCGTCGCAGGATGGGGGATGGAAGTATTCACGTAAGTATGCCTGGATATGCAGTAAAATGCTCTTGGCTAAAATTGCTTCCTAGGAAAGTAAGATCCTGATTCAACATGGTACCAAGTCATACTTTATATACATATAGGTAATTCTCTGCATACCAGAAGAAGCTATTCATGCACTTTAAGCCAGACATCCTTTAGAAACTGGGCTTTATAAAGGATTTCCTGCTTCTAGGGCAAATCAAACATGCATTATCTCTAATATCAATCATTGTTTCAAGCAGACCCTTCCCAAAATATTAGAGATTCTTAGAGGTCACTGAAAATATAAGAATGCTTTCTTCTCTTGTCCTGCAGCTTTCAGAAAAAAAAAAAAGAAATCGTGAAAGAGTTAGGTGGGAATATTTATTAGGTGCTGTAAAAAACACAGACATATCAGATTGATTTAGCCTATTATTACTACTGAGTTATTGCAGAAATACACAACAATCTAAAAGTCTGACTTCCTGCCTGGGAGCGAAGGAGTGAATGAAAAAAAAAAGCTCTCTTCATTTTCCCACATTTCAGAGCACACTCTCAAATCCCTGGGCATGCGTGTGCACACACACTCATGCTCTTGGCTGGCCAAATGCACAGCTAATTAGTTGCACATCAAATCCACAGCTTACACATATCCAGTGTAAGAAGCACTCTGGGATATCCAAGTAAGAGTAATCTGTCATCAGGAGGCAGATCTTTTGGTTTATTTTTGTATAGTTTGTTTTTCCAGTTATTTACAAGTAGCAATCCCCAGAAGACCACTAGAGAGCTCTGGTTAATAAAGATTTCATTTAGCTACTTCACCAAGTACAAATAATCTGTATTTATTTAGTATGACTTCCATCTACACAAATCATGTGCCTTAGTAGAGGAGAGCAGTAGCAAAGCTTTTCTTGTACAAAAACGCTAGGCCCGGCATAGAAGAGACAGGCACACAGTCACGCCATAGGCAGATCCAAAGCTCAGATGTAACACAGCTCTGGCAAGCCGCCAGCAGGAGGTCAGCTCTCCAGCCCAGTTACCTCCAAACTTTTCCTCCCCAGGAGCCCTTACCACTGTACCATTAGACTGTGTGTTTCTTTAAAACAGCAGCACACAGAGCGACATCCCACACCTAGGGTTGTCCTGTCTCATGCCTATTTAATTATAAGTACTTGTGGACTATGGTGTTAATTACAGTGTCATGTGTTATATTCTGTAATATATTATGAAGTTGGCTATTACATTGCAGAAAAAGTTTGGAAGCCTGATTGTACTGTGGTCTAGTCACAGAATACCTGTGAACTCCCCTCGTCTCCAAAAGTAAGGTGTTACTCATTTACATTTAAGAAATTACAAGAAAACTCTGCATCTGTACCAATAATTCCCTAATTTAGTTTTAGGATTTATATACAGAGAGGATAGGCATCCCCACTGTGAAGACCATACTAAGAAATTTTAAAATGGGAACATAAAAAAATGAAATACGAGATTTCTGGTCATTGCCAGAATAAAGTCACAGGAGTCTCAGGGATGTATAAGTTGAGAAAGAAGTCTTCTTCCCTGCCTTTGGTTATAAGGCTACAGCTATAACCAAGTTCAAGGGAATGATACAACAGGAATATATTTTCATCTATTTACAGCACAGATCTAGGTGGGACTTGGGAAGAACTTGAGCTTTGTTAGGTAGCTGGAAGCTTTGTGTGAGTTACAGACCACGGGAGAAGTCTGAATGATTGTAGTTGGATCCTGAACCACCTGATGCTCTGCTGGCTTTATACGTGTGTGAGAGACTTAAGTGATGCAGCAACAGTTGACAGCTAAACCTTGGATGTCTCAGCTTAACTGGAGTTCACAACCTTGAGGCAGGTGCTTAAGCTCTCTAGTAAACGGCGTGGCCAGGAACTGGGACCTAAGCATGAACCCTCCACAGTGACATGAGGGGAGTGCTGTACAAACCAAGCAATAGGAAACCCTGAAGAGACACTGAGCATTCATTGGAGTGAGGATGGAAGCATCTCACAGGGTCATTGAGTTGCTCTCTGTCCAGGTCAGCGAGTGTTTGGGTGCTGCCTTCAGAGCTGCTAGGCACCGCCACAAAAGCCTCACTTTGGAACAGATCAGATAGAGAAGGGTGAGACTCTCTACACCCTGCCACCACGGAAATGCCCTACACACCGAGATAATTGGTTCACAGGGAGAAAATCCCCTCTACCCTTCTGTGTGCTTGCAGGTCCAGTAAATTCTGGCTTTAACATGTTCTCAGCATGGTGTGGTTTCCCTAGCCAATGCAACTGGATTTGCTTTGGTTAAAGGCTCCCATTACAAGCTGTTCTGACCCACTGCAGCTGGAAAGGGGGGGTCTGTCCAGCACCCCATAGAGAGCACCATTTTGCGCAGAACAGATGTAGCCAGCGCTGTGGTCTGCTCCTGCAAACTGCTGCTCAACCTGTTGGGAATAGGTGTCACAGGTTGCAACTGCCCCCATCATTAGAGACAACTGCTGACTTCAGAGACCTCAAAGTTTCCAATGATTTGTCCTAAAACCATGGAGATAACCAGGAGTCTTTCTTAAGCACGTGCTTAATATTTTAATAAGCTTAAGAAAAGTTTTGTCTGTAGCGAGAAAACAGCCAAAGCTTTGAGTACAAATACCAGACTCCGGGTTTGGACCAGCACAAACAGAGCATGAAACGGCAATGAGAAATTGAGAAACAGCTCTACAGAACAGTTATTTCGCAGCAGCGTTTGAAGCTAGCCGTATAATATTGCCCCCTCGGTTTATTGCGGATCCTTTCGCACCTTCGCTGCGGCTGGGTCTGGCTGGCGGTGGCAGCGGGGTGACACAGCGCTTGCCTCGCTGCGCAGCGGCGGGGCCGGGGCCGGGGCCGGGGCCGGGGCCGGGCGGGCAGAGCCGGCGGCGCGGTAACGCTGACACCTCGTGGCCGCCCGCCCCGCCGGCGGCACCGGGCACAAATCGCCCGGACTAAACTAAACTGCATTTTGGGAAGGGTCATGAGACACACCTCTTGGCTGCACAGGGATCTGGATGGGAAAGTGGCCTCTGAAATATTCTGCATTCTTCCCGGAGCAAAGGACAGTAGCCAGACACCTTCCACACTGCCGAATGCCTGAATTATCCCAACATTTCTTATAGCAAGCAGCATTATCTCACCATCCCGCAGCAGCTGGCTAGGTGAGAAACGTATTTGCAAGTCTAAAATGGGCCAAAGTTCCCAGTCCGTGTGACTTAAACACTGTAGTTTCCTAGGAACTTTTGCAGCTGACAAAAGTGGCCCCTGCCAGGCCTGTACCCGCTCCCTCCTGCTCTGCCCAACAGCAAAACCACCTGATGATGACGACAAGGGCATGACTGGATGTTTTCCTGCTAACTTGGCAGCAGAGCTGTAAGCTAGCGTATAAGGGAGCGAAGGTTACTTCAGTGAAGCTATCTGTGCTTGTCACAAAGAGTTCTTGCTCCTGTGTCAATGAGAAAGGATTGAGTGTCATGGAAACTCGTAACTCAGCTGTGTCCTGATCTCATTTCAGCTTTGGCATCACCCTCTATAAAGACTCTACACCCATCATCTTAGCAGAGGGTGTCTAAAGCACGGCTGACAGCAGCTGCTGCAAATACAGGCCATGGTTTGGAGAAGGTCATGCAGGAGCCAACAAGGCACGTGTCAGTTCATGGAACAAGCCGAGAGAGAAACCTGCCAAGAAACACCTTCCTTGCAGGCCCACATACACACGCAGGCACACACAGAGGAATACGTGCAAGTACTTGATATAGATTTTGTTGTTGCTGATTAATTCAATAAAACCTTAGTCCGTACGTGTTCCAGAAATTCAGGGGCTCAACACACACTCATGATTCAACATCAAGCAGTTCTATAAACTCAGTAGAACACCATAAGGAGTTATTTTATATCCTCAGGGCAAAACCTAAATAATTCCAAAGGCAAAACATACACAACCAAGGCATTTCTGAACAAGGAATAATATTATCATCAATAGGGCAGCGTGAGATTAGCCCTGTTCTATTCTTGTGTTGTGACTTAACCACAAGTTCACTTCTGCATAAATTTATACAACTGAGTGCTGAATAATTATCCTTACAGTTTAAAAATTCCCCTGGCAGCTTCCTGTAAAGTTCCTCTCAGATGAATTTGTCCCTTCGTAATTCTGGGAGAAAAAATGTTACTTCTCCATTTTCAATATGCATGAAATTGAGGTGGCTGGGTTTTCACTGCAAACTCCCTTATTCAATTAATACAGCATGTTATCAAATCAAAACACCTTCATGCACCAGTAGTACAGTTAAGAAAGTCTGTGCTCCGAAACCAGTACTCAGTAATTGACTGCCTAAATGTGGATGTCCAGGAAAGGGAAAGCAATTCTACATCCTGCATAAAGTTTGTTACTTATTGTTTTATACCTTTTAATGGTGGACTTGTTTCGTTAAAAATGTTCATAAATCTACACATTTAAAATTAAATCCTAGTAATTGTGCAAAGTAATGTAAACATTTCAGTGGAGCCAATATGCCCGACTTTCCTGCTGAACACAGCAATCATAAGAAAGATTAAGCTTTAGGGGAACAAAACTTCTAAACACTTATTTACGTCTTACTGAAAGACCCCACATTTTAAACACAAAGATATTACATCATGAAATTTGAATCTTGACCACTCTAGTCAAGTATAATCCACTTTACAGTCACTGTGTTTTATTACATTCCTTAAGGCAAACATACTCAAAAGCAAGTATAATCTATTATACTTGTCAAGAGGAACACCGTATATGCTATTGCAGGCCTCAACCTGCAAGTCTCCATGCAGATGAGATAACCCATTTTTGCAACATATATTTGCATTAATCACTCCTGGAAACCTATTCATGAGCATCTGGCAACAGCATCAGTCAAGATTGCTGTGCAATAAATATGTCCCAGTTAATTTCATTGTAAGTCAATGAAGCCCATTTTCCACAAGGGAGAAATTATCCCCTGCCCCCAAACCAGACATGCAGTAAAGAGGCCTTATTTTCTAAAGTGCAAGTACAGCACATAGACCAACCTGCCCGGTGGTCATTACTTAGCTTTTCAGTCTCAACACGAGCAGGACAGACAGGGGTGTCATCCATTTACAGACATGTGAGACAAAATAGAAAGGTCTGCAGTACACTGAGCATGACACCACCGTATTTGTTTACTGCCAAATAAAAGGTAGGGTGTTCACTAGAGTAACAAACAATGATAATTCTTGGTCAATTTTTTTTTTTTTGTCTTACAGGGCTGGAAATAATTGGTGGTGGGTCCCTATAGTTGCACCTATGCTGGGAGGTGTACTTGGAGCAATGACCTATATTGTTTTTATTGAAATTCATCACTCAGATACTCAGCCAGAAGAAAATGACGTGTATGATAAATACGAACTGACCAATATGGAGTAAGAAGTGAAGAATTTTCTCCCTCATTTTGTTGTGTAGTTTTTATGCAAATGATTGTTTGGACCATTTTATAAAACCTGTAAGCCTCAGTAGAAATTAATATTTCAAAGCAGAAAATCTATATAGAACACAAGGTCAAAACCGACCTCTTTCCACAAAACATTGGGCTGATCACATTCAAAACTGGCAACTTGGGGATAGAAAGGGTAAATTTTTGTTCTTTTCGTATGGCTTTCAGATCAAGTCATCTCCTAGATTAAATTGTAGTGAGACGATGCACTGACCTGTTAATTCAACACATATGGTCTTAATCATGTTGCTTAATTAACTGAAAATAGATGAGATATTTTTACAAAATGGCATGCATAGGTAGTTAATTGGTTTGGTGCTGAATTAATGTGTAAGAGCACTGCTCACTTCTTAGAGCCATTATTTAAGAATGGCTCATCTGAAAATTAAAAACAATACCCAAATTGCCTAAATGGCAATTGAAGTGGTTCTAAATAACTTACTAAGTTTTTATGGAGTCACTAGTTGAACAGTAAGGAATCAACTCATCAGTGATGAGGTTTAGTAATTCAGAATACAATCACACAAGGTAAAAACTGTGTGTGATAAAATCAACACCAAAAAGACAAAGCTGTACTTCTGCACATGCTCTTCATAGCAATAATGTTCAGTTATTTTTAAATTATTTTCTTGACCTTTATTCTACCCAATATTAAAATCCTAACCTAGAATATAAATATGAACCTCTTCTGCTGTGCTTTCTGGATAAAATTAATTCCTGTGGAGATGAGCCAGCAGCAGAAGCTTATGCTGTGCAGAGGTCAGCACAAGTCCCATACCTGTAGAAGCTTTAAAGAGGCCTTCTGCTGCTGATCTACATGGGGGAGAGCCATCAGCTTTTCTGGAGTAATTTTTATTTTAGTAGTAGTAAATAAAATTAGAACCTGGTCTCAGACGTAGTCCTAGTTCCGAATTCCCCAAGGAAGGCCAGCTCCTTATCAGAGTTCTGAAGCATGGGTTCTCTATCACTAAAGAAAAGTGATGGACGTACACCAAATATCCAGCCTTGAAAAATGAAATTATTTCTGCTTAATCATTGTGAATTGAATGTATCCAATGAAATGAAAGTTCATTTCTAATGTGTATACATATATATGGTTGGTGGTGGTGATCATGAATAAATAGACATCCTATTCAGTGATGCTCCAGAGCTATTTTCATGGCAAAACTTCAGGGTACCAAGTTCAATGCCCTCATTTTAGGATGCTATTCCCTTTGGACTCCTATAATTCTGTTCCTTAGCATTCCACAGTATTTTTCTGATCTCACTCCTGAAGGGAGGAACCCTTCGTGTTGCCAGTGCACTTTGATGAGGTATCCACAGAAGTGTTTTGCAAAATACTGTGGAAAGAATCTGCTTCAGCATTTGGGCAGATCAGGTTTGTGTCACCACATGTCTATCAGGCTCCCTGGTATGCCCTGCTGAATTCATGGCAGCAAAGGGATAGAACTAGTAGGTCAAGCAAAGCTTTGCTTGCTGCAGCTGTAAGTCAGATGATGCTCTTCAGTTGAGGCACTATTTTTCCAATTCTAATTATGTTTCTGAAGAAAACTTACAGAACTAATGAACTCAGGTTGCCCAGAGACCATATCAACCCTGTGCAAAATGCTCGTTTGATTCAGCATTTATCTGCTGTGGGTTAAAAACTAATATAGGTATACCCATCCACATTTGACTGCATTGTATCATTATCTGGAGAGCTGCAGTAACAAGGGAGGGTTTACAGAATCAGTCTTCAACCCAAGCAGAGGCAAATACAGGAGAATCAAGAGTACAATGTGGAAATTATTCCTGACTGTAGACCTTATATTGGCAGCACAGACAACTAGTTCGTCTGTCCTCTACATTGATAAACTGCACTACATAAGACAAAATGGTGTGTAAAAGCGATTGCAGACTGAGCCTCCTTTTGCTCCCCCTTGCAGTGAGTGCTGTCTTTCACTGCTCAGTGACACTTGGCAGGAGCACTCCTAGGTGGCCACCAGCCATCTGCATCAGAAGAGGGATTACATAGGTAGGAACAGCCAGAGGGCTGCACTCAGGTCTGAAAAGTGCTTATTCTTCCACTGGCACCAACATCTAACATGAAATGTCTGTGCAGAAAATAAAAATAGACAGCCAATTAACCAGCAGTAACTGATTTGGTACGAAATGATAGAAGCAGATTATCGCTTATTGTGCTAGAATTTTGCATAGTCTGTAGGCTTCATATGCTTCACGATATTGCTTCCTTTAATACACCATCAAAAACATGGGGAAAAGCAGAATACAGGTCAGGAATGAGAAAGGGACAGTTTATTTATACAGCCTACTGAGTGACCAGCCCACACTTGCTGAGTGTCTGTGCATTGGCCAAGGTATACAAGCTGTACATTTTCTCAAAATCCTTCTGATTGCAACAGGTTCTGCCTGTAAATCAACATGAAATATTGTTTCTCATATTTATGCCATTCCTATGCACTGAATTTCTGTATAAGTGATATTTACTTGTCTGAAGTTATCTACATGCAAATCATAAGCAGTGACACACTAGCATGATAGCACAGCAATATCCAAAATATGCTCTCAACAAATTGTTGTTAATTTTGTGTTTGTTTAAAAAAAACCAACTTATTTTTAAACTTTAATTAACTATTGAATAGGTTTGTATATTCTTTGAAGACGCATGGTCCTAATACCACAATTTGTACTGACTTCACAAGCTCCAGAATTTCATTCAGGATCAAGGTGTTATATCCCTGTCTCAGATTTGACATAATTTACATTTATAAGTGTAAGAATGAATTCCTGCTTTAGGGACAAAACCCAGTTGAGTCTTAACTACAGAGCCATGACCAGTACCTCCATAATATAATGGGAACATAATAATCATCTCATGCCATAACCTTCCGCAGACAGCACAATCTCTTTTGTGCAAAACAGTAGTATTTTTACTTTGCATAAACTATGCAATTTTGTAGTATCAACTGATATTCAGTGGTTGCACTCATGTTGAATTAATATAATACAGTTGGCAACAAGAAACAGCTTTTCCAGCTGTAAGACATTCTGGTTAATGAATTAATAGTAATCAGGCTTGATCGTTTTAATGCTGAAAAAAATTAGTTTTCAGAGCATTGCTCAACTTTCAGTCTGGGTTTGTTCTTTTTCTTTTTTTGGGCAATGTGTTTGTTCTTTAGAGCTAAACTTAGTACTGAAGTAATTTGGAGAGTGATCCTGCAAATAGTTCTGGGTTAAAGGTTGGCTACTGCATGTTGTTTCATAGAAGCCAGTGGAATTATTCACAACAGGAGGCAATACAGGCAAGGATAAGTGCTCAGAGCATCGACCTCAGAATATAGTGGAAACTGTACTTTCTTGTAGTATTGACTGTGGATCTGGATGAATGTGTTGTGGTTCAAAATAAATACAGTCAATCCCTAATAAATGCATTCCAGTACTATTTTTATTTTTGTAAAAAAATGTCCCCTCTGGCACCTAAGGACATATTAAGAAATAAATAGCTGCCTATTATGACCTACAATGTTTTATAGCCTTGTGCTGGAAGAACACATTGACTAACAAGCTGTATTCCCAGAGTGCAGCCTCTGTGGCAGATTTTGTGGGTCAGAAGCAGTGCCAAAGCAGAGAAATGCTCCCGTATGAGTAATGGCCACTGCCGGGCCAGGAGGCACCCGTGCAACAAGAGGGCCAGGCCCCTCGCCTCTGGACCTTCTCCTGTCCCTGCCTGCAGCCTGCCTCGGGGCGCTTTCTGCCACAGCTTTCCCACCAGTCTAACAACAGCCAGAACATAGGTGGGATATTTTGCTTAAGTCCCTCTTCAGAGATTGCTTTTAAGGCATGCATACATCAACCAGATTTGGCCTACAGTGCTTACAAAATGCCCCAAGCTAATTTATCTATCTTCTACTCTACAGATTTGTAACAGGGACATGCTTTGCTCCTTTCATTTAAAAAGCACATGAAAACCTGTTCTGTGGGGGCAGGGGAAGAGGGAAAGATCAGGACCTTCAAATTTACTGAGGAAGCCACAAAAGAAAAAAAAAAACAAACCACCACAACCCGATTTGAAGTGGCAGCAGGCATTTTATCCTCCATCCATCCTAATGACCCTTACCTTCCCGTCAGCCTCTCTGATTTTCTGTTCTCCTTTCTTTCTCCTGCCAGCACTGTGTGCTGTGCTCTGTCTCTATACAGTGCAATACATCTCCAGAGATTTAAATACAGCATGCTGTTCTCAGTTACTTATGAATCTTAGAAAGTTCTCATGAGAGCAAATTCAAGTTTCACCTCACACGCTTGTTTTTTGGCAGTTGCTTGCATTTTTTCCCCACTGTTCCCACCAAACAACCTTGTGCTGGAAAATACAACAATTAAATGTAACTTCCAGTAACAGCTGCTCTTTTTCTGCTTAGTACAATTGTTATTGCGTAACAGATTACTTCTTTCAAACATGTACAATTTTTAAAGCCTTCCTTTTTCAAACCACTATTAAAAATAGCCAAGATCATCCACAAAAAAAAAAAATAAAAATCTGTGCATATCAGTCAGTAGTTTGGATTTTTATCTTCTGTTTTGCACTTATGACATTAAAAAACCCTCTTATTGTTGTACTGTGAGTGTTAGCGTCTTTCTGCTTATTCGCATAGTCTAACGACATAGAGGAGAAAGTAGTACGTAAATATTTTTAGCCATTGGTGTTTCTTTACATGTTTGAGTCAAGTGTTAAAGAAATCCATACACTATGAAGCTAGACATGGCATATTTATGTCATTTGTCTCTCTTTGCTGACCACAACTTCCTTCAAAGGGTATTACTAAGATAGGGAATATTACAGCACCTTGAATGAGTGATGATCAAGCTTTCTGGCTGGATGACCCAGTTAGCTCCTTTTCCATGACAGGGGAGGACAGACTAATATGGTCCCCCCTCTGACCTGCCTAGGGACTGAACAGGCTGCTTTAAATTATAAGAAATCAAGCTTTCCTTTCACACTACAAACATTGCTCCAACCATCCAGAAGCTGAGACTAAAGATCCTGCTACATGCTACGCTGACAAATAAAGCAATAATAAAGAAGAGGGAAAACTTCAAAAGCTGGTAAAACAAAGCAAGCCCTTTTGGCCAGAGGTCAGCCAAAAGGCTGATTGATAAATGCTTGGGTACTTCGGAAAATAGCATACATTTTACTGGGGAGCATGGAAATAAAGAGATAACAGTATGAATTAACACCATCAGAAGATTGTCTTTTTGTTCACCTATCAGAAAACTCACGTCTATCTTGGATGCAAATTCAAACAGTCTCAGTATCACCAAGAGGACTAGTTTAGGCACATTAATACTGTTATTTCCTCAGCATAAATCACATAATAGTCTGATAGGTGAAGGATACTTTCCACACCCTCAGAAATAACAGTACTTTGTTTCACTGCACAAATCTTCTCAGGAAACCTTGCCTGCCTTCCAGTTATTAACAGGGCTGTGACTGAAAAAGCAACAAAGCAAACAATATGTTAAGGCTTGAAAAGTCAGCCTCTGAACAAAAGGAAATGAACAATCTCAACCAGAATCGAACAGATGCAACACTTTCCGTAGCATGACCAAGGCATCAAATAATAAACATGAAGCCAAAGAAGCAGCACATGCTTGGCAAAAAACATTGCTAAATTAGAAAGCTGGCTGTTTTGTCAATGCCTTTTAAGTAGACTTATGAAATAAATTATATTTGAGAATAAAATGATTAAATTGCAGTGTGTTTTTTTTCCATACTAAAGGAGAAAAATTTGAGGATTTGAACGTTTTCAGATTATTGAAAAGAAGTAAAACAGGAAAAAAAGAATGCAAATCTCAGTAGAAAAAAGGGAAAGCACAGTAGTAACTTTCTTGAATTAATTTTCAGCCCTATGAACCCTGCTGCAGCCCCTCACAAGAGGTAGTAAGGACCTTTCCATTAAAACTGCACAATACCAAGACCAGAATTGTTTTATCTTCATTTCCATCTCAGATGTTCAAGACATTGGCAACTGATGGCTATGCACTACAGAAAACCTCTGCTACATAACCATTCTGCCATCTAAGGAAGAAAGCCTGTTTGGCTTCAGTGCAGAGAGAATTTCGTCTCATACACATGTAATCCCCAGTGGGTTCATGCTTTTCAGGCTATAGAAACAACATATGTTTTTGAAGATGCTAGCACTGAAGAACAGCTATCAGAAACACAAATAAATAGAGACATGAATCCAGCTGCCAGATTACCATGGAATCCCAGGAGACAAAGCAAGTGCAAAGGCTGCTCCAGCAAGTCTTGGGGGAGGAAAGCAACAACAGAAAAACTTTGACTCAGAAACATATTTTCTTCACACCTATGAATAGTCTTCACAGAGGAACGCTTCAATGGCACAGGCCATTTGCAAACGCAATGTATGTGCAAACACCACTAGCATTTCTGATCCAAGTAAATGTGATGGCTGAACAAAATATAGATATAAACACACAGCTTTCAACCTGCTGTGTCACAAAAAGAGAAAATACTAAGAGCTACAGAATACCGGGAGCCATTAAAAGCCCTATTTGCTATTTCTTTGAAATTAGAGAAACACAATAAACTGAACAGTACAACTTTAAAACAAAGGACAAGAGTCTACCTAAAATATTTACCCTGCCTGCAAAGTGAATCTGCGGCCTTCTCTTGCACATCTCCTACCTGGTTTTCTAGCACAACTGGCACTCACTCTCTCAGGCTCCTGTCTTGACTGTGTGCCACTGGCCTTACATATCCATTGAGCACTAGGCCCCATCCAAAATATTTCATTTCCATGAAGCCAAAAAAGCAATTTCAAGGTGTATTTCAAAAAGCATATGGTTCCAGACAATTTCAAAATGTATACTGCTAGTAAACTAGTCTTCAAACAACTCACCTGGCAATTACACTCTTTTTCCTTGCTTTTGATGGGATGTGTTGCTTAGAGCAACCTGGCGGGACAATAATTATCCCACTAAGGGAGATCTACAGGACATGGGATTTGAATTTCCCCCAAGGGAAAATCCTAGAACAAGAGACATAGCTCAGGCATTGGTGGATTTTATTTGTTATAAGAAATTGACCCTGAGAAACTGGGTAGTTAGCTACACTCTGTTACAAGATACGGTACATGAATCAGCAAGAATCAGCTTGTCTTCCAGATTCTGGGTGGAAAGTGTTTAATGTTAATGGAGTTCTTATTTGTACATTTGGTTTCCGGTAATTTCATTAGAAATTAGAAAGCCAGAAACAAACATATATCCCTAAAAAATAAAGTAAACTTCAGAGCACAGCTATCCTAAAAATAAAATAATCTCTCCAGATGTAGAAACCTCACTCTATTCCCAAATAGCAAACGCATACAGTTTATAAAAATGAAGTGTTGTAAATGAACTCCTATGATCTGAGCCTTTCTGATGGTGCTTTAACATTACCATGACTGAGATAACCATCCGCAAAAAGACTTAGTTTGCCTCACTTCTAAACTTATTTTCCTTAATAGATTTGTAACATCACAGCCTTTGGCTATGACCTTTGCTCCTGTCATCTTTTTTCCTGATGTTCTTGAAGGTGTTGTGCCCTGTTCCAACTCTTGTGAACTTTTAAAATATTTTTTTTTTCCTAAATAAACACAAACACAGTCATTTCTTGTGTGCTTTTACTTGGTCTGACAATAAACACATCCTCTTTCATGATCATCTCACTCCTCAGCTTTGGTACACACAGGG
The DNA here is from genome assembly GCA_008711295.1 of Anarhynchus alexandrinus. NCBI lineage: Eukaryota > Metazoa > Chordata > Aves > Charadriiformes > Charadriidae > Anarhynchus > Anarhynchus alexandrinus. The sequence continues at coordinate 7,996,278 of VUYV01000008.1, read as the reverse complement.
AAGCTCCCTGACTCCATGCACATGGCGCATCTGACTGTGGAAGAGCGATGCATTACACAGCAGGCTTCCAAAAAAATGCAGCTGCTCAGTCAGTCCTAGAGGGCTTCATCCCACAAATCTTCCTCCTACAGAGGTTTTGGGAAGATTTTCACTGTCAGAACAGTCCTTTTTTTCCCATAGGACAACTTTATCAAAAGCAACGTTTCGCACAAAGGCTGCAGTGGTACCTCAGCTTCACCGGTATGAGAGGAAGAGGATGGCCAGCCTACCTAGGAGAGGTGCAGTGCTGACTAAAGGTGTCCAGCTGTTCTGCAATAAGGGTCAGATTAAAGCTTGGACAGAAAAAACCCAAACAACTCTACTGTGGCAAATGTAGCACTGAAGCATAAGGAGGTACTTCAGGCGTGCAATTCCTCTGCTGGGCAACTTTGACCAAGGGATGCTACAAAAGCCAAAGGAAGAGGTGAATGTAAGTTGCTGAGGCTGCTGGCAATTTACCCAGCAAAGAGCAGTTCCTGGCAGAAGGCAGCACTTTAAAGAACCCTTTTTTTTTTTTTTTTTCAGAACATCAACATAGCAACACCACTTAGAAAACTTTCACTCAGTCATGTATCAAAAGCCACAGCACTTGTAAGCTTTAATAATCAGCCCCATACTCACTAGTAGATTTTTGGGTTTTTTTTTAAACAAAGCCTGTTTTTAAGTTTTATTTGGACAGGATGCTGTTTATCACTATTATTTACCATATTTTTTTTTTTTTAAGACTATGACACAGTGATATAAATGCTATGGAAACATTATTTTGATGTAAAATATGCATAGTAAATGTGACGAGTATGGCAAGATCACATTAATTCAAAAAATTTTATTTATCTGTCTCAGTCTTAAAATACATAGACTATGTCTGCACTTTATTAAGCTGTTTGCTTATATGAATGTCTTAATTAGAAAATTTTTCAAATGCTAACAACTTGTTAAAAATTAATTTGTAAGAGCAAAGTCTATTGCTCCTACTGTTTTTTTTACAGAGGTGGTTTCTGTAGTCGGCAGCTGTGTAAGTATGAAATGGAGTGAGCAAACGTAATGCAAATAGGAGATGCCACACTTAGGTGACTCAGGTCCTGTGTCCAGATGGGGAGACTTAAAGGTCTGAGTGCAGACATTTTTTTGTTACATTCGTATGATGCTAGGCACAACAATGAGGCCCTGTAGTATTGCGGATGATAATAGGATATGGAGCTTCTCTCTGCTGCTCCACAATAATCCTTGACCCCAAACTTAGGCCTTTGTTGTAGGGGAGATAGATTAGCCTACACCATTTGTGCAGTCCTTGACCTCTCTGCTGAGATTGCTAATAATGCAATTTCCAACAGATGCCAAAAGTGATAGCTAGTTTTTATGATCAGACAGACTTCCAGAAAACAGAGATCGTTATAAAGCATGCACAGTTTCAGAGGCAGATTCTGGTTCCTTGTTATAGAGAGTAACATAAGCTTACTAAAAGAAGTAGCTGATTCTTTATATTCAACAATGAAAGGACAAAACTTACTTCTATCCAGAGATATAAAAACCTTGCACTAATTGCAATATTTGACAACTGTAGTATACTTGGAAAGATGATTTGAGCAGGCCTACTATGTTCTTATCCCATTATCAGGCTCAAAGTTCCCTTAATTATATTGTTTGTATGAGACTAACTACTTTATGCTGCTTTTGGACAGTATGACGAGTATCTCTGGGGAGTATCATGAAAAGGTCATGCGTATCTCACAAGACTATCCAAACTCCCTAGATTTTTAATAAACACATTAATCCATGCTAAGTAGCTCAGATTCCAGCTACAGTTCTATTTTTAGGTTATTTTTTGTACTTGTACAAAAAAGAGTGTCACCAGTTTTGAAGTATTTTTAAAGATAGAAATGAACAGTTACCTTTGTATGCAAGAGGTTTCTGGGGGAATGGGCTGCTTCCATTACACGATTAGCTACCAGCTAATGGAGCTCCAGGGAAGGAGCCAGAATGTGGTAAAGTGACCCATACAGTAACATGAGCTAAATGCTCCAGAGCGAGCTGGAGAGCTCATCGTTAAGCTGATTGGTTGTCTTGCCCTCCTGGGAACCTTAATAAAATCTTTAAAGCAAAGCAAGTGCTCATTATTGAAATAGCACATTGGAATATCTCATGTCAGCAACGTTCTGATCTAATGGTTTACTCCTTAGTCAATATCTGAGATTTTCCTAAGGGATAACTTCTTTTTCCTATTGCAGTGTTGAACACCCAAAAAATTAAAGAGACAGATTTGCCCATGAAAAACAGAACAGCTCCTTAAAATGAATTCCATGTCCTGAACACCACAAAAGTAAGCTCTCTACAAAAGGGTGGAGAAAACTATCAGCCGTAGCTGTGACAAGGAGGGCTATAAAATCTGTAATAGTTGCAGGTGAATTGCAAAGGCATTCTGAATTTAGCATCCAAGTTACCTACACTTGGTGTAGGTAAGACAAAGGAAAGACAAAAGTCTTTTCCTCAAGATTTGTACTAGAAAAAAAGCATTTTCTTATGAACCCTGAATGACGTTCTTCTGTGTACCCACATTCAGAACAGACTATCTATAAAACAGTAATAAACCTTTGCAGGTATAAAGGAGACTGCTGGCACGAATTAAGTATGTGGAAGCATGACTGGTTAAATCCCAGCTAAGGAAAAATTTTGCAGTCTACTAAAAGTGCATTAGAACTGGGTTTTCATGCAAAATTACATTTTTTGATTCATTAGAAAGCTCCAAAATAAAACAAAGTATTTTCTTGCTCAATTTTTCAAAAAGAGAATATTTTAACTGTAACAAATTTGACTTTTCCTCTTTTCAACCTCTGAAAATAACAGAATTAAAGGCACACATCATATGATATTTTAAACTTTCCCCTATTAATTTTATTTCTTCCCCCTTTGCAAATGCTATAGCTTCTCAGTATTGAAGTTTTAAAACATTGGATAAAACATGAACACTATGTCATCGAGGACAAAAAGTTTGAGACATCAACCTATTGACAGTTTCTAGTTTTGAGGCAGTTTATATATAGGTGTTTCAATAAGCAAATTCAGGAGCCTAGGAACTTAAAATCTAGGCCAAACAAAAAAGTCACTGGATTAAACAATAACACATAGCCAGAAAATATCTTGCAGAGACCAAATAGAAGAAAAATTATGTAAATCAGGCAATAAAAAGAGATCACTTGTGCTGTATGTTCTCTACCTTTATCATATTAGGAGCACCATGGAAGTGAAATGTTATCAAAAAATTTTATTATACTAAGAGAAAAGATAGGCTGTGTAGACTTACATTGAAAGCTATATATAGTCTTAGTACATTGCCCAGTGTTGCTGTAAAATGGCATTTGATCTTGTGGGACCACAAATTTCCTGTCACTCTAATTTCTTTCTTATCAACTAATGATTTTTAATCACAGCAATGTTTCCACAGTACCATTTACCAATAGAGAATTATGTATACTTATGCATACTATTACAACAAATAGGATAGCAAATTCATTGCTTAATTACTTAATAGAAAAATATTTTTAGACCAAAGATATAATGAGAAACTAATGAGTTCCCAGGATAGCAGAAACTAATGTTACAATACAACCTGTATATTTGTGTTCCAGAAGTTCTGTTTTGCATAGTGTTCAGAGAAAATTAAAACTCAAATCAAATCACGTTCCCACAAGTTTGCCTCAGCTTTAATAACAGTGATTAAAAGCAAACTTATTCTTGGTTTGAAGTAAACACAAGAGTATGAAAACATACTCAAAAATTCTCAAAGTTTTGTAAATGATTAAAAATAAACTTATTCATGGTTTGAAGTTCACATAAGAAAATGAAACATACTTTAAAAAGCTCCAAAACTTTAGAGATACCAAATGGACTGAGCGTATCTCCAAATCCAAGAAATGCATTAGAATTTTTAGGTTCCTGAAAAATCCTCCTGACTGTTTGGAGCCTGCTGAAGGGTCATGGTTTTGAACTGCAGTCATGATTAATTGACCAGGTCCATATTTGCCATAGGAATTAATGCAGTGCATTAATTTAGGACTTTATTCCCACTGAAAATAGGTTCACTGTTTTTATCGAGTTTTGAATCAGGTTCTTGATGGGCATACATAAAACACCTATCTACTTTCTCTATCTCGATACTTCCTAGGATGAAACTGCTTTTTCTGAGGGATTCACACATTTCATGGATAATTAATCATTCCTTTCATACTAGATTATTTTGATCTAGGCTTACAAGATATACTCGCATACTTTAGTAGTTGCCCACTTACAATTATAGCAACTAAAATTATGTAGTCATTATTTAACCTGTTTATCTCACGATAACAGCCAGTGCTGTCAGCAGTAAATAATCCATTAGAACAGTGTGCTTCAGTCAAACTCTTTGCAAACATGTAATATTTAAAGGAGTTGCCCTCACTTCTGTTAACTTAAATTTAGAAAACTATAAACAGAGAGGTAAATATTTTTAACAGCTAACCCTCAGCAGATAGCCCTCATTTGAAAGTAATTTATACTTTCTATAAAAGTTAGCCCATAAAGACCTAATGGCACATTGTATTTAGTCTCAGTGAAACATGTTGCAAAAAAATCTTGGCACTGTTTACTTAACCCCTCTTATATACGTAAACCGTATTTGACCTTCTCCAAGACACTTTCAAATATCATATTCATCTTCCCCATCTGGAAAAAAAAAAACAACCAGTACTCTCAAGATTATAATTCTTAGGTCATTATGAGTGCAAAACCAAAAGATGCACATACATTAGAAAATATAGTCAATTCAGTTTTTAAATGTAAGTTATATATATTTTTATTTGCTTTCACAGTTTGAATTTGATTTTTTAAAACAATATCCTGCGGTCTACTCCCAAATTCCTCCAAAGTCCAGGCCACCAACCACCTACTGTCTGTTCTACATGAAATGAAAACTTTATCAAAAGCTGGGACTAAGTGTTTAAATAACAATGAAGTACTCCAGGCACTGAGTACTTTTTAAAAGGCATACCTTTTACCTGAGAGTACGTCTGAGAAAAAAACACAGCTATGTCTCCTTGGTGTTGGGGCTGCCCATATTGCAGAAGGCGAGTTACAAAAAGGAGTCAAGTGCCTGATAAAGTCCCCAAGATCTGTGGAGAAAGACAGTGATCCCTAAAATTATGATGAAATAAAGCTCAAAAACCATCAGTTTTTTCAGAAGAGCTGTTAGAGCAGACAAACCCAGGAAAGGCAATGAAGGTACCCTAGTCAGACCTGGCAGTTGCTTTGCAAATGCAGGAGACCCCCTCTCTGTTTTTCAGGCTGACCAGCTGTACTTGCCAAAAGGCAAAGAAAACAAGATGCAGCTGTGGTCAAAAGGGAGGGAGGGAGGGAGATGACTATATGACTTGGAGCAAAAATCCTCAAAAGTGGAAGTGCTAAAGACTTTGGCTGGCTGCACATACCTGCGTCCTGGGGTAGCCAAGCAGGATTTGTTATCTAGAAAAGTTGCAGTTCTCCAAAGGCAGTACCATACTTTTTACATGACTGGTTAAAGATACTAGCTTGGGTCCCAGCAGTTATACAGACATAGTAATAAGGCTTCAGCTGGGGATAATTAGCCTCATCTGTTCCTGAAGTTAATTGGCCAAGGAACACGCTGCTGACACTGTCCTTTTGCCCCAGTTTGGGGGCTGGGCTGTCCTGTGGTAACTTTTGTGTTCACTTGACAAAGTAAGAAAATGGTGTTACTTGTTGTTACTCTTTACAATTCTTGATTAAGCAACTTGGAGCTGAATCCTGCTAACATTACTCTGGGACGTGGCACTTCTCAGCCTTGCACCAGTTTCAAAACCCAAACGACAGAATAAAAATTCCTCTCTGCAAATACATCTCATTTCCATAAAAGCTTCTTTTCCTGAAAACTAACACCTGCAAACTGCCATGGCAATGCCTGCAATCAAAGAGCAAACTTCCTCCCTCGCTGTCATCACCGTGGCCTGCTTAAGGGAAAGTTCATGATACAAACACCAACTTCAGATCTCAGTTTTGGTTGTCTCAGACAATCTTGTGATTCTCAAGCAATTCTTCTAGTTGAGTGGCACATTTTACATGGGGGAGCTCAGTCCAAGAAAGCCACTTTGAGTGGCCTGTTCTTCTGCATTAATTTCACTTGATCAAAATATCTTGCTAACTATCAGTCTCAGCACACAGATAGTTGATTAACTTTGTGATTAGGTGCACATACATTAGAGCTTTTGCTGGCCTGACTATGCTGGCAGGTAACGTGATTTGTTAAACTTAAAATCAATATAACTAGGCTGGCAAAAGCACTTCAATGTAGAATAAGCTACTTCACCCAAATAGACTCATCATAGGAGGAAAATACATAGCCAAGTGATAGTTCCTAAATTTTCTGTATCCCTAGCCATGGTTACTCACTGCTGTCACTGCTGAGCTGTGTTCTGGGCAAACATGTTGGGCTGCATTATGCTGAAAGTGTTTCAGCCAAGCAGAGAAACATTTTGTCAAAGCTGTGCAAATCTGCAGTGCGGAAAATGGTCTCATGCAACAGAGAGCTGTCCTAGTATAAAACCTGGGAGCAGTCTACAAAGCCTTATGTCAGTGTAAAATGTCACTGAAACATCACAGAGAGGCAGCAGATCTGCGCAGTGTGTTGTCATTCATTCAGAGAAGCACATTCCACAGGCCGCAGATGTGTGAATCAGCAGAGCATCTGTGGCCGTAGACGTGGACTCTGACCTCTGAATATACCCAAACCTTGCAAATGCAGGCCAAAGCCCCAAGTCAACAGAGCACAGATTTAGCTTTACGTCAACCTGACTTACAATGTTTACCTAAAATGATTTGCTGAATAGGAATAGTCTTCAGAAAAAAAGACAAGACTCAGTATAAAAGACTGTGCTTTAACCTGGCATCAGAAGATTTCACAGTGTGGAAATCTGGAGAATGTCTTAGAAGAATAATAAAGATTAACAGTTCAGCATCAGACATAGAATGCTCTGCTGGGACTGTGTTCACGCCTGTTGCTCTATGTTTCCAATTAACTTCATCTTGGAGCAATGGATGCTGTCCAAAGATTTACATAAATAGTGAATACAGCGAAATGTACAGATATCCTGGAGTGTTTTAATTTAACATTAACCAGATGCATTTGCAATAAAGGCTGAATTAAAAGTCTGGTGCCTTAAAGCAGGGAAACCATTTACAATGGGGAACTTCCTATCTAGAAGGAATACGCCCCAAGAGATTCATATGTCGGCTTGTAACTGTTCAATATGGCCAATATTTTAAATGCCTTTAGCCAGGTCAAGCCCTATGGTGCATTCATCAGTCATTGGTATAAAAATCTGGTTATTAGGTTCCCTAAGGAATATGTATTTACTAAATGTTCACATTAGCATAACCTGCGGGGCCTGCTCAGGCACAAAGTCTATTGAAATGAAAAGAATTTTTCCTGAAGAAGGTATCCTTCTGTTTAGTTAGCCACCAAGTACTCAGATAGTGCTTTTCGCTCACAAATCTCCCAGTGCTCCACAGTGGTTGGGGAGCTCTGGTTCAATGGGAAAGCAGACACAGAAGTAAACTGAGCCAGTGAAATTCATGCTCGGAAGAGCACAAGCAAGAGCAGAGCCTGGCAGAGACGTGGTTGGGGGCCCAGTCTGCTGGGTCATGCTGTCGTACAAGAAGGTAGGGAAAAACATTTCAGTCAACAAGACTTTGGAGGGCAAAGGTAGGGATGAATTTTCATAAAAATATGTAGAAATAGTCAGGTCTAGGCAGGCCCTACTTTGGAGATTCATCTTTCTCTCCACATGTCTCTATATGTGACTATTATATTGGCACCCTCCTAAATCATTTCATATCAGACTAGTCATGCATTTTGCACAGCAAGTTGGGATATTATACACTGAAAAAGGAACAGTACATTTTAACGTATTCATCTAATTCATTGAGAACTGGTAACTTCTCATGGAAAACAATCTCACTGAGTCTGCTGAGAGCCTATATTCTTTTTTCCTGCTTCCCTGCTCTTCGTTGATTAAGATTTGCATCACAGCAAGGTTTTCTTCCTGGAAGTTCATTAGTTCCACTTCCTTCTCCTTCATTTGAACTCACAAGCTGCTGACTGTGAAATCACAATTCATCATGATGAAAGAGAATATTTGCAATAAAACAATTAAAAGGAAGAATGTCTAAGGTCAGAATGAAGCATCAAGTTTTCAAACAAAACCAGATACTGTGCTTAAAGGTATAAAAATTATATTTTCTGAAGATTTATAAAAAAACCTGGATCTTTAACCAATGCTGGTATATCCTGGCACTTCCAAGGACTTTTTCTGCAGGTTGCTGGGAAATCCTTACTCTGGAAATTTTCAAGAGCTCTCTTAGATTTCTCCTAGCAATTCTTTCTAGGAATTACACCGGTCCATTTTAGCAATATACCTGGTGATTTCTAGGAATTAATCTTCTGGCTTCTAGTAATTCATTCACTGCTTTCTGGGAATTTCCCCACTACTTTCTAGGGCTTGCCCATCTACACTCTAGAAATCCTTATACTTTCCAGAAATTCACCTGGCACTTTCTAGTTTTTAGGCACTGTCTGTTTTTTAGGAATTTTTCCTACACTTTCTTCGAACTTTGACAGAGTGTACTAGGAATTCACATGCTGCGTTCTGGGGATGTTCCTGATGCTTTCTAGAAATTCTCCCCTCACTTTCTGAGAATTTTTTTTGCAGCTTTCTAGAAATTCCTAAGTTCCTTTATAGAAATCTTTCCATCCTTTCTTGAACTCGCCATCAGGGAGCAGTAAGAGAAGGGCTGCTTGGTGAGGGAAGCTGTGAACAACCACAGCACAGGCAGGACCACAACTCATGGCACCTGGTTGGGGCAAGCGGAGCACAGCTGGGAGAGTGGCTGGTTCCATCAACACCCCAGCCATTGTCAGACAAACACAAGGTAACAAGTCACATCCAAAGTCAGTCCTAGAAATCCAAATGAGTATTCAGGAACAGCAGGGAACAGGTTTGAAAGAGCCATACCTACTCAGTGTAGCTCACACAGGCATATTTGGAGGATTAGAAAGCACTCTCATTGAATAATTTCTACATTAAATGGTTTGTAAAATAACCTAATTAGAATCTCTGTATTCCCTACCAAATGATGAATTGCTATAGATTTTTAAGATGGGAAATTCTGAAATGTTAATTTTAGAATTTTCCATTTACAATCCATTACAGAATTTATTTAATAACAGGATGTAGGCAAACTGTTTCTTCTGCCCTCTGGAAATGCGTGAGAAGTTATTCCAATACAAAATTATTTCATTATAAACTTAATTTAAAGTTATGGTATCTCAGATTGTACTTTCTTCTGTTTAGTACATTACATACATATCTTACTGGTCCTACATTTAAACCATGCACTACAGCTCAGTTTCATCATTCCTGTTTAGTTCATGTGGTAGAAAATAATTGTTAAAGGTTCCACTGCAGGATTCTTACACTTTCTGAGGTTTAAATTTGGTTAGTACAAATGTTTGATACGGTTTTGATTATTACTGATGTGTTATTGAGTTCCTTTGCTAATTACAGACAGCTGGCCAACCAATGTTTTTCAAAATATGTTTGAATGCCCTTGGATTCACATAAAGTCCAAGTTAATGTCCAGTGTGGGAGTGAAGATTAAATTTTAAGTCCTGTCTTGACATTTTAGGTTTATCCTCATTGCATAATGAAATATAAGTCACGTATTACATAAAAGCACATTTTTCCTAAGAGCTTCTACTACTTTAAATTTCATTATTTAGTGTTTCATATTTAAAAGGTGGGGACCAGTAAGTATTTAGCACATGCACAGTTAAGAGAACAAACCTTCCTACACATCATTTGCCAGCTGCTACACAAGCTGTTGAAATACTTGTGCGTATCATTTTCATTGCTGTGTGTTGGATACTAAAGTTTGGACATTCCTCACTACAAAATCACTACAAAAGTAAGGTAGAGACAGAATTCTACTGCAGAGGACAGAATTATACACTACCTCTTGGTATGACATATACTGCAATCACTCTTGCAACTCTAATGGTAAAGCAGAAACCAGGACTCCATAAACTGGGACTCTATAAACTGTTCCCCTCAGCCAGGTTAGTTGAAACACATTATGCACTAAATCCATCTTAAAAGGATACTTGTCAGCTTCTTTAGACCTCAGACTCTGTGATCTATCTAACCCACATCTGAGGTCCCCCAATGTTAAGATGTGAAAGATAAATGTTCTAATGAAGGAATTTTTTCTAAAGTTTTGCACCGATTATGAAGGAACTGTAAGTTATTTCTTTCAGCCTCCAATATAATATGATTTTGAAGTTTCTCTTCAGGGTGTGTCCTACATTTAAGACCATAAAAATGAAAATTTAATATACGTAAATGTAAAGTACTGATACTTTAAAAACACCTGTTCTGATAATTTTAATGCTATATTCTTGGAGACAGTTGTTCATACTGTGTATGGGAAGATGTTTAAAACTGTTTATGTAGAAATGGCTTATGAGTCATTCACGCTAATCTTTGCTACAGGTCCTCTAGGAGAAAAAAACTGAGAGACAAAATCCTTTTTATTCAGCATATGCTTATGGCCATCTAGAAAGCTATGTCATAGCTCAGTTTTACTATCACCAGGCTCTTGATGTATTTGCAAAGACAGTTACAAAACTGCCTTTAGCAAACACAATTTCAAATTTCTAATAGAACATTATTTCCAGCTCTTTATAGATCATTTGTATTAGTCTACAACGGACTGAAACCCAGAGTACAAATCAGCCCAGGTGCCAAATAAGTTATGAAAAATGTCTTCAAGAAATTGAGATGTTTTTGATAACGATCACTTGATTAGTATTCTTCTGAGATTATGGCGCTCTGACTAAATCAGCAACCTACCAAAAACCAGTGAAAGTCTGCAAAACCATATAGACCTGATTCTGTTTTCGTTTGCAATGTGTTAAATCAGGAGTAAGCCCAATGAAAGCATTAAGGTTGCACTAATGTAAAACCCATATAAGTGAATAGACAATCAAGGCATTATTTCTACTGAACTGGATATTTTTCTCTTCAGAATGCATACTGAGAAAACTTTACGTTTACAACATGTACGTGTGAAATAGCTGTGATAGTCCATTTTTTAATCCTCTGAATCCATATTCACATGATGAATCTACATTCTCACAAAAGAACAAATACCCACAAACACACATGTGGGTATTTTCTGGTGTCTACAGAATTCAGAAAAATGAAAAGTAGACAAAGCAGCATTTTTGGCGTATGAATATGCTTGCCAGGATTTAGAACAAAACATTTCCTTGCCAGGCTCTCCTCCTTTCCCAAATCAGAAACAAACATCATAAAATACTCTTACATAACTGCCAACCAGATTTTCTTTTTAAATATAATTCAGTCTTTGTGTTATAGCCAAAACTATTCTGTTTGACATGTATCTTCTCATCCTCTGTCCATGTTTGATTACACAACAAGCTCCTGATTTAAAGACCATTGAAATCAATGGAAACATTCATATTCATTACAAATGAAATGTTTTCCATTTGAATTACAGAGATGGAGTAAGAAAATCTGATCTAGTGTGGCCTTCTGCAGATTATCAGTGCAGCCAGTGGCAGATCTGTGAAGACCTGGGTGCTACTTACCTCTCCCTAGGTGACACAGAGCTGGCCGTCTCCTATTGCAAACAGGTACCGCCTGTATTTGAAGAGTCAAAGGTACTTTTTGTTTGCTCTCCCTGTTTGTTCTGTAATGCACATAGAGGATGGAAGATGGAGGGGTTTCTGTAGGCATTGGGAAATAACACGAGCCACAGCTTGCTCCCTGCACAGGACTCCATTCACTTCAATAAAATTGCACACACCTAACTGCACAAACTGAGCCTTCAGCTGCACCTTTCTAAATAAAACCCTTCCTCCCACACAGTATCAATCAGCTGAATGGTGATGCAAAGAACTTTCCAGGAGAGGTTAGTTTAAAGGGATGACTATACCCTCCAGCTTGCCTTTTTTTCTTTTACAAAATTAATTATTTCACATTCTGCCTACTGAAATGCATTCTGCGGCCCCTAAATTTTAAGACAATTGTGTAACCATTTAATGTCAATAAATGGAGTTCTTAACAGCCAGCTAGGAAATCTCACTGTCCATTATTAATTAGCAAAAATGTATCTTATGTAGAACGTAGATTATCTGGAGCATCGGGTACTGATTTTAAAAATAAAAGCACCATAGTACTGATTTTTACAAATTTTGCAAGGCAGAGTTATAGTTACAAAACTCACAGAGATGCTCTTCAGGGATAGTCTCAACGAGACAACACTGCTCACAAGAATGGGAAATACATGCCCTATATTTCAGAGAAAGGGTGTACCATGTGTGCTGAAAAGATGAGATAAAAAAGTGTTCAAAGAGCACTTTGTAAAAAGGAGTCGAGACAAGACCATAGCTGGCAGTGTGGCTTTGGCCTATTCCACTTTACAGAGCACGCTCTGATCTGCACTTCACAGAATAAAAGTACGAGTGAAAAAATTTCCTCTCTGAAATGCACTGGAGCCTCTGCTGGTTATAAAGCCCTGAAAAGTGAAATGAAATGGACTTTTTTTATTTTAAAAAATCTAACATTAACTTCACCACAATAGCACTTACACCACTGTGATCAGTAATGAGGCATTTTATGTTTGGATTTTCCTCACAAGAAATGTTCAGCAATTTAGAAATTCTCATTTCTTTCTTTTCTGAACAGGAAACGGGATGGCTTTTCATAGGTAAAGCCTCTCTAACTCTAGGGCAAGGGAAAGAATTATGAGACAAACATTATATAGAAAGGACAGCACACTTTAAAATTATGGCTAATTTGCTGGACCTCCTGTCCCTGTCTCCCCACAGTTGCTGAAACGCAGGCTGTGATGCAGCACTGGTGCTTAGAAAGGGTAGGTAAGCAGCAGCTGCTCCATCTGGGTTCCTCCACAGTGCCAACAAGAGGTGTGACTGCAGCAGAGGCAATCTAGGTTTTATGTCAGCTGTTTCGGATACTAATAGTAGCAGTGGCACAGACCACGTAAGCCTTTTGGGAAGTCAAGTGACTCAAGCAGCTAACCTGTGCAAAAGCCCCTTGGTTCCTGAGTTTGCTATACAGAAAGCTTGCGGTGCTGTAGACAAAGCTCCTGTCGGCAACGTAAGCAATGTAACCGGTCATTTGTGCTGCACATTACTTTCATTGCGCTGGAGAATGAGAGATTGGGAGGACCCCCAAGAGCTCCTAAATCGATTGCTTCTACTGGTTCAACTTCAATGTAAATGAGCTGATGCCACCAAAAATTAAGAAAACAACTTGAACATTGACTCTCAGTATCAGTTAACATAAATTGAAATGTGTGTAGCCTATCTGCGTATCTAAAATTTAATCTCTTTCAGTGGACTTATGACTCACATGACAACCTGAATAATACATGGGGTGATTTTGGCCTGAAGAGTAATCACAGCTGGGCCAACTAGTGTCCTAAACCTTTTATTACAGACACCCTTTCCTGCCATAAAGCTCACTGGAAGATACCGCTTTGTGGAGCATATTCTATCATACCATTTGGCCGGTGGATGGATAAGCATTTTGTCCCGTCTTACTCATCCTAAATTAAAAACAAAAAACAACAGGAGCACATTCTTCTGATTACAGCTACTTTCCAACACTTGCATTAATTATACAGACAGTGGAGGTTATGCTTGCTACTGATCCATGATCAGTATCAATAATTAGTATCTCATGCAAAATATAGACTACCTAGGAAGTTCACTGTCACAGAAGACAGCAGAAATAAACAGGCTTTTAAAAGGGTTGGATTTATTAGTTCTGTATGGCTGAAAAACGCTCTTCTTGCCCTAATGAATGAGATGCAATTTAAAAGAAAAAAAAAACACAACAAAGTAAAGAGATAATGAAAGAATTATCTTCCTCAGAGAAAGCTTTATAAACAGAGTGGTTTCTGGAAAAGAAAGTTTGGAAGTATAAACAAGGAATCTGCCTACTGTGTTGAGGGGAACAGTGTTTTGCCTACGTTTTTTGGTAAATAAAAAGGATTTAAGTAATTAACTATCCGGCTTCAGCATTGATTTCTTTTTGTAATGGAAACAGCATGCAAAATCCTGAACATACAGAGAGTGCAGGCTGATGTCTACAAGTTTCAATAAAATACTCAGTACTGCTCTATTTGAGAACCGAATATTTGTCTTATGACAGACTGCAATAAATTGCTTCTTCCTCTTGTTTAAGAAGGATTGTGAAGACTGGATTGTGAGATGTCCTTATTTGCCCTATCAGGCAGTCTGACAGTATGCTTTGAGTCCTTAACACAGTAGTCATTTGCTTTCTGCTTTATAGAAACATTTAAAAGACTGTGGTAAACTAAGAAGTAACTTCTCTGTGTTTTCCAGCATTAGGTTATTCTCTGACCACCACTACAACATATTCTGTAGGTAGTCTTTACAAACTGATCCCCCTGCCCTGTTTTCATAACACTAGTTCAAAGTGAATGACTTGCCTAGCACCCCACATATCAAGCTCTAGGCCAGAACCAAGGAGTAAAATCCTGACTTAGAGTTCTTGAAGAATTGGAATTGGGGCATTTACTTAGACCCAGCATGATGCCTTTGCTTCCACTTATAATCTGATACTGGATGAAGGGAGAGAAGGAGGAGGAGCTGGGGAGGGGTGGGGGAGATGAAAACCAATCTCTCTCTTGGACTCACACTTGAAGATAAAACTCTCTACAGTTTGGATTCTCATTTCTGTGAAGTGGCTCTTTCCAGCCCTTCTAGACCAGCCTGGCTAAATAGAGAGCTTTGGCTGGACCTCAAGAACAAAAGGAAAGCTTACGTTCTCTGGAAAAGGGGGTTGGCATCTTATGAGGATTATCAAGATATAACAAAGCTATGTAGGGGGAAAATTAGAAGGGCCAAAGCTCAATCAGAACTCAGCTTGGCCACTGCAGTCAAAGACAATAAGAAGAGATTCTTTCAGTATATCAATAGAAAAAGGAAGACTAGGGAAAATGTAGGCCCACTGATGAATGAGACGGGTGCTCTTGTGGTGGAAGACACAGAGAAGGCAGAGTTACTGAATGCCTTCTTTTCTTCGGTCTTCACTGTTAAATCTGTCCCTCACGAATCCCATACCCTGGAGGCAAGGGAGAAGGTCTGGAGAGAGGTAGATTTCCCCTCAGTTGAGGAGGACCGGGTCAGAGAGCACTTGACCAAGCTGGACATTCATAAGTCCATGGGCCCTGATGGGATGCACCCGCGAGTGCTGAAAGAGCTGGCAGATGTTATTGCTACTCCACTCTCCATCATCTTTGAAAGATCATGGGTAACAGGAGAGGTGCCTGAGGACTGGAGAAAGGCCGACATCTCTCCAATCTTCAAAAAGGGCAAGAAGGAGGACCCGGGAAACTACAGACCGGTTAGTCTCACATCGGTCCCTGGGAAGGTAATGGAGCGACTCATTCTGGATGTCCTCTCCAAACACATTGAGGAACAGGGAGTTATTGGAAGTGGTCAACACGGGTTTACCAAGGGTAAATCATGTTTGACCAATTTGATGGCCTTCTATGATG
>VUYV01000008.1:7867033-7979761 GCA_008711295.1 Anarhynchus alexandrinus | reverse complement strand
GTCCCCTTCTCTGGAGATTTTCAAGACCCGCCTGGATGCAGTCCTGAGTAATGTGCTCTAGGCAATCCTGCTTTAGCAGGGGAGTTGGACTAGATGATCTCTAGAGGTCCCTTCCAACTCTGAAAATTCTGTGATTCTGTGATTCTAAATTTTCTG
This sequence comes from Anarhynchus alexandrinus, assembly GCA_008711295.1. Taxonomy (NCBI): domain Eukaryota; kingdom Metazoa; phylum Chordata; class Aves; order Charadriiformes; family Charadriidae; genus Anarhynchus; species Anarhynchus alexandrinus. The sequence goes on along the minus strand of VUYV01000008.1, from coordinate 7,979,605 downwards.
TTTCCTACAGTATTACCTCTAAAACCCCTTGGATTCACAGTTGCACACAAAACACTTCAACCTGAGTCCAAGTCTGTATTTAATCACATGGTTGTCCTGGTTTGAGTGACACAGGACTAATTTCTCTTTTAATGCTTGGGAAAACTGCATTTTTAGAAGACTCTAGTGTCTGAATTTGTGAAAATATTTACTTTATAGCCAGCTATGGTGTGTGGATTTCAAGGTCTCAGTGTTTTTTGAGCTCGCCAGGTGCAGGGATGAGGAGGAGCAAGACCCAGGCACTTGACCCAAGCTGGCCAACTGGATTATTTCATACCATGAATGTCACATTCAATAGAAATTAGAAAGTTTGCTGCGAAGTGCTGTGTGCCTTGATGGTGGTGACCCAGAGAACTTCTTGCCCCAGTGCCGGACCCCTGTGCCCTTCCTTTCCTCCTGAAGCCGTAGCGCTCGCAGCATCTGATATTTGCTGTCCACTGCTGGGAGTGCAGCGCAGCTTCCTACTGATAGAATTGGCTGAGTATAATCCTTGTATATATATTACTATGGGGATCAATATTGGTTCTTTAGTGCTATTAACATTAGTTATCTAGTCTTATTCTACTAAATCTGTTTATATTTCAGCCCCTGGGTTTCCTTGGTTTTTTCTGATTCCCCTTCCTGGGTGGGGAAGCATCTCTGGGTGATAGAAAAATTATCTAAAAGACAATAAACAGTTGTGGGTTTTCTCAAACCATAACAGTGGTTCAACATAGATTAGTTTTGTACAAACACAACCCCATCAGTCAGTTCTGAAGTGCTATCAGATATTTTTGCCTACCAGGAAATCAGTTGTCTGTCCAAATAAAGGTGCAATTATATTTTCTGTCATTAAAACTTACTTACTGTCAAACCTTACTGATTATCATTGAAACTTACTATGGAAAGAATAATTCTTTAAAATAAGAGATGTATCATGTAAATCACCAGAAATTGTGATCCAATCCTTAGTGTGCAAGATTGTTTAAAAATATTTTGCTTTCTAGGAAAAAATACATAGATAGAAACTACCTCCAAGACAAACACAGTTCTGTTACATATGAACAGCAAATTTAGTAAGCTATAGTCATATTTTTAGTTGATTATATTTAAGAGCCCTAGAATACCCATCTTCTGTGTAAAACTGCTCTTGGTGACATACAAACTTCAGTGCTTCTGGCAAATATGACTTATTAAGTTCCCATTGTTGAAGAGACTCAAAGCTGATGAATGCACATGGAATGAAATAAAACGTAACAAAGACACTATATATTCAAACTAAGGAGCAACAGACATTTCAGATATTGCTGAAATTTGTACTATTTCAGCACTTTATGCCATCAAATTCTACTTCCTTATATTCCCTCAAGCTGGAATTGTATTAAAAAAAATATTAAATCTCAAGAAAATATAAAACACAAAATAAAAAGATAAGGGAAACTTTGATACACACAGAAAATGCCAAGAGTAGCAAAATTTGTGCTAACAATTAAAAATGAAAAAAAAAATTTTAATAAACCTAGGAGAAAAAGTTTTCATCAGGATACAAAGACGGGAAGCATTCCGAACCCTGGAAGCATCATGATGCTCCATGCATTGGTGAGAGAGGAAGCACTATCATTCCAGGTGTCTGTCATAGTAGCTGTGTCAGTTGACGTGATCCTGAATGATCAGCTCTGCTGGCTGATGTCCCTCCAGATTAATCGGGTAAACTGGACTTTGGCCATAGTTACTGTCTGAATCACAGGATAGCTCTGTTGTACTGATACACACTGCATTAAATGCTTCCACTCCTGCATGCTGGTGTTCTTAGTGAAGCTACAGAGAAAATGGTTATGCTGATTTAGAAAAAAGGCTACACAGCATGACCATGTCAGCTTTTAAAAGGTGAAACACGTTGTCTAAAAATACAATTTTTGCATATGGGACAGTGGTGAAATAAGAATTGTCCTCTCCAAAGTCTTCCAAATGCACCGCTTCTGAGAGAGAAAGACTAAATTGAACTGTTTCAACAATACTTGTTTTCACTTTCTTTCCCTTTAATCTGAGAAGCCTACCAGCTTCTCCATCTCCTGTGCATGATCAATTCAATTACCTGTCATTAGAAGACTATTTTTAAACTGCCTGACAATATCAAGCTCCTTAGTAGCATTTTTCATCTGAAAATGGCAAACATTTTGTAAGAACAGACTTAATAAAACACTGCTGGAAAGCCATGCTGAAACAAAAGTTTTCCCTGTGTTGTCCCTAGTTTGCAGACAGAAAAACTCAAGCCAAGAAGCATTAGGTTCACAGAGTTAGTCAGTATTAAATATGGGATTAAAATTTAGGGTCAGAAATCCTTGCCCATTGAAGTAAATTTTAATATTTCAGACTGCAGTGGGACCCAGTTCTCATGTTAAACATGACTTGCCCTGTGTTCGAGGGATGCGCTGTTCTCTGAGAGACAAGTGCCAGCTAAAAGCAGACTTTTTAAAAAGCCGTGTTCCTTTCAAAATTACACGGCATTTGCTTTTATTGCCGCACCTGTATTGCCTTGAACTTCACAGGCTGTGCACAGCCTTGTTCTGGGGCCAACTTCTCGGAGTTTCAGTCATGTCTCTGTGTAGCCACTAGATGTCACTTTATTAAGATTTTTTTCCCCGCTAGTCTGTGAGTTTAATTAGTTTTAGTAGATAACTTCTTAACCTCGTTCTCATTTTAAATCTTTTTAAATGAGAACTGGTGATGCTGATGAATATTTTACCTAATTTAATGATTATGATCATTCCATGTTCCAAAATCTGAGCTCTTAAAACACTGTGGCAAAGGTTAAATCAATCCCTATATTCAGAAAGAGCAAACGTCACCTAAATTTGCCTATCACATCCATAATTTGGGATCAGAATTTTAGCTCCGCAAAATCACACTTTCGCTTGTTTTGTAATTCTGTTGCAACATAGGGAATTACAGAGCTGGGAAACGCTTGGCCCTTGGCGTGCAGGGGCAGCACAGCTGATGAGAGCGAGAGTGTGATGACTCCAGAAGAAAACCATGAAGCCTCAGCTACCAGTTCTCGTTCTTCTTTTGCTCGGTTCATACGATGAGTCAGAAATGAGGGACCAGAGAACAAAAAGCAGAGAAATGAACACACTGAGAAAAAAAGCACTGCCACTTGCAGAGCAGACGGTGTCATTTTGTCCTGCTGTAAGTAACAGAAATGCTGTCAAGCACAGTGTTTATAGTTTAAAAGCTCCGTATATTTTATCCTCAGGGTGATAACTCTCAGCTTTCTGATGTTTTTGACTTTGAACTTGGACTAAAATTTCACCCTTACAGAAGGTGACCCAGTTTGAAAAGCATTCTTCCATACAGCCAGACAGAAATCTTTGCACAATTTTGATACCAATATTTAAGAAAGCTGAAATCAAAGCAGAAATAATAATCAGGGGAAAGGTGAGTCCATCTTACAAGAGGAGGCTCTGACAACTTCTTTGCTTATCCTGATAGTACAAAGAGTATGCTTCTTTGCTTTAAATACATCAGGGTGAGGGGTAAAAACTTGAGCAGAGAAGAAGCTGTAAAAAGTGTCCTGAACTGAAAGTAGGGGACAGTTGGGAAATCAGAAGGTTTCTACCTAGCAGGCCAGTGAAGTTCCCCCCAGGAGAGTGCAAGATGCACAAAACTTTACTCATTATTATGCAGGCCTTGATAGTTGTAGATAGGAGAGGGATAACACGACACGGATGCCTGCAAAGATCCAACACTATCATCTAGTCTGTACTTTCACCTGATGACAGCTTAGCCACCACTATGAAGGAGACCTGGCGTGGAGATTTATTACTAAGCCCTGGGGCTGGCAGACAACAGAAACATAAAATATTGGGGGAAATTCTAAGGGCTGTAGAATATTCAAAATACATGCAGAATGAAGAGATCTTATGTTGCTTTTCTGGTTTATTCCAAACCATTGTGCACTTCAAAGTAATGACTATGCCAACTCTCTTAGGATGTTAGTCCCACCCTAGCAGCTGTAAACTCCTTTCTAAAGAGTTAATTGTCTTGTCTGCCTCAGTTCAGCTGATTATTCTAGTTTCTAGTAATTAAGATTGCATTTCATGATTCTCAGCCTTATTAAATTAATGTTTACAGTTTTGTATGCTACAAAAATAATCCTTGTCATCACTTTAATTAAATTATTCATAAATGGCATTGGTTCCACTTCAGATGTATGTATAATGAGAAGAAGACCAAGCAGACGTATCATTCATCATAAATTTTGATGTATTTTTGCTGTTAATTGGAGATACATGGAACCGTTCACAGTAGATGCAAATCTTTCTAATTTATCTTCCTGCTTTCTGAAAAAAAATTCTTTCTTCCTCAGGCTAAAACAAGGAAATCATTCTTTATTCATCTTTACACCTCATTTCAGGCAATTTTTTCCAGCTCTGCCATGGTTCCAAGAGTCTCCTTGCCCAGATGCCTTGGTGTGCTGCGAAACGCACTGAGAATAATGAGGAGGCCGCTTTTTCCCCAGTGCTGCCACACATATGTTGTCAGCACTGTAGTACAAAACAAGATGAAGTCTGATACTCTATCCTGTTACAACGCTATCCAGAGCACATCCCAACACATGTGAATTTTGATTTCTTTTTATGTTATTCCTTGCAACCAGAAGATTGACTGTTTTAATAACACAGTTGTAAAGCAATGGGCCAAATTCAGCCATCCCACTGAGGCCTATAGGGTTTATCCAATCTACGCTGTTATAACGGGGCCATTTCTGACTCACACCAGGGAAATCAAGCAAAATTTGGCCCATAGTCCAAAAGGTAAAATGTTTTGGGACGTTTTCTGTCCTGCAAATTCATCGTCTCCCTGGTGGAGAATAGGTTAGTGAGATCCCATGCTCAAGTGCACTAACCTCCCCCCCACAACAGAGTCTGCTTTGGGGGACAGGAAAAGGGACTGTAACTAGTCTGCAGCTAAAAGCAAGTTTGTGCCCTGGCTTGTTAATTTATTGTGGGATTGGGACAGAGCATCCGAAAAGCTTCCCCTCCTGCATAGCCAGAATGTGATACGGCAATTTACTGTTCATTTTGAAGTGGGAGGTGGACTGCGATAGAAATAAACTGAAGTGTGATCCAAATTTAAAATAACGTGGAAAGCTACATCTTGAAAGGTTGGATTTAAAAATGTTCCCTTTCCTTTCTGAGCACACACTAAAATACCTTCTATTATAAATAAAAGTAGTAATCTTTCTTCGCTCCTTTTTCCTTCTTAAATGATCCTTTCCACTCTGATGTCTAGTTTAGATCCAAATAGTTGCAGTAAAACTTCCAGGCACAACCCAAAGGAATAGTCCAACTGGATAATGGAGATCAGATTGCTGAATGTTAAACAGAGCTTTGTTGTGGATTTAGTCAAAAGCTTTGCTGTCAGACTTCTTATAGCACAGAACACACTGTCCAGGTACAATAAAGATGGGCTTTAGCACAATGTTAACGCGCACAGTAGATCTATGGGAATCTAACTTTCCAGTATATCTGAGGTGCCATCTAAAATTAAGACATGGTAGTTGAGTTCTTTCATTAGAAGTGATCATTTTCATTGATGGTGGCTTGTGGGAGGGAGGAGAGGAGCAAGATGGCCATCTCTAAGGAGTAAAGGCACATACATGTTTACACACATCACCTAAGAAACTGCAACATAAAGCAAAACCAATCCACAAATATCTACAAATTCCAGGTAACACCTAAATGTATGGCAGATGCGTCATCTTCCTGCCACCAGATTATTTCCACAAGTGATGAATGAAATATACCTTCTACAATGACAACTTATTATTGCATAGTTTAGCTGCAAAATCTCATGCAGCTGTCCTTACAGCTTTCACTGTGCAGGGCAGTTACCCTGCTACCAGCTCTCTCCATATGTTTCTAAGTCCAGTTAATTGTTAACCTTTGCTAATCCACTTTCATATTTGTTGATAATCACTGTGATCAATAATGTTAGAAACACCTGTGGCAATCTGCATGTAATTTAGCCTAGAAGGAGACAATAAGGAATATCTGAGAGCACTAGTGGGAAAGGGGACGGGGGCCAACAATGGGGAACACTGGTCCGAAAAGGGAAATTTGCAGAAAATTAGGGAGAACAAATAGAAAAGGAGCTGTAAAATCTCTGTTTTCACAGCCATGTCTTTCAGATGCCTTCTTTTCTGATACAATTGGAAAGTACAGATCACTGCTATTTGCAAATCATATTCTCTCCAGGTTGGAATTCTCTTTGGAGGGAGTTGCCAAAATCCAGCCTTCTTTCCACAAACCAGTCGTTATCAGATCATCTTCAAATAATTGTACCTTCATTTTTATGACTGTTAAAATGTTTTCTCAGCAATTAATTAGGCCCTACATACTGACAGTCAGGGTATGTTGGGTAGTATTTTATTCTATAATGGATGCACTGTTGAGGAATCATGACTCATAACTGAAAAGGAATTTTTTTCACACGCTGTTACTAATTTCTAAGAGTATTGCTCTCACATATTCTACCAGCACCCTTTACCTTTCCTTAAATGTGGAAATCAGAGCACAGGGTGTGATGCCACAAAATCACCATGCCTTGTCTCCCTTGTAAAGCTGGAAGAACTCTGCCTGTTGGCGGAGGCATTAGCCATTTTGTTCTCAGAGTTTCTATGGACTGTTAAAGATCAGACTGTGGTTTCTCACTGAAAAGTTACTTCCGTTCTTTCTGCTTTCTTGGTTGTCTCCCTTAGACCAAAAGTACGTAGCTATTTGTGTTTGCCTAAACAGAAGAGTGCCTGAACTGAAGGAAAGGGGTATTCACTAACAAGAAAAAAAGGATTCAAGAGGACAGCCAAGGTCACATGGACCGATAGGCCTCACCATATTCAGTTTCACAACATTTGTTTCTTTTATCTCTTGTTTCTCTTGAGATTTTTCTTCAAATCACACACAAATGAACTTCCATCAGTTCACCTCTCCTAGGGGGGATTGGTGTGAACTGGTTGCTAAGACCTGCTGTTGTCTAGACTTGTTCTCTCCTGTTCTGTTTTGATGGTGGGACAGCAGCCTTCAATTAGACCTGTGATGTGAGCAGGTTTTGCAGTCCTCGCTCTGCTACAGCCTGATGGTTAAATTATTTCTTCAGACAGGCTTATGGCAATTTGATGACATATGAGTGCATGGAAAGGTCAAAATTTGGCTCCCAAAGTCTACAGTAATAACAGTTAATTCTTACATACTGCACTGTAGCTATAGAAGCACTTTACAAGGGAATTTCAGCATTAGTATTCCCAAGTGACAGACAGCAAAACAGATGGAGCGTGACCGTGGCCGAGCCAGGAAGAGAATCTGGAGCTCTGGCTGGGTGCCCTCTCCATGCTGCATTTTAGTATTAGTTAAGGTTAAGTTAAACACTGCCCAGCAAATCGCTGGTGTAGAAATATTTATGGTCCACACTTCAGCGTAACCCAGCACAGTGCCACTGGCTTTATTAGAGTTACATTTGCCTATACTGCAGACAACATGAGCCCTCGATCCTTGGAAAGCATAGTTCATCCTTCGGCAGCAGTCGGGTGCAATACAGTAAAGGGCACAAGGCAGGAAAAAGAGGCGACTTTGAGAATCAGGCAATCCTGTCTTTTTAAGAGAGGAAAATAGCCTGCAACACTACACACAGCAACAACTGTTTGGCTCCAACTGGCTCTAGTCAGATCCAACATTACTGGGGGTGAAGGGGAGCACAGAATCACCCTATAGTGATTGATGGGCAATGCTACAGTAAACAGTTGCCTCCTGCTAGTCTCATGGAACTTCCTTTATGCTTCTAGACAGTTCAGAGCTGTGAAAGGACATGAACGTTAGAGATCAAAACTCTTCTATAAATTGGTGAAACATACTCAGCACATTCTATAGTTAGGGGCATTTTTTACTTCATTAACTAATGACTCAGATGTAGGAGTCATGTCTGAGAGAAAGTGGTGCAGTCCCACTACCCCCAAAGCCTTCACCGCTCTGTTTCAGAGGTCTGATTGTGCTAATCATGCCATTTGCTTGGAGATACTGATTTTCATGATATAACCACCCATCGCCTATGCATAGGACTGGAACCACCAACTCATTTCACACAAGCCACACCAGGAGACGTAAACCCAGATGCTAAAATAGGGCAAGAATCTGGCATTTAGATCATAGTAAGGCCTGCTCTCAGAGCACTGGGGCTGACAGATTAAGAACCACTGCTCTGATCAGATAACTACAGATTCTAATCTTCAGCGTGAGATTTTAGCCCAGAACAGTAGGATTGGTTAAAATATCCTGAATTAAGCAACTGAATCAGGTCCAAAACCTGATGCAACTGGTTTAACACTAATCCACAATCCCAAGTGTCATTCTTTGTGTTTCTAGCACATTTTTTTTGTGCTGGAACTAAGACCACATGAGGGCAGTGTAGGGGGGAGTAAAATCAAGAGATATGAATTAAACTACAAACCTGAGTTTCCTGCCTCTTCATGAAATCTGGAGAGGTAGCGCTGTATCTACTGAGCAGAGTGGCCTGCATTTATCCCACAAACTAGAGATGAATGTTTAACACTTCTGTTCTGCCTCCTCTTTTATCTCTGTCTTTTCTCCCTCCTCACATTTTATTTCCTCCTCGCCTGCTGTGAATATTCTCTTCGCTAGAGTTGTTGCGCTGAAGTGCCTCAGAGGTTGAGACTTCAGTGCACTTTGCTCTGCAAACATATAGTGATTGGGCTCCTAACAGGAGGGAAACTGTAAGAGACGTGGAAAGTGATATGCCAGGCCTGCAATTTGGAGAGGTGAACATTTTGTGCTGGAGCAAAGTCTCCAGAGCTGTGGTTAAATGCCCATGGATTCCCGCATCTAAACCAAAAGGCAAATTCCCCTGGGAAAGCAAACAAGAGCAATGTCCTTGTCTGAGCCAAGCATCATTTTCATATTATTTCCCTAGGCTAGGAAATATATTCCTCAGAAACTCTCAACTAAACCCCTTTTCCCCTCAAACCCTCTGCAGGGTTCATTTCTCTAACTCACTGGGACAGCGTTTAAGTGTTTTTTCAAGATGAAAGAAGCCAGAATTCTTAAAATCGTTTAGCTCAGTTTTACTGTGAACGTGCTCTTAATACATGCAGTATGTACTTATGTAAACTTGAGAGTATTAATTTAAGTTTGTCTGCGTTGTACATTACTGATCATTTAGCTCAGCTATAATCTCAGATGAGTAAGTCTCTTAGGACATTGTTGCAATTTCTTTACCTCAGCTTTGATTTCGTAGAGCAATTGATTATTTTGAAATTGATATTGGCATCCCATGTAGTCAGATGCAGTGATAAACAAAAGAGGTGTCTCTCAGATACTTAAGGAAACGTACCATTTTCTAATAATCACACTCAGTAGCCTATTCAAAGACGGATTTTTATCCATTACATGCTTTTGCTCCTGCTGTGCAATTCTCACTAAAGCATAGAATCATCTTCTTCTGTTTCAACATGCACTGCATAACACCCCCTGTATCATCCATGCCAGCCACAGCTGTGACACTGTATCCTTGAAGAAAGCAAGAAAATTAATGAGGTAGAACCTTTCTGTCTGAAACCCAGGTTGATTGGCTTCCACAAAATCATGCTTTTCAGGGTATTCCTTCATGAAATTGTGCAAAATAGACTAACAAAATTCTCAGTCACAACCAATGGTAAGATAACAAGCCCGCTAACTGCTTCTGCATATCGTACAAACCTTTCCTTGATCAGTAGTTTTGTTCTTCTCCCTGTATCCGATCAATTAAATCCTATGTTGGTTTTTTTTTTATTTCCTTCAAAATTCGTATCTTATTATATGGATCTGTTTTCCTGTATGAGATCCAGCATGTAGAAGACTACTGTGCACATTTTTATCTGCACACCAGCTTATGCATCCTTGGTCTTTTACAGGAAATCCCTCATACACAATTCCTTATTATTTTATTCAGCCACAAAGACAGCTTCGAGTAACTGTTCATTATAGGCAAAATACTGGTCTCTTTTAGGGAATGCCAGACCAGCCTTTGACTTAAAAATGGCCAAAAACTGGGCCTAAATCTCTTCTGTCTCTGATAGTTTGCTATAATTTGAGAGAAGCAGTTCTGCTGAGTTTGGGTAGACAAATGTTATGGTTGTCCCACAGAGAGAATAGTATTTAGTTCATAATAGAGGCTTGTTATTTTACAGTTAAAAAAAGCCAATTCTGAGATCCTGTCCTGGATGCCTAAATACATATGTGACTTACTTATATAGTGTTACTTTGTGTATTTTGGCACAAGAATGTGGTACACAATGATCTCATTTAGCAATATTTTGAAGAACATGCCAATTTTGAGAAACCAGCCATTCAGATATGTGCAGAGATGTGCCTTTTGTTGAAGAGGATATAAAATTGAGAAATGTTTGCTTGTGATATCTATCCACTGTTTCTAAGGAGGCAATCTTCATTAACATCTATTTTCAATTTTCATTTTATAAAATAGTTTATGCCAAACTGGAACATATCATCAAGTAAGGCGAAGTTGGGTAAGCACATGTTTTTTGTATATAATAAGTAGTACATTGTGGTCCGAATTCTGTTCAGACTGAAGTTGTTTTACTAGGCTGCTTTTTTACAGAGAGGTTAGAATGAAGGCTTAAAACCAGCATAAGATCCCTTGTCACTTATGAATGAGAAGACTAATTGGGTCATATGGGAGGTTTAGGAATCTACTGTTATTCTTAATATCCAGGGCTGGTCCTTCAAGTCAAAATGAACTGACTCATCCTGGGACCCAAATATTGCAGTGTTGAGTCTCCATTATCTACTACATCAGAATAAGAATTGCTGACATGTACATTTTACTTAGGTTTTAATAGGTTTTCCAATATAATTTAACATCAGTGACTTGGACTATTGTTGAAAGAAAGCAAAAGGCTGGGGATTGTTTCTGTTTGGATAAAAAAATGCTGATTTTCCTAAGTGATTTAGAAGTCTATATTCTACTGAAATCCAAATGAAAATCTGTAATTCTGCTGAAATTGTTAATGCTGTGTTTCCCTTTTTTCTTTTACTAATAGATTCCTGTGTTTTCTTTTAAAGTTCTGTACATGATATGCAAAGTAATAAAATCCAAAATGAGAGACCTAAATGCTGTTCAGGCACCATCCTAAAGCTGTTTTGTAATTCAAAATATTTAACATCATGTTATAACATCAATTAATGGATACTTGGCAAGATAGACTAAAACAGATGTTGAAAGAGGAAAACTAGTAACCATTTAACTGTGCAAAAGGGCTCTAACATGATTCAGAGCCTGTGGGAAATGTGATATGATTGGTTATTGTTGTGTCTGCCAGTTAAATAAAGCTCATCAAATTATTCACAGCAAATAAAGTCTGTTGCAAAATGAACCCATTTTACTCACAGCAGACTGTTCAAAGATGCTTCAATTTCTCTAAATGCATTTTTTTTCACCTGGTAGGGATTAGGAGACTATCCACAATGGTCAGCAGTCCCTTTGACTGGTAATTTACACAGTACAATTTTTTTTGTTCTTTCTCTTCATGACAAACTTTGACATTTTGGAGGGAATTGATACTTTCCTATTTGTAAAGAACACTGTATTTCAGTACAGTTTCATAAGAGAGAAAATAAAAAAGAAAGAGCACCAATACATCCTAACAGTACTAAGAATAGATCCTAGCAACGTATGGAAGCATGATAATAATTTCAGATAACAACTAAAGAACTGAACACTTCTGGTATAAATGCTTCAACATTAGGAAAGAAAAACCATAGGGAGTTACAGAATTCTGGTACCAGTTACACAACTGACAGATACTGAATAGTCATATCCAAGTTCACCATAAACACCTGAATACAGCACACTGAACATAACACCTTTATTCCAAAGCACATAATACTTTAAAATCCATGTATAATTTTGTTGTTCTCTGAATACTGCGCTTCCCCACAGGTTTATGCTACATTTTACAAATCCACAGCCAAAAGGCTAATGCTCAAGCCATGAGCTGCAGTTTGGAAGTGGCAGCCTCATTCACTGAGGGAAACTGGGGAGCTCAATCCACCACAGTATTACTGCTGATAAACATTTTCACCCAGACAGTGTCCCACTTGGGTCCTGAACAAGTCAGTGGTACTCCTCAGCAGATACATGATAAAGCGCTTGCTCAGAGATGGTGGGGAGCTGCACAGGAGCCTGGCCTGTCTCTCACCATCTCTCTGTAGAAGGCTGTATCTTCTTAGTTTTGCTAAGTACTGATCTGACTTCTAGGCACTTAAAAATACATTTTAGTAATAGCTTTGGTGCAGGTAATAAGTTTCTGATTTTTCCTGACTGTAAATCTGCTAACCAGTGAAGGAGAAAGCTCCTTACACTTAGGAGAATGGGAGCACAGCTCTGCTTTGTACTTGCTAAACTCAAGCTATCCAGCTCTACAACGTAGTCTGCTTTCAGGCTATATGAAAAGATCAGACAGTGCTTCTACTCACAATGCAGAGACAAAGGTTAATGAAATTCGAGGCCTTTGGGTTCAAATCTGTTCCTTGCTGCCACTGTAACCATTGTGTGGATTAGATGAGAGCACTTTCTTGCCATGTGGCTCTCCCACAATTAGAACAGGTTCACATAAATAACCTTTTCATTTCACTGTTTGTGTTTAGACTACTCTGGGTTTTTTTAGAAACAGCTGTGCAGTTGAGCATCTAAGCTTAAAAACACTCCAGGCAAGTAATTCAGGTGCTCTACAATGACCAGACTGGAAATCAAGTATGTTGCTGTAGCTAAAAAGCACAGTAGGAAGATAAAGCCTGTAAAACTCTCGCTCCTATCTTACGCTGCTTCAGGCTTTCCCTCACCTTCCAGGCAGAGTATGAACCTTCTTAAGAGAAGCTAAAACATAATTAGAACAAAATATAGACCTTAAGAAACCATGCATAGAATTTCTGGAATGGTTTATCAGACTTCTCAACAATTTTATCTCCTTTCCTTCTGAAAAAACAAACAAACAAACAACAAAGAGCATTCTGCTAGCTAGCCTCATTATGCAGAAACAGGTATCCACAAAGCACCAAGCCTCCTGTTTCTAGTAAATCTCCATTCTCCCTTTGCTTGCCATTTTGCTCTGTAATTTTGCAATTCTTCTCAGTGAAAGTACCTTTTCCATGACAATCAGTGGCCACCAGCTTCCCAACCCATGAGCATACACCCTCTGTTCCCAAATAGTCTCTTGTCCTTCATCCAGCTACATCACCGAATGCCAACAGTTTCCCCTGTTCAGAGAACATACTTCAACACCTGCACATTCTGGTCTGAAATTATTTCTGTGATAGCATTTATACATACAGCACCTTTTGTCCCAAAGTCTTTTAAACAAGCTAAAGATATACATGCTATGTCCAGAGGTCATTTAAACCACCATGGAAATGCAGCCAGCCATGGTTGGAAATGCAGCAACAGTTAATAGTGCATAGCAACATAAGAGCAGTTTAGGTCAGCAAACTATGAATGCATTTGTTCCCAATGAAGCTGTTGCTGTAATTTAGGAAAGGAAGAAGCAGAATAATTATTCGGTTTGGAGTTTGGCCAAGAGACCAAAATTAACAGCATTCAGACTTCAGTAAAAATGTTCAAGTGTTTAAAACGGCCACAAATGATGTGGATCTAAGTTTTACATTTCATTTGAAAGATGGATGAACAGGTCATTTTGCTGTCAATGGGTCCCTAATTGGTTTGCCTCAGAGCATTTTTTGATCAATACTTTCTATTTCTTTGTGTAACAAAGATTCTGCATTCATCATCCCTCAGTCCTTCTACATTCAGTGCCTTGCAATCCCTTAGTTATAAACCCCATGCTCTAATATGGCAAAAATGAAGAAACTGGAGTATTGTAGTGTGAACACTGAAAAGCCTTATTTTTTTTAAAACTAATAATTTTTTCTTTTACCCATGAGGAAGACCAAGAACTTTCCATCCAATGGTTTTAGGGCAAATTAGGTTTCTGCTAGGAGTTGTTTTCTGCTTTTTCTACTTCCTTACCAAAACAAAGATCAGAATGAAAAATGTCCTTTGCAATTTTAATTTGATGACTGACTGGGGATTTGGATGCCCTAGGATTATTTGGGGCTGTCCCAGGAGACTAACTGTCTCTATCCCTGCCCCATAGAGCATAGAGAATCCTACAGATGCTCAGCCCCTTCACCAGGGCATAGGGGCAAGGGCTCGGTTTAGCCGTGCTAGTCCATTTACTGAAGGCCAGGCTTCTATGATGATGAATCAGAGATGGTAAATACTCTTGACATGAACACGGACCAAACTGACACATGACTATTTGCATAAGCAAAAGCCGTAGTACAGAGACAGTTATATGGACAATTTTTTTTTTTTTCAAGGGAGCAGCTTTCAGTCACAGCAATCTGAAATACGCTGCATCCACATTAGTAACTTGCTCTTCGCTCGAGTAGCACATCAAGATCGCTGCACCAGCAAAGCTGCATGAGTGCAGACTTAGCCAGGCCTATAATCTACTTTTGATCTTGGCAGTAACCTCCCACTGACATAATTGATAGGTCTGGTTTTAGTCATGGAGTTCACAGAGCCTAGCATTTACACTCTGACCTGTAATTATGTTTAGAATATACACACACCTCTTTCTGCACAGAGAATAAAAAGCTGCACAGAACATCAGAACAGTAAAGGTTCCACTCATCCATCCCTAAAGACAAAATTCCTTTTCAAAGCTTTCCATCATGCTGTGCAGTAGTTAATATGTTGCCAACTTCCTATATGTACCATACAAAGAAGACCAGGGAAATAACTAGGATAAAATTTCATTATTCAGGTAAAAAATGTCCTTCCTTACAGCAACCCAGTTATTGAGGAAGTATTGCATGATACAAGATATTACCAAGATATTTCTTTCATCAAACATAATGAAGCTGGAACAAGCAATGTGAGACTTAACGTCTCTGTGACTTTCTACCTCAGGAGGCCAATACAAAGCAGAAGGCTTTTTCAAGTTATTTTGTTATAAAAGTGAGTGATATGCATGCTTAAAACACGCACTGAGGGAATGAGAGGCTGCAAAATATTAAAGTAACCCTAGACCACATTAGCATAGCTTTGATCTGCAAGAACAGTACTGGCAATAAACTTTAGCTTTGTACTGATTTTTTTAAACTTCACCATAGTTTCTTATAATATCCTTTGTTACGTCAAATCTTAACTTCAAATTCAGCATGCAAATTGCCCCATGTGTTTAAGTCTGGTCCTGATTTATACAAAAAACACATTCTGTTTCTTCAAAGGTTGACTGAACGAAGTCCAAGAACTGTAGTCAAGGGATGCTTTTTTGGTTTCAAGTTAGCAGTTGAAGTCAAAAGATGTTATGTTTATTTATGTTGCCTATACTTGAAATTGTTATACCATAGTAATCCAGAAAGCTCACTATAAAAATTTCCTAATATTTCTGCAATAAAAATATTATTTGGGGGTATTTTTAAAAGGCCATCTGATTTGTCAACACCAAAGGAGGAAGATCAGTATTCCTTCAGGTGATGAGTGTGCCTGCCCAGAGAAAAGAACATACTCACTTTTGAAATGTTCCATTTTCTATAGAACTGAGTTTCTGTCACTCAAAACAGTATAACAAATCTTGAAAGAAATGGAAAAATGAAACCTATTTCCCAGAATCATAGAATGGTTTGGGTTGGAAGGTACCTTGAAGATCATCTGGTTCCAACCCCCCTGCCATAGGCAGGGACACCTCCCACCAGACCAGGTTGATCAAAGCCCCATCCAGCCTGGCCTTGAACACCTCCAGGGATGGGGCATCCACAGCTTCTCTGGGCAACCTGGGCCAGTGCCTCACCACCCTCACAGTAAAGAATTTCTTCTAAATCTGCCCTCTTTCAGTTTAAAGCCATTACCCCTTGTCCTATCACTACATGCCTTTTTACAATGTCCCTTTCCAGCTTTCTTGTAGGCCACTGCAGCTCAGGCACTTTTAATTTATGGCTTATAAACATTGTAGTAGTTTCTCCTTTGGCAGCCCAAATTTTAAAGGAATTTTATTCACTTTCTTCTGGGACTGAAGGTTATTCTCCTCATGAATCAGGCTGTTCCCAGAAAGGATCATAATGGCATTTTGCTGTTGCTTGGAAAGGAGGTGACGGGAGCTCCACAGTCCTGACTACCTTGGAAAGCCAGGGATCAGCTGTGCTGTGAGCTGCATCCCCAGGGCCTGCCCCAGAGGCACCACCAGCCCAGAAGCAGTAAGCTCTGAAGCATTGCTGCACCTGGCCGTACAGCATTCTAGCACAATTCTCCAGCCGCATATCGGGTTCATTCCTTGTGATACAAGGGCAACTCTTTAAAAGTCAGATTTTCAGGGTGTTTCCTTCTCTGCACCTGCTAGTCTCAATGCACCCAACTTGCCGGCACAAAATCCAAACCCAATTTCCTTAACAGAAGAGCACCACTCCCATTCAGAAGCACCAGTGAAACTAAGCAGCCTTGTAGGGAAGAACTTTCTTTCAGAAATGATGGCATACATGGACATTTTACACTTGAATTTTCCTTATTTGGTACATTAGGAAACTGCCAATATTATACAATGTCAGCTATTATCACATCTGTAGTAACTGGGCCATGTAATTCATTACTAGTAGCTATCGCTATGAAGCCAAGTGTTTAACATAAAATTGCTTACACGGCTTTGACTTAGCAAATCATATGCACTGAATGAATGGGGAAATATTGTATAAATCCTTATTTTCAAGTTATTATCTAAATTCTTTGCTGTCATATTCTGTTGTATTTATTTTGATAAGCACTTACTTTAACACCAAGTAACTTTTTGTTCTGAGTAATGGGATCATCTTCTCCCAAAAGCAACTCCTTTTGCTTTCTTTTGTTGTTTTGTTTGGTTTTATAAAATGAAATCATGGCCATGTAATCCAGACTAATAGCTCCCCTGACAACGTCTCAGCAAAATACGGGGATACATGGCTCAAAATGCACGCAAATACAAGCAAAATACTCTAGGTCCAAAACTCCCTTCCTTAGGCTGTCAAAATTCCTAATGAAGACTGGTTATGTGTGATATGCTCCATATCAGTACTAATGGCTCTCTAAGGACTACAGCTGTAGTCATCTGCCAGTGATACAGCCTAGATATCCTTTGCTATGAAATCTAAAAAGTGATACGTGTAGCCTGTAATTCCAAGTAAGACCTTAATTTCATTATGTATTTTGTTCCTCTCAAAGGGAACAAGTATTACAATGCATGAGACAAAGCTTTGAAAAAGGGAAAAAGAATATCAAGAACCTACAGATAAATCAAAAGGAATCTGGAAACTACACCAGATCTTCAAGTTTGACCAACTCTGTCTAAGTCTACATGGAAAAATAAAACTATATTTAAAGATAAATGTCTATACCTGACCTTAAACCCTCTCTTAAAGAGTGATCCTTCTGGAAATTACCCTATTCACAAACCCCCACTTATTTTCAAATTGATTATTTTCAGAGGAAAGGAATTGGAAGTCAATTAACATCAGGAATGTTCAGTTCCTTTGAAAGTCAGACCTGGGGTTATGCTAGTCGAAATATTTAAAAACTACTCTTAAATTTGCAGTATTTCTTTAAATGTTCAGAATTTTTGCTACTGTGAAATTTTCTAGGATTAATTTGTAACAAAAATTATCATCACCTCACTGGGATCCCTAGGGATACTTCTAAAAGCTTTTATGCAGACTTCTTTTTTTAACTAAAATAATTATGGAAAAATTCTGCAGCCATCTCAAAATTTACATTGATATATGATCTATAAAAACATAATGGCATCTTGATTTCTTGATTTGAATTTCTTATTTCTTCAGCAAAAAAGGAGTGGGAAACTGCAACATTAAATGTTCTGCTCAATACTCAGCCTTAAAGTTTGAATAAATGACTCATTTGAATTTTCGTGTTAACATAACTCTTGACAAATACCATACGGAATGGACAGGCAAAAATAGAGGTAGCATTTTGAGGAATTTGTTTGCTGCCATTTGGAGACTGTCATTTCAGAGCAAATGGAATTCAGCTTTATCTCTTTTTGCATTAACAAAACCTGATATATTTAAAGTGTAATAAATTTTGTAGAATTTCACATGGTAATTTCACTAATCTGGAACAAACAGACTGGAACACGCAATTTTTTAAGAATCAATACGGCATGTGGTTGTCAGAAACACAATAACCTCTTTTTCTAGAAAAAATAAGAGGATTAAAATGGTCCTGTAGTTCTACAAAGAAAAAAAATCCCAAATTTTTAGTTACAAATTGCATTTTAAGTATGTTTCAAATAAAAGATTTGTGGTACCGAGCAAAGGTGCATCTTTATTAGACCTTCTGTATCAAAGTGAAATTACTGTAATTAGACTGAATCATGCATTTGTGTAATGAGCCAATAACACAAAAAACCCACAACATATTTTGCATTCTTATTTCGCTTTTCACGATGAGACTTCTCAGAGTTCATGACAAGAAACGTATATATGTAATTCAGTGATATTTTAGAAATAGTACATTGGAGTAAGATGGTTTAACCAGAGTTAAGTGTAGTGCAGAATTTAACCCAACAAATAGACAGTGTAAAGCATTTATCCAATGCTTTGCCAAAGTTTTGAAAATGTTTTGTTTAGTGCAATGTTTTTCAATCTTTTGACTTCCATTTCCATTTCTTGTTTTCTAAAGGAGGTAGAAGTCCATGAACAGCAAATTCAGACCTGCCATGAATGGGCTTGCTTTTCTCAGCCACCATTCATAACATTTTAGGAAATTGCCCTAAGCCACTGGCGTAGGTTTGAAAGCATTTTGTTAGTGTACTGCAATAAAACAAACATTTCTAGTTACATCTAGATTTTAGAGCTATCATCTACAACATACCTTATCGCTGAAAAACACTACTCTTACATTCTTGTGGAGGACAGGGACTGAATTCTTCAATGCGTCCAAGCAGTAAAAATATAAATTACAAAAGAGAGAAAGAAGAAACCGAGAACAATTTGACAGCACTAATGAAAAAATATGAAATTCTAATAGTTTATCCAACTTGTTTCATGCAAAACAATAGGGGAATTGGTATCGTCAGTTAATCATTGCTTATGTATAGGTGATTCCTAGAGGGTCCGATCTACTATGCCAGACACTAGACAAACATGTTGTGAAAATGCTCCTTTTGTCCAAAAATGTTTTTAGTTAATAGCAAGCTATAAAGCAAGTTTCTAAACTGTATCTTTAAAGGGGCACCACGAAAGACCAGCTCAGGATGCGTACGACTTTTAGTTTCCTTTTCAGCTGATTTGGATACAGGTTCTGACACAAAACTGCCAACCCTGCAGGCCTCAGTCCAAGCTGGCTTCCTGGATTAAACAATGAGCAACAATATTGCCAAAAATTTCACAGCACTAAGTAAACATGACCGAACTCTGCATATTTCCCTCCAGTCCCCAAAGCCTCTTACCTGAAGCTAGCATTTGCAGTGGAATATGCCATGAACATAGAGGAGTACTCTGTGAATGCTTGGTACCGCAGCCCTTTTATGCTGCTCAATGCTTTTACACTGAGATGGAAGAAGGTGAGATGTAGCTGGGGTCCCACACACTCAGTGGCAAGCTTGTCTCTCTTCAGACATCTGACCTGTTTGGAGAATATCTCCCTGGAGCCAGGTGGTGTGGTTAGACTGCAAAGGCACACCTGAACCAGTACAGCTAATTCTGTACAGCCCTCCAGTGCCGCAGCCACAGCCCTGACCAGGGCCACACAGCCCAGGCTACTGCAGATAGTCAGCTGATTGTGGCAATTTACCTTAGTGCTGGACAAGGTGCATCTATGTACCTCTCTATTTCTGTGTGGACCAGCACTCATTAAAGTGTTCCCCTCCAATAAGCAAAGGAAATGAAATCTTCTCTGTTGATTTGACTTAAGAAAATAAACTGAAACACTGATTGATATATTTTCCTTATCCACTGTGGTTAGGAGAGAATGGTATACGTCTATCTTAATTAACTTGTACCACCATGGCCAAACTTTCCATATACCTGATTTAGAAAAGGCAGATATTTCTCACGTGTCTTTGAATATGTAACAAATACGGATGTTTCTGCAAAAGTACATGTAAATGATAGTAGCAGGATCATTCTCCTTATATGTGGTCTGTGTGCCATTGCATACCAACAATTTCAGGGTACGGAACACAGTTGAGGTGCTTACCTGGGGCTGATCCAGGACTTGCATTTTTAAATGTATATTCCAGCACTGCCAGATTAACTGGCTATCAGGCATGAACTGCAGAGCAGATAGGACCATCTGTGAGGGAATGTGACAAGAAAGGTTTCTATCCAATAGTCTTGATTCTTTCTCTGCAGAAAATTTTGGTACAAGATGCCAAATGGAATTTGGAAATTCAAAAAATAATAATTTATTTTTGAAGTTATAATTAGAACACAGAAAAGAAAGGAATACATAGCAGGGCACTGAACTGTGCTTGAACAAAGCCAATAAAATCTGAAGGGGAAAGGCTAGCTGCTGGGTTCTGTGCTCTTCCTAAGGGTGGCAGGAGGGCACCGCAGGCCAGCGGTGGCTGCCCTGGTTTCATGCCGCAGTGTAGGGTGAAGAAACACACAGACATGGAGGTACAGGTCCACCGTGCCACAGCAAGCATGGGCTTAGCAAGGGTTGCATCCCATGGATGAGGCCTTTGCAATGCGGCTCTTCTTCTCAACAGTAAATGCATTTTAGACTGCTTACCTATTCTCTGATCACCATAAGCCTATCAGTCAGCTTGAAAATTCACAGGACTGACACCTATGCTTTGCCCCCCAGGTTATTTAACAAGTAGCATGTCACCTCTTAAGGTTTTGAGAAAGACAACCATCAGGCTCCCCAGGCAGAAACCCCAGAAAAAGCAGCACAGATTGAAACTGCAATCAAGGCCAGGGCAGAGGCGTGAACCCAAGCAAATTCAGGAATCAGAGCAGAAGCAGGGAGCCTGCATGCAAAGAAATCTGAGTTTGCTGCCAGCTGTAACAGCAAAAAGCCTGAAGTTATCTCCTGCAGCAGGCGATGGGGACACAACCCTCCTTGGTGGGTGTCATTGTTTTGCTGTGAATGGAGCCACGGCACACCTCACCGTTTGCTGACAACAACCAACATTTACTCAAAACCCACAGAAAGTTGATCAGCCCACGAGATTGTAAGCCCAAGAGATTGTAAAAGACAGACAGTCAGAATCTTTTTGGAGCCATTATTTTCATTAGAAAGAAAACATCTGCCCCACTGAATGTGCAGGGTCCCAATAGATGTGGGTAGGTGGTGGGAGGAAACAGTGCCCCACTGCAAAGGAGCAAAGCTGAGCTACAACAAAACGGCACACGGAATGGCTGTTTGCCTCCCTGCATTTACAGTCTGCCCCAGTAACGTGTGTGGTCTAAAAAACAATTAATTCGAAGTTAAAGCTTTTGATGTGGGAACATATAACTGTGTGTGGGAAAATGTATTCTGTTAACATTTATGTTCGTTTAACAGGCATTCATTTCAAAGTGAGTTCTGAGATATAAAAATAGCAGAAATATGCAAGGAAAAAAATGTTCAACATTTTTCTTAAGCTTTGCGCCCATCTGTTAGATTGAAGTATTCAATTAGATACAAAACTATTACTTTGACTTATATAGCACCTTTCCTCCAGAAAATAACAATGTCATTTACACAGGATTCATTCAGCCTTACCACGCTCCAGAAAAATAAGTACTGTTGAACTCCTTTTAGCAAATGGGACATCTGAGCCAGCAGAAAGTTGAGTGAATTACCAATGAGCTAACAGGAAATTAGGGACAGAGAAAGAAACCAGATCCAAACACCTGGTTCCTAATGTCATATTTTAAACACCAGGTACAATGTTACTGGTTATGTTTTTAAGCTGAATTTCATGGAATTGTTTAAAGACATTTCTTAACAGACAAGAAAACTGTTCAGAAAAAACAGCTTGAGAAAGCAAAAGGCTACTTTAACTTGCTTTTTTTTGCTTTCCAATCTGTAAACAATATTAATGGTGGCATTAAATACACCTGCTTTGGGGCTATTTTTTTACCAGCTTTGCCTGATGCTGCACAGGCCACAGTACATTATTTTTCTAAGTGAACTCGTTTTAACAGTAAACAACACTACAGTGAGTGGGAGACATGTATAGATTGCCTGAAACCCTCATAGTCAGGTGAGTTTGAACCACGGCTCAGCAGTGTCAGGGAGGAAGTAAAGAATAAGGGAGAGAACTGCCAATAGATACAGATACAGAAAGACAGACTGAATTAATTCTCAGCAGCACGCAGTGTTGGAGACAGTACAAAAGCAAAGACAAAACAGCTGGAAACCACAATACTTACTATCATGTTATTAGATTTAGTCATTAATACTTATTTTAAAAAAAGTAATGCATAGCAACAGTCCTTGATGATCTGCTGTAGGTGGGCTGACTCTTTAAACCACATTTCTGGAGAACAGGTGAGATTCCTCTTTCCCTTTGCTATTTACAAGAGAGGTAATGACTGGAGAAACTTCCTGCACCTTGCATCAACAGCTTTGCACCATCACAGAATCGTCCCATACCAGGAAAGTACGTCCCTCGCTAGCCACAACAGCTTTATGACAACATTGTGCAAAGTGACTAGACAGAGGGAGATGAAGGGAATCCTCTCAGTATTAGATCAAAATCCAGGACAACCTCTGCTGTCAGCATTGTGACTACAAATCCATCTGCCGTGGTGAAACAACTCTGAATTACACTAGTGTACCTAACAGCAGAATCTGTATCTCACACATGGACCTTTACTTAGAAATCCCAAACCAGCAGTTTTTAAGTATGTACCTACTGTTAAGGAAGAAATTTAATTGAATTTTTTAGAACTCACTCTATAATTAAAGTATGTGGATGAATCAAATCCCTGAAGAGCAAAAAAAGACTGAAAACTAACCATCTCTAACTTCAGCCTTTTCCAACGTCAATCACAGTGATGCGGCCATGGTCATACCCAGGGATGCATTCATAGTGTCTGGAAAAGAAACATCTAAATGACATTCTAGTTGAAAAACAAAACGTCTCCCAGCCAAGTTAGTGAAAGATGAGCTTTACCACCATTTTATGTGAGTGGGTCTGTGGCAACTCTCTTGGTTATTGACCTTGTTACTCCCACAGTGCTAATCCAGTCACTCAGCACAGCTTGCCTTCAGCCCTTTGCTCAGCTTTCTCTCTCAAGCACTTTGTTGAACCAGAGCTACTTAAAAGTCACAAGCACAAAGCGGTCATTTGGCAAAGAATATTATTGTTACGCAACTGACATGATCAGACTTTCTCAATTATCACTTATATATGTAGCATATGCTCAAGGGCTTGTTTGCAGTGCACTTGGCTGCAGTAAGTGTGACTCCCAGATGGAGAACTAGCTTTTTCTTATCCATGTTGCCCCCCATAAAATGTTTCTACATACAAATGAACGAACACAGAAAAAAGAAAGCGGAGCTAGAGAAAACACCCTGGTGTGGTTTCTTTTTAATTATATGCCTGCTGTTTTGGCCTATTCCACAATGCTAAAAACGAATACCACAGATGGAGGGTGGGCGTTAAAGGCCCATTGAATACTGAAATTTTACTAATCTGTTATAAAGGGAAAGTTCTGTGCAAAATTCAGTGTTTAATAGCTCTTCCCATTTCTCATTGCAGTTGTGGAACACCAGTATTTACAGGACACTGCCAAGAAATTGCTTGAATTCATGGTCACAGTCACTTCAAGCCTAATACTGATTTGCTTCTGTGAATAATTTCAACTGTGGACTTTGGAACGCCAATGTACCTAATCAATTATTCTATGGTTAATTCAGAAGTCAAAGATTTGCAGTTCCAGAACAAAGCAATAAATATTTCAATTCTTTCTAGTAGGCTACATTCATTTCTATTTATGTGAACAAAGTCAACAATTCTTTTACCATACTGTAGCACCACAGCTGAACTTCCCCATTGCTTGAATTATTTCCCGAGCAAGCTAATTTCCAACATACAATTGTCACTAAAATAAACAATGGATTATTCAGCACTCACTTTTATATAGTACAACTTACATGGGGAAATCTTCAAAGAGGAATAGTTGTTTCTAGGAAACTTGTTTCTCAAATGAACTCAGTAAAATATCTACCATACCTCTCCAAATAACCCCTTCCTACGTTCTTCTGCCCTGCCAAAAGAAGAAGGAGGAACACATTTTCTGTATGTAGTTCTTTCTTTTGCTAGATGAAATCTGGTTCCAATAATAAAGAAAACTGTTGTGGGACTGAAGGGAACAGCAGCATTTCCCTACCCAGCAGCCAGGAGGGAGAGAATGGGAATGCAGAAGGCAACCTGACTGCACAGACTAGCTAAAAACTAGCTGGAAGCATCTTCCATTGGTTGAAGAGTTCTGTCAAAGTTTTTGTCTAAGGACTTCTCTGCCTTTTTAGTTGTTTTCTTGTGAATTGAACTGGGGTTATCCTGACAGGGCATTTGTGGGGAGATACTGCCAGGCCATCCTCCTCCAGCTTAATTTGTGACGATTTACTCACTATTGTAAATTGAGCATATGTAACAGCCAGCCAGCCATGCTAAAACATAGTTCCTACCTAGAGACACATTTGGTCTTTTTGTTTTAAGATATCAACTTGTATTTTAAGTGGCTGGGACGTATATAGTTTACAATTTCAAATAAGTTTGGTGCTCATGAAGGAGTCTGCAATTCTTCAGTATCAGAAAATGACTAATGATGCGTAGCTTACACCTGGCAAAAGCTTTTCCTACACATTCTGTCAGGGGCCTAAAACATAATCTGCAGATAATACACTGCTTACTACAAGCTACAATCTGACAGTCATATTCTTTAAGGGTGTCTATTTGCAGAACACTTCCGGTCACTTGGGATAAAAAGTAATTCCATGCTAGTCTGCTAGCCCTACCTTTAGAAATAAACCAGAAAATTTTAGATATGTTCATCCTAGCATAGGAAATAAGCTGCATTCTTCAGAAAAGCTTGCAACCAGCATAACCCCGACAAAATCCTATCCCAAGGACCACATCTCCCATCACTGCAGCAGTAAGCAGACTGAGAAACCACACTGAACTTTCAAATGCCCTTGTTACACCTGCAGAATTGCCAAGGAATAAAAGCAGGTGGCTGATTAGAAAATCTGCTGATATAAATTCCATTTAAAAGATCACATTGTTTGTCCCAAATCAATTAAGATTAGTCAAACTGATTCAAATCTATATGCCAAACAGAAAATGAACCTAAGTTGAAATGTTAAGGTTCATAAAGGTTAAATACTTGCAATATTGTTTTACTGCTCCTTTCTTCTACCTAGCTCCAGTCATTTTTGGAAGGCAAAGTTCCTGAAAATATTTTCAGGCAGTTTTTCAGACCATATTTTCAGAAAGTTTGGAGAAGATTTTAATTGTATGTTTATGCTAACTGATGCTCAAAGTATTTAAGTCGTCTTCATCCCCCAAGTAAGCCAATTTTCTATCCTATAATCTTCTCTAATCTTGTAGAAACGTAGGAACTGCCACAATACATCAGATCTAAGGGTCTACTCAATCCAGTATCTAAGTTCTGCTAAGACTAGCAAGAGCTTTTTCAGGCCCTGGAACAAACAAAACATTTGGGGTCGATAATTAACCACCTCAAACAGTCTGCTTCCCCCACCATACTTCTTCATCCTCCCATTCTTTACACTAGCTAATAATGACTACAATATTGCAATGCAGAAAGCCAAAACGTGCTGGCTCCCAAGTCAAAGCAAGGAGACACTAGGGTGAGGGGAGGTAAGAAAGGAACAAAGAATGTTGCAAGGAAAGGTCCCCCCTTCCAGCTGTCTTTTTTTTTTTAACCTAAACCTTCAGTATTGCCCCTGAAAGTGCCTCCTGGCTCTGGTGGCCAGAACCACTTGTTTCAGACACAGGTGTTGAAAATCATGCAGTCAGTGGGTACAGAAGAAATGATTGCCTGGAAATATTTTTTACTACTGATTAGTCTGGCTATGCTGTGAAGACTTTTATCTATTCAGATAACAGGTTTGTGTTTCTCATTGTTTTTCCTTATTGTCAAAGAGATTTCTGTTTCACTGTTCAGATCTATTTGTTTGTATCTACTATGCGTATTTTAATCTTATTCTTTCAGATTTCTTGTCTGTTTGTTCTTCCCTTTTCATAAAGACTCAATTTCAGTGACAGCAGCTCCACAGAGATGCAGGTTTTGCTCGCGTGAGCGTGTTAACTCCTAAGAGTCATCATCAATCAGCACTTGAATGTTTAATGTCTTTCAAGTTCTTTTATTTTGGCATGGTTCTCTGCCTTTTGTTTTAAGTGCTTTCAAGTGTATCCTCTTCAAATATGTTGCCTACAATAAGCCCTAGTTGTCTTGTTCTTGCTGTCTTCTTTATTCATAAGAACCATCAATCAATTTCTGAAACAAGTCTGCTTTCTATTTGTTGTTAAAAAGTCTCCCTCCTAAGTACAGTAGCTAGAAAGGGAAGGGAGAGAGCATTGTTGATTTTACCATGTATTCATCTCTTTCAGAGGTGCTTCTGTTTGATGTTAGGGAGGTGAACAAGCAAGGCAGCTTCAAAAGGCATCGCACTTGTGTTGGTTTTGCTTAAAACCATAAAGCCCAATCCCCAGGGAAGAAAAAGAAAACACCACAACCACAACAACAAACAAAAAACTCCCAACAAAGAAACAAACCACCCAAACCCCTCAGAAAAAAAATAAACAAAAAAGATGTTGCCTTGGCTCTCAGTCTTCCAATGAGGTTTGTTGCACGTTTATGTTTCTTATGCAGCCCAATGAAGGCAAATGTCCTCAGCAGGCATGCTGCGGTTTCCAAAAGCACATCTATTCTTTACAGTATTGACACTGCAGTGCTGATTCATGGAATTGTTCCTAAATGTTACAGAACACAGCTCTATGAAAAATCTGCTTTAACAATGAAAAATTCAATGCAAAATTTTAAAGGCCATACAATCAGCCCTGAAATAGGTCACTGACTACAGTGAAAATCCAAAACAAGACAGAATGCAGGTGGGAAAAATGTTTGCAGCTGTACTACCCTTTCCAACAGTGTATAACCATGCAGAAATTTAGCCCTGTCTACTGAAGAATAGAACTAATTGTAATGAAAATCAGGGAGTAGGCCTGCTCCTCACCTACTTTAAGGCAGGAGTAATATGCAAGCACACAATATTCTACACATAATGCAAGAGCACGGACAGACCAGATTTTTTGGGATTTGTTCTCCTCTTTTATTTGGTTCATCCAGTCTCTGCTTTTCTGATTAGTTAAGATTTCAGAGACATACCCCAAGTGACCACAGTGTACCCATGAGGAAGACAGACAGACACATAAGCCAAGAAATAACATTCCTCTAAGGCAACTAAACAAGTAAGGCATTGTTACAAAAAGCCCTAGGTTAACATTGAAGGAAACAAGCTAAAAAATGCCTTCTTTTTTTTTGAGTTGGAAGTAGAAGCAGATGACCCGCTTATTGTACAATTATATTTATACTTGGCAGTTGTATTTGGGTTGTCTTCTTTGTTTACAGCTGTTTATAATACAAACTATTCAGTGGAGTGTGTTTTAAAAATTATTAAAAGGCACACATATACAGAATGCGTTAAACTTGCAAGAAAACTTAAAATTGCAAGGGTGCAATTCCTAGTCCCAGCTGTGCATCCAAGGAAAGTCAGGCAATATTCTGGGCGATGAGTCCTGGAAGAAGACTACCTTATCACGGGCTACCGAGTATGAAATGCATCTTGCAGAAGAAACTCATATTTCACGAGACTATGCTTATGCAAATGAGTGATTTTTTTCATATCAGAAAACAAAGTTTGCTGATCAATTATTTAATTGTGAATGTAATACTTAAAACTCTGATGGCTCAATAGCTATTGCTGTAAAGGAAGTTTCAGGCTCATGTGCAGCTGCTGTGTATTTGACATAAGCCATGAATCCACGCACAAAAGACCATCTAAAAATGTCTCTTCAGAGTTATTTGATATTAAAAAATCCTAGGAAAGATGAAATGGGCAGAATAAATTCTGGATTAAAAAATTGCATTAAAAATTCAACCACATAAAAATTTTCTTGCTCTATAACCTGAGATGTATTAGCATAACCATCACATGAATCTTTTTTCAGATGCCAGTGGGTAATTATAGGAACACAGGGTGGATCTTCAGCTGGTGAAAATCATTATAGCTGCACAGAAGCCAATTTATGCCAGCTGAAGTTCTGGCCCATAAAATCTCTTCTAAACCTGAAATAACATCTTGTACTACAGTGTTATTGGTCTTCAGGTGACTGAAAACCATCTTGATGAACAGTGTGGTCTCAGGAAAAAAACAAAACTGTATGCCTGACAAATTTCTGCTCTGTGTTCCTTTATTTAACTTGGTTAGAATGTTATATTTAAGCGAAGGCTTGCAAGATACAATGCACCATTAGTCACATGCTGCTTCTCAATAGTGAAACCATCAATTTTATTATAGATGCGAATATGTGCAAGAGGTCTAACTATAATTGGAACATTAGCCAAGAAGCAGATGGGGATTCTGATTAAGAGTATACCTCCTGGGTATATGTTGTACAAGCAGCATCTCTAGCAGAAGAGAGAAGGTTATCAAGCCCTCTTACAGTATATGCAAACTAGATATAAACACAGCAACATAAGCTAGAAATTTGTTTTTGGATGCTGTGCTTTTAAGAAAAGCTTCTATTTCATGTAAAGTAAGCAAAGCACTAGCCTCCATGCAATGCAAAATATGTGTTCTATCTGTTCCACAGAAGAGCAGTTTGGATTATCTATTTTTAAATTTGGTATTAAAAAAACCCAAACCCAACAGATCACTACAGTAGGTCTGAGTGATTTCAATGCGGAAAATGAAGTAATGTGCAAATGCTGGGTGTTACGGAAAAGAGAGATCAGATCTACTCACTTGGTAGAAGAATAACTACTTTTTTTTAATGGATCCTTTAAGTTTTGTGGTTAACATATTTAAACCTTAAATTTAAGAACTTAATTTCAGACTTTTTTTAAGAATCAAGGTTTCTGCAAATACCAAACTATCCACTTGCCTTACCCAGAGCACAAGTGACAAACATAGCCAACTCTAAAGAATAAACCTTCCACTCACTCTTGAATGTCACATCAGGACACAGCATAGCTTGCATATTCCAGGTGTCATTTTCCTACCTCAATCTCCCAGCTTTCTTTATAGTCCCTGAGATTTCTGTTCCCTGATTTTCTAGTATCTGTGTTGTATTCAGCTGTTGGAAATTTTGTCATTGCCAATGGTACTGAACTGTGGCAGAGCAGTCTTAGAGTTCATATTGCCCTGGCAGACCAGCAAACAACTACCAGTGTCTGAGAAGTATCCGGTTCAATTCGGAGAGTGTTCTCTATGATTGACCAGTGAACTAATATGAAGACCCAGAGCATCCTCGTTTTTGCAGAGGATCATCTTTTTTCCACAATGAGTTTCACCCAGAATATTGAAGCTCCCTCTCACTGCACCTCATACAGATTCAAATGTAGCTGAAAAAAGCCATTTCAGTATGTGATGCAACATGCAGCAAGTGACTCTGAGTAGCTATTGCACGGTCCCTTCTGACAAATACCTCTCTCCATTTTTTCTAGTCTCACAGTGTACCAAAGGCTCTTTCTTGTTATACTTTTTATATAAGGAACTAATTCCTAAAACAATTTAGATTACGTATTCATAGAATACTATATATGCTATACAAACGTAACAATTAATCAAGCTGAGAGAGAGCAGCTTCAGCAAAGCTGGCAACTTCACCAAGCGACCAGATAAACACGTTGAAGATGGCAAAGGTTATGATTTCAATATTTGGATTCACAGGAAAACTATTAATCAGGAGTCTTCTACCTCTGATGTTCATTACATTGCAGGAGACCCATTCTTTTCTTTATGAGTAGATAATAAAGGTAATTGGAATTACTCATGTAAATCAAATGGAGAAGAGACCTAGGGTAAAAAACACCAAACCCCCACTCTGAAAACACATTGTGTGACAATGCTATAGAGGCCATTGGGAGCAGCTCCTTCCTCCAGAACACAATCACATCTGCCCTCTGTGGACTAATGTGCCATAGTATGCAATTTTGTGCTACATAAACTCATCTTGAATACGCACTGTGGAACCTCTTGTTCAAATGCTGTACAATTATTCCCACAACACTGCTCAGCTCTCTCCCCATTATTGCTGATATTCTGTCAACACTGAAAAGACAAATTAGTACTAGCAGTGACTGATGCAGGTTTGCCAAATGAAGTGATGCAGATAGCAGGGAGGAAGGCAGGTTCTTCCTCGTTTTGCAACTCCTTCTTTTCCCAGTTTTCCTCTTACTGCTTTAAGCAATCCTTCTTAAGACGCTCATAATACCATTCTGGTTTCCTACATGGGTTCTCTAGTGAGAAGTAAATCCAAAAATTGATCACTATAGTCTTTATTTCCAGGCAATCTCCTCACAAAGATCCAACAGCCTGTTCTGTTCCTGACTGATCTACCAGCCTGCTCCAGAACAATTCCTGTTTTCAGAAAATAGAGCTTATACTCTTTCTCCCCTAAATGCTCTCTACTTTCTTGATTACTGTGGCTAGTATCACTGTTCAACCTGTCAGTCAGTTCTGTAATCTTCACATCATCTTCAGCTTACGTTTTTCTAAGTTCACTGCAAGGTTGTGCTAAATCACACCAGTAATTACTACTGTTAACTTTGCTAAAATACAGCATTTCCTGTCCACCATCACAGCCTAGATTCTTGTCCAAGTTCTATCTCCTGTCTCAACTACTGCATATCCATTTCTTGCTCACATCCATTGAAAATACTGCTGTGAAGAGTATCAGCCAGTCATTTTGATCACATCACCCCAGTTTCTGTATTCCTTCTTTATTAATATACTTTCACACACACACGTGCGCTGATACATCAGTCTTGACAACTTTTTAGATGCTGGTGTGCCACGATCACTGCCTACTGTGGTGACTGGCATGACCTTAGAGGTTGCTTGTAGAGTTTTCTAGCTGTCTGCTGTATCCTAGGCTCAAAGCTCTTTGGAGTGAGCAGGGAAAGGAAGCAATCTGTATTCTTCTCCTTTATTCATGCAACATCCAGCACCATGGGCCACTCTCCATGAAGCATGCTCTTGTATGCCAAAACAATGCATCAAACATGACAGCAGAGCTTCCCTGCTGAGAATACTTTTTTTTTAATCTAACATACCAGTTCTGCTATGGCATGTGGGTTCTATGAGACTCACTGTCTTCTAAAAGAGAGAAAAATCTTTTAGCTGAGACACTTTAAAATTATAATTTATAAATATATAAAAATAAATATAAATTATAACTTAATTATAAAAACAATGGCTTGGATGGTATGGCATCATTCCACATATTCTAGATTTAATTATGATAAGAAGCTTCATAAAAAATCTGGGGGTCACTGAATACTCAAAATTACTCTTTCAAGTTTACAAGATTTGTTTCAGTTGTTCAGTTTGACACAGATTCAATAGCAAATAGAGACAATATTTTAAGAACTCTAGAACTATTTGCTATTACTAATAGCAAATCCTTAACAAACTAAGTTTGGCAATGAATTTACACTGTCACCCCCTCTTGAGCACATGAGGGCTTCTTAATCATTCAGAACCCTCTGGGAGAAAGTTTACTGTGCCCAAGACCTATTTCTAAGGAAAATTCTGCAATGCTTTTTCTCTGAAATGACTCCTACATTTACTACATACACTTCCTTGTGATTGCTTTGCCAGAAGTGGAGAGAGATGTTGGCTAATTGTGCTTCATTAGTAAATTTCTTATGTGATAAAAAATATTGACTTAATTTGAAAGGAAACATTTTGTGATTATCCCAAATCTGATACCAATTTTATCACTGAAATAAGAGAAGTGTTTATTATATACAGAATTTTGATATTTCCCTTACTGGGATTTGTCTATGTTAATGACATATTTAGATTAACCTTCAGCTCTTACGGTTATTTTGCAATGAGTTCAGACGGAGCTGTTGACCAACCAAATTTGAGCTGGCTACCCATGGCCTTTAGCAGTATTTCAGAGAACAAATGCCCTCAAGTCCACCGTGTTCAGAGCCGAGCACTGTTGAGCAAGGTAGGAGGACCCAGTTCCAAATTATTTTTGTCACAAGTGGCACAAAATAAAAAAGAAGAGGCTGGAAACAGGCAAATTCCGTTTTCACTTCCATAAAAGGAAAGACTAAAGCGGTGGACAGGAGAATTCAAGGTTAATGATTAATGGGCAAAGAATTTCTTGCAAAGCATTGACAATTCTCTCCTTTTCCCATCTCTTGGCAGAATTTAGCATTTGCATTCCCCAACTCTCATTCAGAGAAAGAAGAAATGAAAAGTTTGCAACTTCTCTCATATTTGTTGCTTTCTTGTATCATCACCCCAGCAAATACATATGGAGGAAAGAAAAAAGGTAATATCCTATCAAACATAAATAATGATCATTAAATTTTTTTGAAATGTTTATGCTATAGAAATTAAGTAGCGTTGACTGTCTGGTCATCAACATGTTGGGGTTTGGGTGTTACGTTCCCTTAAAATATGGCATTTATAACTGTGTTTACTGGAAATATAGTTGTTTGTAATTGCAACATTTCTCAGTGGAAATCTATACATTCTGATACTATAGACTTAAAATAATCTGACCTTTAACAAAACTTCTGCTGAAGCTAATTTAAAAATGTATTAGTTTGAAAATATATACTGAACTGATACTAGTTATAATCCTCTTGGGCTGGAAGTATTCTATCAAATAGATTCAGTCTCCTACTCTAAATAAAAATTTCTAGCTATCTGTCAGTGTTTAAGCTTTCATTTTGTGAGTTGCCTAATGTAGGCTGCCTTTCACCTTGTGTGATGAATATCTTTGAGTGAGACACATCCACAGTACGTTTTGTAGAGAAGTACTTTATCATTTATGTGGTTGTACAACTATTTTCTATGCATTTGTGACACTGCACATTATGTCAGTATCTGTGTGACTGTTGAGTATGACAGTGCATCCCACAACTGCATCTCTTAAACGTCTGTAATGTGTTTGACAAAGACAATTCCGCGTTTGCCTTCATCATTGAGCCATACATAGCAAGCGTTAGTTTTCCTTCTTATCTAACTGCATTTCTAATACTCTAATTCAGGAGGGGATAA
Source organism: Anarhynchus alexandrinus (assembly GCA_008711295.1). Classification (NCBI taxonomy): domain Eukaryota; kingdom Metazoa; phylum Chordata; class Aves; order Charadriiformes; family Charadriidae; genus Anarhynchus; species Anarhynchus alexandrinus. The sequence continues at coordinate 7,946,203 of VUYV01000008.1, read as the reverse complement.
ACGTAGCTTTCTCCTTAGCTGGAAATAAAGCAAGATATGCACATTCACAGAAGTATGGCCTCTTTCAATAGCTGTGTTTTATGTTTATGTTAATTTGTATTAACAGTTTTAGAAACAATTTGCTAAAAAATGCTTTATATGTAATAGGCACAGTGATTTCTAGTGGGAGGTGTCCCTGTCTACGGCAGGGGGGTTGGAACTCGATCTTCAAGGTCCTTTCCAACCTAAACCATTCTATGATTCTATGATTTCAATCTACAAGAGGGAGGACCACCTTTCTTTGATTCTGCGCATTGAACTTCCCCTTGGGTTTTATTTTGAAGATTATAAAATCCTTGAATTAAAACACAATGAGAACTGTAAATTTCAATTAATGCTGTAACTTGGCCTGGCTTACCAGGCAGCAAGGCCTGCACACCCTTAACAGTCTCTTAGCAAGCTATTTGGAAACCTTGATCAAATTATGTATTTTTGAGAGAACCAAAAATCAGAGCACTAATTTTAGTTTGAGGCTTCTCACATCATCTTTGCCCAGATCTGTCCAGGCTCCATTACGTGCTTAAAGTTTAGTTCACCTTGGATACAAACACAAGGCAGAGAGAGAAAGTCACTGCACCCCTATTCTTTTACAGTCACAGCTCTTGCCTTATGCCAGCTCACAATCTCCTACCCCCACTCTCTGTGGCACCTTTTATAGCAAGGTCAGTCACTTCACTCTCTCCATCCCCCTTTCCCCTCATGACCTAGTACTCCTATGTCAACGGACTTCACTTGTTTGCTTATTGGTTCCGCAGCTTAAAACCTTGCTTGTGGGCCACAAAAGACAGGTCACATGTCATATTAGCACTAGCAGATACACCTAAGTTCATAGTATGTTCAAGCGAGAGACTGTTTTAAGAAGCAGAGCAGGTACATTTCTAAAAATGAAAAAAAAAAAAAAAGAATCTACTGTGTTTTCTTCTAGAGGCTATCCACAGCCTAACTAGACCTGCTACAGAGAGCAGCTACAAGGTTAAAGGCCCTGATACTCCATTATGTTGAACTCAAACCCTCATCTCCTGACAGTTTTAAATCAGTGCAACTCTAATTCACACCATTTATATTAATGTAGATTTCTGCACCTTTCACTCCCTTGTTCTCCTTCCCCACTCCAACGTCAGTCACACCAGCTTTGTCCAGAAGATAATGCAATGTTGCTGTTCTCGAAACTTTGCCTTAATTCTGTTAGCATTTGATTCGTCAGTATAGCTCAGCTAGTTCTGTCTTTCCCCAGATCAGCTCCGGAGTGTTGGCCACACATAGTAACCTCAAGGAGTCTTTCTCCTCATTTCACTTCTCAACGAGGCAAAACCGTTTGCCACAATGGGGTATGCAAATAGCAATAAAGCATTAATCCTCACTAAGGAAGGGCAGTGAAGTTTTTAGCCCTACATGAGAGGCTTTTTAATGCTGTTAAGTGGAGACACCATTCAGTGAGCATAGTATGTATTTTACCTGAATATCCTTCTGCCTTGGAGCTTGCTTGTTCTTGCCTTAGCAGGAACTGCAGCAATGAACAGTATAACTATAAGGAGCTAAAAAGCCTTCTCAAAGCTGAGTGTCTGGCATGTAATTTTAGCACAAGCAATTGCCTATAAGGGAACCATCCTCTAAAAGAGCAATCACTGTGTACAAGTCCTTCTCATTTATTTGTACCCAGCAAATAAAAGACACTCTGCTTCATTTTTCTCTGTATCATTCTATCCACCTACACAATAAAAAAAATTACATCACAAAAAAAGAATTTATAGGAATTAGACTGCAGCAGGTAAATCATTGTAGATAGGTGTATGCAAATCCTTTTGTTCAAGTTACAAACTTAAATATTACAGGTTCCTATTTTATACTTAATTATGTAGAATAAGATGGACTGCATTACCAAGCAAACACAACATCACATTTAAAACACATACAGAGGTTATTCTTAAAAAGCCACAGAGTATTTTTCAAATGCCATGGTTTTCTTGTATATTTATATAGCAAGAAATAAGTTTGGCTTTTTTTGGCAAAATTTCATTATCTAAAAGCAGCATCCCAGAAAAAGACTAGAAATAAGCACCTAAAAATAACATCCCTGAAGTTCAGCCAAGATGATTCTTTCTAAAAGCATGCACAAATATTTCAATAGTTCTTATTTATTTTGATTCTTCTCCTGGAAACATAAAACTAGGTGGGAATATATTCCATTATTCTACTTCATTGTGTAGAGCTGAATTATTCAGTAGTTGACATGAAAATGCATGTTGTTGAGCTAGAACTAAGTAAGTTTGGTTTCCAGTCACTTAGATTCTATGTATCCTAAACTCCAGCTGTGCTTCCATGACATTCCTGTCTCAAGGTTCTCAGTTCCTTCTCCCCATCTCTACAGCATGTCTATATTCCTGAATTACCCCATGACTTAGTGCCCCCCATGATACCCATGGATGTCACCGCACACTCTGGCTTCCTCACGTACCTTACACAACTCTTGCCAGGACCCCCCTCAGTCCGAAATCCACACCATGGTCTGTCTCCCCAGCCCTGCGCTACTGTCACCTCCTCGTGCCTGCTACCTAGTGGTTTTTGCCTTGCTCTGCACACACGCTGTGTCTGTTTCAGGGATATGCTTGTGTCCATTGACTCGCTAGTGCAGACAGGCTCATGGAGCAGCTAGTGACTAGCCCAGGGATGCTCACTGCACCAAGTAGGAAGCTACTGCACTCCTGAGTCTGGTACTAGTGCTCAAACAAGATCAAATTCCAGGGACAAAATGGTTTGAGCTAATTGCATGCACAGTGCCTACATGAATTGAACTCAAGCACAAGCCAGTCTTCTCCAAGTTTCCCTGTCTGATGAGCAGTTGGTTGTCTCCAAATGACAGACAGAGTGCGAGGTAACAGCTAAGCTTTATGGATAAACAAGGAATTAAATGTTTACTTGAACCCTGTGTAAATGCAATAGCTAGTGTGTTGCTACAAGGGTCTCTTCTCTATCCAGCTGTTGATTTTCAGAAAACATGTAGGAATTTAATATTTGATACCTCTTTCTCTCTATAAAGTTGGATTTAAATTGGCTCAAAAAATTACTGAAGAGAATGATTCTCTCCCTCTTCTTCATATGCACAAATATATAATAATTACAGCCTATGGAAACAAGACTAAAAAACATTAATATTTCTAATTTACTTCAATGCAGTTTGTGCATCACCACTGACCTTGAAATTCAGGTCACTGCTAGTTAGATCATTTAAACAGGGATTCAGGAGCTAAATTTTATGCCATTCCAAAATATTGGTTCAAGAAGTCCTGGAAGTTGAATGTTCAGATGTTAGGGTACTAACGAGTTACACTAATGATCTATGTTATGCTATTATTACGAAAAGTTCTACAAATGTATTTGCTGCCACTTTCTGAGTAGCTGTGTTTCAGAAATACCGTATGTGTACACAGCATTTGCAATGTTCTCAGGAATCTTAGAATTCTACCAAAATTTCTTTCATCTAAACCAGTTATTCTTCCTTTTGCACCCGGAAAAATCTACAAATATAGTTTCAGACACAAATTTTCACCACAGAATCCAAAATATAACTGTAGTCTAACTAATTGAAGACCCTTTGCTTTTTCCCATGAAAAGAGACAATAATGGGAACTTGATCAACAAAGGAACTATCCATGCATGAAACAAGTTTCAATATTTCTACTAATGCAAGCGACTGAACATCTTAATGAGGAGGTTAAATTCACTAGAGGATTGTAATTCACTTGACTTAGGCATTACATTCTTCTGACTATTACTGTATGAATAGTGGTTGAACTCATATGACACTTGAGAAACTTGAACATACAGAACATTTCTTGATAATGTGGCAGTGCAATCTAATTGCTTAACTAATTTTCTTCCCTTTTCTGTCAAACTAAAGAAGGTTATAGTTGGTTTTTAATATATATATAGTTCTAATGGAAAATAACAACCATAAAACCATTCATTACTAAAGAGAACATTTTTCTTTTCTGTGTATTTTGTGGTTCACTCTAGGTTTATATTGCACATTTCATTTTGGAAAATATAGTTGTGCCCAATCCATGTGGAGCTTCAGGGTTAGTAATAGGGTTGCATGAACAGCAGTGCAATATTGATGATGTAGCTCATAACACCATATGGTCCCCTAGGGTGGCCTTAGCACAGTGACCTTTTTTCCTATATGTTAGCTAGAGCTAAGAGACTGTTTGCTGAAGCTAAGTCGGACTCCTCATACAGTGGAATAGCTTAGCAGCAGGTGGACGGGCCAGCAGCCACTTCCAAGCGGCATGATTAAGATTTCCTGGCAACATAAGCAATAACTGGCAAAAGAGACAGAAGGGGCCATCTATCTGCACATGCCAAGACTGGGTGATAAAGTTCACTGCTTTGGCAATAGGCCAAATATGAATTACAATTCTTGCAAAAAAAATATTTTAGTGTCTATGTTCCAAGTAAAAAAATTATCTCTTTCACACTTCGTAGCCTTTCTTCTAGAAAAAAGTACTGTTTTTTAAGTTATACTACTATGACATCTTTCTTGCTTGGTCCTTCTAATTTTTAAAAAACTGTTACGTTTGCTAATATTCCCAGGAAGCACTAGCTGCACAGGATTGCACACCTTACACATACCCATTACGATCAGCCAACAAAAGCTTTTGCTGGTGCTGAAGTGCTTCTAATATAACACGGTTGCAGAAACAGGAGTCGTTGCCTAAAAATACTCACAGACATTCTCCTGCCGGCTCTGATTTGCTTGCCCAGTCCAGTAAAATCCATTTGAATCTTTTACCAACAATACTGTTTATATTTGAGCTCCTACTTGGCCTCCAGACTTCATGGTGTTGCTACAAGTGCAACAAATGGCTACCAGGTAAATAACAGAAAGGAACTGACAAAAAAGAAATCAAGAAATATTGCATATGAGTGGAGAAGGTGTTCAAACACATATTGCTCTTCGGAATAAAAACAGCATGTCCCATCTAAAAGATCAATTTTTATTAGGGAAACTCTCAAAATTTCTGCTATTTTGAAGTATTTGATCCAAACACCATTTTTTAATTTTGCATATTGCTTTACTCAGTAAGTGAAACTGATGAAGACTACTTACAGAGGAAAGTACTGAACCATAGAGCAGATGATGACAGACCAGGTTCAAGGACAAAAAGAAAAGCATACACATATGTTTTATCTTGCTTTGTCTCTGGAGTCCCATAAAATTCTGCTACACTGGCATGTTTTCCTGTATCTTAATGCTAACTTTGTAAATATATAGAAACACTGCTGAGATTAAATTTTTCATTTTAAAATCTTGTGTATATTAAATCACTTGTGGCTCTACTTTATGCATCTCAGTCTGAAAATAATCTGTAGTATCTGATTTTATTCAGTCTTTCAAGCACCACTCTTATCCCTTTCTGCAACGAGTCCTAAGGGATGTTGAAGGACATCAGTTAAGGTTTAACTCCATGTTTGCCAATCTGCATTTCCAAAAGCTAGTTAAATTAGGGATTCTGTCAAATTGGGGTGGGAGGGGTGTGTGTTCCTTAGTTATATTAATTAAAAAACTATACTGAAAACCTATCAAAATACATTGATTTATTTACTAGGCAATTCATTGACTAATTAATTTACTGCCCAAGCAATTGTCATGACTTTAGCCTAAAACCTGTCCAAAACTGACTTTTGACTGGAATTCTATGATTTGTTATAAAAATACTAATAATTAAATTTTACAGGCTTTCAGACAAAAAAAATGTTAAGAAATTATATTTATTATTTAAGAGGGTAGTATTTTCATTTGTTATGTTTCCAGTTTATTTCTTTCTGTCTTTTGGTGAAGCAGAATTGCTAGTTTTCATCTTTATGTCACTTGTACTTTTAACTTAAGATGCCAGTGCCAATACCTTCAAGGTTTGCTTTTTAAGGACCAGCAAATGGAAGGGAAGGGACATGGGAGAAATTCTGATCTTATTTTTACGGGGGAATTGTTTGGGCAATTTTTATTTGCTACGAACAAAATATTTTGAATGCTATTATTCAGGCAACACTTTCACCCCAGAGCTTACAACTTTCCAAGGAATTTTTTTTAAAAGCTTAATCACTTTTAAGAATGATGGATACTATTTAAAATTATCATCATTATTTTCAGGAAGATATGAAAGCTACTGCATTTCTGAAATGGATTACTGTTACTGATGCAATATATTACTTTCAGTGCCTAAACTGTGAGGAAGAAACAACAATATGAATTAGCAATGTTTTTAGGACATGTGGAAAAGTTTTAACCTCCAGTTTATTGAGCCAGATACATGATTTGTAAACTAGGCATCTTTCTTACTGAATTATGTTATGTAAGAATCCCAAAAGCCAGGTATTGAATCAAGCCCTCAGTAGCTACTTAAATGCTTTTTTAATGTCTAATCCTAGACTCCAGTCCCTGTTAAAGCTGCAATATCACTCTTCTTCTGCAATTCACTAGTCAGCAGTTTTCAGACCTTTCAAACATCTGTACAATATCAAAACTAATCTTGACTAAAATAGCTTATGTCTATGACAACATATAGATTGCCACCTACACAACAGTACCTAGCTAAACCACAAGGAAACTTGACGGTCCTAATTGCATTTCATGTGTTTATGCAAATGAGTGAGCTGGATGCAGCATGACCTAGAGCAGAGGTTCACCATCAAGAACAAGACTTTCACAGACTATATCTGTACAAGATTCCCCAAATCTGCTGTTCAAGTTAAGGACCAACTGCAACCAGGAGAAAGATGGAGTCTTCTCTGACACTTGAAAGTAACCCCAAAGCAGTTTTTGTTTATTCTTCCCGAAGCAGTAGAGAGAGGACACATTCCTCTCTCCAGAGTACAGAGCGAATGGAGGGAACTGTGACTAGATTACAGTTAATTCTCTGGCCTGCTCCTCCATTAGTGCAGAAATGAGCAGGGCAGGCTGTAAAATTAGAGTCTAGATCTAAAAGAAATAAGAGAACTTAGAATACTGATATAAACCACTCAGCATTAGTGACTGGCCCTCTGCAGTGCTAGAGATTATGTGGAAAGCCAGCTGGCACACCATCTAAACATCTACTGTGCTCTCTATCCATCATGCTTACCTTCTGCTTACCTGGGAATAGAAATTAAAGCTTGTTCTTTTAATTGGGAACAGGTTTTTGTAAGGGACATAATAAATCATTGCTTTCTTCGTAGATGTCATCAAAGAGTCATGAAAGCTGAGATATTAAAATGAGATGTTTGTATCAGAAATCTTTGTCTGTAACTTGCCCAGTAAGGCTCTAAAAATGTTCCTAAAGAAAGTATGTCAGTGTGAAGTGCTGAAATTGCTCTTCTGTGTTTCATTGACTACTATGATTGCAATTCTACCACCTTTACTCACACTGGGTAGTAAGTACTTCATTGTCCCCAAGCTCGCTTGCATACTACAGTACTGTGCAATGTAACAGTGAGAGTATCTGGGCATTGCCTTCACCAAAAAGACAGTATTCCAACGGTTCCAGTTGACCTGTACACACTGCTCTCTAGAGCACACCAAGGTCAGTATAGAAAAAGAGCAACATTGAAAGCATTCTTGTGGCCAATAAATAACAACATTTCAAATATCATCAAATATACATAGAACATGTACTAAACATAAGATTTTACTTAATACACATGAGTTGGTGACCTTCAGCCTCCATTCTACACCAGTAAAATAGGCTGTCCCACAGAAAGCATTGGGAGGTTTCCACATTTTTTCCTAAGGCACAGATACCTTTAGGATTCACCCTTTCCAAAAACTTCAAGTGCCTTTCCTCTCTGCCAGAGCTCTACCTCCATCCCAATAGGAATCCCTGCACTCTTTCCTGGAGGGAGGAGTTCTGCGTGATCCTCCTGCATGCCATTGGTCTCTCCTCACATGCTATGTGACCATAATGTGATCTTTTGTTTTAATATGTTAATTTAAAGGAACTATAACTTTTATAAGAAACTTCAGCCAAGGAACATGTCTCTCAGCACCATCTGGCTTGGTAGTGTCAGCATTTCTAAGGAATGCAATGGAGATTCTTAACTGAAGCAAATGGACAAAACTTACAGTCTTTGATCCAGCTCCCAAAATAGACAGTTGTGCTGCTTACTATTTTAATCTCCCTAAGTCACAGCTCAGATTAAGCGGCAATGGGAAGGGCTGCTGACTACACTGTATTCTTTAGTAGGGACAGGACACACCATAATTTGCTGAGTGTAGAGACCTTGACATCTGGAATTTTAGGTAGCAGAAATGAACACAACTACTGCAGAGGTTCTTAGAGAATAAAAATAAAAGCAGGAGTGTGATACATTATTCCATCCAAGAGGAATCTTTGCACCTCCCTTGTCCCAAACTCTTCTCTGGAATTTCAGTAAATTCACAGGATTTGCACTTTGGCTTTGTTTGTTTTTTTCTCTTATGATTCTGTGCCCTTTTCTATCTTTCTAGTCCAGTTTATGAAGATTGTGTATACCTGTAAAAAATCTTCACCTTTACAAAACATTAAGTACTAGTCAATGAATTCCACTGAGGATACCTGCATGGCCTTAAGATGTATCTAGCCCTTCATTTAAACAAAACGTTCCTCCTCTGAATACCATCAAATAGCTGATATTTATGGGCCTACCAGAAATATTTAAGTTATTAGTTACTTTCCATCTATGAAATATCAACATTAGTTCTTAAACTGGCTAAAAAACAAAATTAAAAAAAATCACTTCTGGCTGTAGATACTTTGAATATGATAATCCTGATGTTCAGAAGGGAACCGAATTCTCAGATGTCTGAGAGTTACACTGTATCTGTTCAGGGACTAGGTACTCTGAGCTCAGAAGGACTTCTCACAAGGTATGCATCACATCAGCATTTAGCACCCTGCAACCCCAGCACATCATTGCTTCTGATCTCATCTTTAGACATTCTGGACCAAGTCCAGAGTAATCTGAATAAATGAGTCTTGGCTCTTTAACAAGTGATTGAAGATTTCTTTTACGGTTACTTATTAATCTACTTTAAGTAACAATTCAGCTACTGACTACCTGTTTTTTTGTTTTTCAAAGTAAACACAGCCACACAACTTAACTGTTGTACTACAGAACACTCTGGATCCCTAAAATTTCCAGATGGAAAATGTGTGTTTCAGATATTCTTTTATTTCATTAAAATATTCTTTGATTTTAGCTTAAGTAAAATTACAATTGAGGTTATTCTAAGTAAAATCAATTTTTATTAAAGCTGGTTGTAGTTTTCCCCTTGGATTTTCTGTGAGCTGGCACTGCCTGGAGATTCCTACCTTGATTGTATATTGTATGCTCTTGGATGGTGTGGGGACCTGAAAAATGCAGTAAACCAACATTTTCCCTCTTGCTGTGCAGCAGGTTAGTTCCTCAGTCCATAACTGTGTTCCTGAGCAAGCTTAATTGACCAGAATAAGGCAATCAAATGTGAATGTTCTTTGCTCTTTGATTTTTAGAATGCCCAAAATGAGACTAAAGACATGAGCTATGCCAAATCAAGAATCTAACAAATAATCAAATACTTATATTAATAGAAGGGAAGGGGTGACATTCCACATCTGTCCCGCTCTTGGGAAAACCAAGGCCTCAAATACTTGATTTTTGTATTTCATACTTAACCAGTGTCCAGTGACAGCAGGTGTTTTAAAGTCAAAGGTTGTAGTTCATTACACACTTAGTGACATTAACAACTTAAGCAGCCCTTGCTTCAGGCCTCTATTGCAGGTACGTCCTGAGCCTCTCCATTGTGCCAGTGTAGCTGCTTGTAGCAAAAGAGCTTGGAAACTGATCCGGTTGAAAAATAATATATTTTTTCCTGGTGATCCTACTTTTTAGCTGGATCAGCTCCCTGACCTTGTTCACTGCGCAACTAAGCGCCCAGCTGTGCTGGGACAATGATGGCACTACAGGAGGTCAGGAATGTGTGGGTGGCACCAAGATGGGGAAGAAGTCTGCTTAGAGTTGCTCAGGCAGCACTGAAGCCAAATGTCTAGTTAGGAACTACAGACCCTAACCATTGAGTCCCCATTTTTTTCTTTTTTGTAATTTAAAGATTTTATCCTCGATTAAAAACAAAACAAAAAAAATAATGTAGCCTACCTGATCAGGCTTCCCATCATCTAACTTAGGAATAATAGCATTTGAAAAAAACTCTAAAACATCATAGAGTTTACAAAGGAGTAAGGAGTAATAATAGCATTATTGGAGCTGACAAAACAGTGGAAGATACTTCTCACATTCAGCCCAGGCATATTAATTTACTGATTTTTCTAAAGATTTGTCTCAAATCCTAGAGACTACAGTGACCAGATTCTGATGTCATTTATGTCATTAAAACTTTGGGGTAACCCCAGCAGTTTCTGTGAAGCACTCTCCACTGATTCTTTTGTAGGAGAAAACAGAATTTAACCTTTGCTTTTCTGTGAATGACTATAGTGATTTTATAACTTGTAATTTATATAATATATAATATATTTAGAATTTATATTTAGAATTTAGAATTTTACAGACCCTTTCCCCCCTCTAATTTAATTGATTGATTTCCAAAAATCACTTTAGCAAAAGAAAAAGAAGTAAGAAAAACCCCCAAATTTAGCATCCCAATAACAGCTCATAAGAGACTGTAATTATTTTTTTTTTCTGGCTAATATTAGTAATATTTACATTTGAAAGGTCTAGGGCAATCTCCTTGAAAATACAATTGTTTTCTGCACCATCAGCAACCTATGAGCCAGATGAAATAAAAATTTTGTACCTCAGAGATTTTTGGCTACTTGCTGAAATTAAAGCTTTCATTTTCCTCAGACTCCCTGTACATATTTTAGCAAACTAACCACGGAAAAAATGCCAAAATTAGAGAGAAAAGGTTTAATTATGAATAATCCAATTCCTATTCTAATCACTTTCCTATTATTATTTCTGGTTTTAACAAGGCTATTTAGGCTACAAGAGAAATCCCTCTGCTAACAGAATCCTGGTGTATTCTTGAGAGATCTCTTTGCCTTTTTTCCTCTTGATTCCCCAACGCCACCCACTTCTCTTTCATTTACCCACAAGCACCCACTTAGTTAATTGTGTGTGATCGCTAAACACAAACATGAAGGTATGAGCATTCCTCATCAGACATGTGGACAGAAACAAAATCTCTATCCTTCAAGGACAGGGTAATTTCTGTCAGGCATTTTAAAGCCAAGGCAGGTCATTGAAGTTATTATTAGTCCTAATTAGCACTCCCACAAGCTGTTGAATTCTTTACCTGCTGCCAAAGGGCACTCAATATGGTGCAGAATTTGCTAACATCTTTGAGAGAATCAGAGAAATAGCTCCTCTTTAGAAACATAGGTCTATTGCATGCGAATAGACTTTTGGTAAAATTACGTCTGATCCAAGCACCAAATGATCTATAGAAGCAGATATACGATGAAACTATTCCAAAACAAAGGAATTCTACAAATGTCTAAACAGAATCTTAATGAGAAAAGGAAGACATCTGGCCTTACTTATTATATTAGTGCTCTATTTTAAACCTTCTAGCGGGTTACAGACAAATAATTCCTACCCCATCTCAGTTACAACACTGTTTTTTAAAGTTAGCGTTTTATGTAGGAATTTCAAATCTCTACGAAAACCTGAGTTTTTCCCCTTGTGAGCAGCCCCCCCTTGAGAATTAGAGAGATCTGAACTGAATCACAGACCTCCAGATAAAATACTGATCCTAATTGTGACAATGGCTAAGAACTGATGAAAGCCCAGTAAGCCATCACTTTTGTGTGTTAGGCACATTTCTAACAAAGTGTCATAATAAGGAAGCCTGGCAATAGCTCTCATTAGTAAAAAGCACTGCTACAGAGCAGTAGAAAGATTTATTTGAAAGACAAGGGGAAGAAAATGTGTTAAAATCCGCTATTTTGGGTCTACAAGATAATCCACAGTATGACCTTTAGAGATAATTTTTCTATAAAAAAGTAAGCAAAATTGTAACAGGAGTCGAAAAGTAACATATTATAAAAAGTAAAACTAGTAGAATAATTATTGTAGAAGCTAATTTGTGGGAACCTGGCACCTAAACGATTCACTGCCAAAACCAAGATGGCAAGAAGTTGGAAACAATGGAAACATGTAAAGATACAGGCAAGACATGTCATCACCTACTATTCCTTGCAAAAGTGAAAAGCAGAGAGCGAGAAACAGAGAACAAACACTGCTTGTTTGCAAAAATTCAAATCCCAGCTCAGTGCTGCTAGGCAATTGGCAGCTCTTCATCAGCTGGAGGTGCAACGCACCAGCTGAAAGATAACAGCAGCTAGCATCCAGGTTGGGGGTTGCCTGTGTCACTCAGAGCTACACTCAAGTTTGCGTCTGACACTGACAGGGTGCGACTTCACCACAAGCTCCACTTGGCAATGCACTCTCATACTGCATGCATTTTCCTACTGCCAAATGCCAAATCACAGAGCTGGGAATAAGGACCCTAGGCTATCATGGGATGCAACACATCACGTTTTGCAGGTGCAACGGTCAGCCAGCTCCTTCTGACTTAATGGCACCCTTAAAGTACCACTCAAAATTTTGAAGAACAACTCCAAAGCACCAGCAATATTAATGGTCACAATTTTAGCATGATCAGTATTACTACCTCTGCCAAAAAACTTAAATTACAAAATAAAAACAAAATTACTACCTACNTTTTAGCATGATCAGTATTACTACCTCTGCTTTAAATAGACACCAAAAAAACCCCAAGCTTCTAGGTACTATTAGACAGTATTCAGTGCCAGGACTGGAATCCATATCTTTAGCCTCCTGGTCCCATTCTTGAAGCCATTTTCTTTGTTACACTACAGACAGAAATGTATTTCCTCTAAAACTAATATACTAATAGCATCAAAATTCTGGTTTTCACTCCCTCAGTAATAGTACCATTAAGCAGACGAACCAAGGTTACTGTTTTTTTATTGTGATATCCACTTTTTGAAAAGGAAGTGCCACAAACTGAGATGTGACACTAGCTGCCAATGAAGAGACTGTCATTTTCTGTAATTTGCAACAATGCACATTTGTAGGATTTTCGTTATCGAGACACTTGATTTTCTGACACCAGGGCACAGCTACAAGGTGTATTTCTGGGAACACAAAAATCACATGATCTATCTCCTTTAGTATCATGCCACTAGCTGAAGAGTGAAATAATTGCCTGGAAGGGCATTGAGTTGTGTCATTCTGCTAAACTAATTGGGATAATGGAAATTCTGGAACTAATTCCCTAGACATCTAACTACAATCAAGCCTTTTAAACACTATGATAGAAATTAATGTCAAATGTATCAGGAACACTTTCCTTCATGGATGCAGTAAGACAAACCTCTCTACAGGAACAAGCATTGCTGACTCAGAAAGGAAAAGAGCAAGATTTTCTAACTGATTGCAATGATTCTAACACAGTCAGCTCATTGACAAGCCATTTATAAGGTTATGAAGTTAAGTAAAGGTTACCAAGCACTGGTAGTATAATAGGACCGTGGGATGCCTTGGATGTGCATTTAGAGGTTCTATTTACCAAATAAATAGGATCTGGACAGATTCAGAGAATGAGGATGGTGCTTATTTTAGGAGACATTATATATGGTTTCCAGCTTGTGTTTCAACAAAAAAAATTGAGCAAAATTAGAGAACTGAAAACAAAAATACATACAAAATCTCTAATTTTTTTAATGTAACATGAAAGATCATGATTCTGGTATCTCAAGACTCGAAGGCATGTGTACTACCCTTTTCACTGAACAACTTTAAAATGAAAATAACCAAACGTATAATGCATATTTATAAGCAAACAAAACTCAGCTGGGTATGAGTGCTGATAAGTGTTTCACTCATGATTTCAATTATTAAGGATTATTCACATAATTTAGTGAAAGTGATTTAGAGATAAAGAGAGCCATTTGTTGCTTTTACATCTTTGAACTTTTCCCATACTTTTTAGCATATATCAATTCAAATGTTTAAGATGTCTATATGTTTATAATGTCTAATATACTTTAGAACAACAACTGTTAGCTTAGAAGAGGAATCTGACCCTATAAAAAACTGCTTTGGCATACTCTGATATTTGTCTGACATTTCCAGTCAGCCAATACATCTCTTGGCGAACCTGGAGGTTCAGCAAAGTAAAGGCATCAAGAAAATCCAGGGGATTATTAAGTACATAAAACTCAATGGCCATAACTTGTGGGAACTTCACCTAGGTTTGGATTTCTGAAAGGAATGGTTAATTTCTAGGCTTGCTTTCCTATGCTATTTTTCCTTTCCTATTTTCCTTGCTTTTTCACTATGTTCACACTTTCAGCATTTGGGAAAATTCTGGGGCAGATCATTGCAACCTTTCCCAGTTGTCCTTTATGCAAAATGACTATTTAGGATAGATAGATAGATAGATATTTGCACATTGGAACTGACTCTTACAAATAGCTGGGGCCAAGCAGCAGCCAGTTTCATCAGGTCACAGTAAACCACTAACACTTCTCTGAAGCATCAGGAGATTCCTTTAGGGTTACCAAAATTTTGCAAGACTTAAAATTACATAAAAAGGCATAGCAAACATACTGCCACATAGCATACAACATTTTACGTTTAAGCTGGATTCTCTTTAACAACAAGACTATTATTTTATAGATTGTTAGAGAATATCCTTCTAATTATGAAGAATTAGTAAATAATGGGTCTTGGAGTGGAAACTGAAATGGTACAATTAAAACCCAGATGATAGTCTTTCCAGATATACTGTCATTCAAAAGCAACTTTAAAAGGTCTTATTACTAAGATGAACAGTTAACAGCCAGGCTGAGCAGGACTTCCATTTTTTAAACTACGCTATGTCCAATCTATATAATTTTGTTCCTTTTTAAAATGTTGTTTACAATGTCTAAACAAATTTTACACTCTGGTGGCTGAAACTTAAAACAAGTGGCAAGAAATTAGTTACAACACTATGATTTTTTAGCACTATGAGATTTTGTTGAGAAATTATCAGAAAAGTGAGTTTTTTTCTAGTACCAATGCGTACATTTTGTCTCTCCTTTATTTCCCTTGATGGTATATCTAGAAAAATGTTTATACAGAATCATCCCCACTGCCTCAAAGGTTAATTTTTGTTTGAGGAAATTCCCCATTACCTTAGAAACACAGCTGTCTCAGAACTGAATGGTTTTACATTGAATCTGTCTCTTTGCCAGCTGCTCCTCGTTCCCACAACGTCTCTCCACCAGGCATGGCCCCCATCACAGCTTGCATTGCAAAACCTTCCTGCCCTGAACCACACACCCAGCCAACTGAGTCCTGTGATCCATCCCCACTGAAGCATGCACTTTTCTCTCTAGGGAGGCTATGTTTGACACTTTTGATTTACAAAAAAAAAAAGAAAAAAAGGGGAGGGTGGGGGGAAGATAATAACTGCACATTGATGTCAGGTGAATGAGACTACTTGATTGCTGCTGGCAGACACCTCTGTGCCTGCTTTCTACCACACATGCTTTCTGATCTCATTCCCTTTCATCGAGCGGCTCTGGAGAACACCTGGTACCACAGACAGAATGAGACAAAGTCTCCGCAGTCAGGATTTAGGCTCATTTAAAATAACTTTGAAATGTGGCCATATCCCTAAAAATCCATCTTTGATTTATTTTATAATGAGCTCAGTTCTTCCTAAACCTATTTATAAACTCCTTCACCTTATGCACGCTGAGTATCTTGCTAACATTTTATTTTTAGAAGATTCTTTTGCCTGACAATTTTGCAGACTCTATTCAAACAGTCTCCTGATAAATTCAAATTAAAAACATGATAATTAAATACAGAGAAGTATTTCATCCTGTCATAATCTTTGGCTGTCTGAAACATCAGAAGCTGTTATAAAGAAATTGGTTTGTCTCCATAGCAAACAGAAGATAGATACCTAGAAGCTAGTCTGCATTAATTAATCTATTGCAAGATAGCTTTTAGAAGAAGGCCCAACCACCTAGGCAAATTTTAGGCATCCTTCACAAGGTTTGATGTTTGAAGAGATGTTTATTCTCTCATTTCAGCTCTACCACTGGCTCAGATTCCAGTTCTCTTGTTTCTTTGGCCAAGGTGCTATTTTCTCCAACACAGCAGAGATTATATGATCGGCCTCAGCTAACAGTTCCTGTGATGCACGCCAAATTGTCCTGTGTACTAATATGTTTTACTCACAATTTGTAGAATATACAATTAGATTAAATGACAAACAGAAAAATACAAGTAGAGAGTCCTCCAAACAAACTCTATTTTGCTGAGCAATAGTTTTATCAGAGATCCCATAAGCAACTTAAAGTTTGTCCATGTCTCCAGACTTTAAAGCTCCACATTTCTTTCTCCATAACATACTCTGCCTTCCTTTTCAGAGAATACATTCAGTCTGCACAGTCCTACTGAAAGTTAACTTTGTATTTAAGTTGGCAAACGGGTCAGCTATTGTGTCCTCTCTGAATACTGCTTTTATCTGACAGGTCTATGAGTCAGCAACATCTTCCTTAAATACTCACTTCCAGTATCACATGCCTAACCACCACAGCATTTTGTTCAAACGAACGATGTTCAGTGAACATGCCCTAGGCATGTCTAGTCCAAAACTAATACAGCAGCAACAGGATTTAAACTCATAAAAAGTCTTATGCATCTCTCCAGGCTGCACTGACTTTTAATTTTGCCTCCAGATAGAGTTATCTTTCAAAGTGGCAGAGAGCAAAGCACAACATTAGTTAAGTCAAAAGCCTTGTAGGCGTGGGAAGAAAGGAGTAATGGATGTGAATACTGTGTTTTCACACCTACGCCACATATATTACATATGTAACTGTGCCGGATTGTCCGGGCATGTTCCCTGCGTGCTGGCCAAACTCTTTACTTGCTGACACATTCACACCTTGCAGAGCCAAGGACAAGATTAGGAAAACTGACTCAACTGTAATCTGTTGCCTGGGAGGTTTAAGACACTTCAGTGCCAATGAACAGCTCTCTACCCTAGGCTGAAATGCTACAGTAAACTTGTTGATATGTTTTACTGCCAAACTACATTCAACAGAACATGACAGCTATTTGATTGAAGGAATAAACAAATTGAACTAGTAGAAGCTCTTTTGGGCTGTGGCTGCTGCTCACTGCATAGGCCTGTCCCACACCAAGCTCTAGGCAGCCTCTGCCCTTTAGGTTGATTTTGTGCTGCAGACACGCTATGTGACATGGTTCCTGTCCAAAGAAATATATGGTCCAAACAGAACTGATTATAGTAAGATTATGACTTAGGCAATTCTTATGTTTTATTAATAACCCATTGGAGAAAGAAAGCGGGGAACCCATGAAGATTTTTTTCCATTGTTTTCCCCATTTTATGTTCATTCCAGACCCCACACAGACTGGCCTTCATTACAGCAGATAGTAATATCCCTTTAAAGATTATGAACAAACCATGGACTACTCTGCCTCCTCCTGCACTTCAGGATAGCAGAAACACAAATAGGTTGTCAGACCTCAGCCAAGAACTTCTGGCCTCATACAAGGTTAGCTTCTTTCATCTTTGTGCCAGGGACAAGAGAGAGAGGTGAACGCAGACTAGAATTTCATTTTCTAATGGCATGTTTATAGTCCTTCTATTCTGCACTTCTCATGTAATTTTCTTATTACAGAATATTTTAATTCTATATAGACTTTGGAGGAAAATATTTAAATTTTTTTGGTTTCCTCTTGTCAGGAATATATTTCAGATAAATAACATTTCATTATCTGAAATGCACCAGTAAAAGCTGAGCTGGGAGAACTACGTTAGGGACATAGAATTTGTTCTGCACACCTGAAGGAAACAGATGCATCAGTTCCACCAGGGACCATCCTGCAGATGACAGAAAATCTAACAGATAAAAAGCAACTAAAATTAAATTGGAATGTTAAGAATTTTGGACAAATTTGTTATTTCATTTCCACTTGATTCTAGTTGGAACTGCAAACATACTGAAGCACCACAAGAAATGCTGCCCTGCCCTTGTGATTTCTGGGAAGCTTCCAGTGTGTTCTGAAGTTCAGAGTCTGACATACCAGGAAATACACACAAAAATACGTTTATGTGAAAATTCCAGGTCAGTTCAGTGTGGCAGACCAGGAAAATTCAGCTGGCAAGGGTGGGTGAGCATCTCCCAGGATGGTTTATGAAATCAACCATTCAATTATTTCAATTGTCTTGAAAAGGTCTGTCCAGCTAGGGTGGCAGCTACAAAATGCATGTGGGGCAGAGTCTGTCCCCATAAATAAGCCTATACTTGTGTAAGAGTAATAGCATTAGGTTTGTTAATAAAATCCAAAATAACCCCTATCTCCACTCCTTAAAAGCCCTTGTCCAGGACTAAGCAAATTGCAAAGCCACTATTAAAAGAAGCAATAAAGCTGAAAGACTGTGAAGAAAGTATCCTTAGGACAACATGAACGTTCATTTTAAGCAATATTTCTCCCTACATTTCAACAAATGTGCCCCAAAAAGCAGCTACAACACAGAGCACTACATCAGGACTGCACAGCAGCACAGAAGAGTCACCTATTGAAAAGCTAGAATAACTGCTTCAGAAAGTTAGGATGCCAAATACTTAGAATATAAACACTATAATTACATAGCAGTATACAGTTAATTAACTGCAAAGTTAGGAAAGAACTTGTGCAAAATAAAAGAAACACTTCCTTCAATTAATGGAAGGTTTTGCTAATAGATTTGTCAGGTCCAGGTAGAAGAAAATTTAAAAAATAATATGCCCTTTATGTGACTCCATAGCAGAAAATTACGGGAGTTATTAAACTCACTGTATAGGGGTAATAGAAGGTTCTGATTCAAAATGAACTGAGTAGAGAGTGACTTTTGCTGCTTGTGATGCCAGTTGTTTAGTCTAGGCAGTCTCCCATAAATCTGAACAAAATCCATGATGCTGCTGCAAAACGAAATGAAAAAGAAAGAGGACAAATAGCTTCACTTTCATTTCTAACAACTGACCCAGTCCCCATGGAAAACGCGTGATATCTCCAGCTGATAGCTACAGTATCCACCAGCACTCAACACAGTTGCACATGAACTATCTATTATCAGATATACACTTTTCCATAAAAAAAGAACACCCCAAAACCAAAAAGAATCTGCCAAACAGCCAAGCCTGAAATGTCAATTTAATAATTAAATGCAATCACAATGTACCATCTGCAATATCAGACTCAGTGCAAAAAATGGATCAATAGAAAATACTTGTAAAGTACAGAACAGAGGTAGTTGCCCATTGCTGTCAGTGACAGCAGCCAATGCCTTCTCCACATTTAATTTGATTATAAATTCTCATATTGTCTGTGTTGTCCAGATTCAACTAGGAACACTCAAAATATACAGGACAACAATCATAGCACTGAACAAAAATTTGGGGGGCAGGGATGGGGAGGGTGTTGTTTGGGTTTTTTTTCTTTAAAGTTTTCTTTGGCTTTCTTTTCTTCAACTAGCTCAATATAAGTTGTAGGGTTGTTTTCCTATAATTACATTATCATAAACCATCTTCTGACAGTTTCCACTGGCTTGTCACACTCTCAATTGTTGATGTAGGTGATTTTTTTTTCCCTTTCTTTCTTTAGGTTAAGGTAAAGTCACTTAAATTACTAAGACTTTACAGAATAAATAATTATAGAAATAGCTGGTTTAGTACCTCCCCAGCATATTGAAGCACAACTACAGTCAGCATTTTCATACAGAGGAAAAGAAATACAGCTTCTCAAATCCTATTGAGAAATACTTACTTAAAATTCCTAGAAAATTCATAATTCTAAAACCAGAAGAAAATAATGGAACCTACTGTACAATGACTTCACTCACTTCATATTTTCTTGTAAAATTTACATTTCTCAAATATGTCAAGTCAAATCAATTCATAGCTTTTTGTTAACCTAAACTTCTTGCTGGGAAGTAACAGCTCTCATTACTAAATGTCATCATCAACGGTGAGAGTTACTATCTGGGTGTCTATCTAGATAATTATATGTCCCTATTGTTTTAAGTCAGGCTTACCTTCCTTGTTTTTTTCACATACTTATTCTATCAAAATCAATATGGTTATGAGTACACACAACACTCAGCTTCTGCTAAAGTTTACTACAGCTGTAGCTCTCAGAATACTCTATTACCACAAAGTAGGTGGGGTTTGGGGGGTTTCTTTTGTTTGAGGGTGTTTTTTTTGGTTTTTTGTTGTTGTTGTTGTTGTTGTTTTAAATTTCCAAACCCAGAGGTATGACATGCCACTAAATAATTCTTCCTTGTAAACACCATCACTGAGAACTTTTGTAAGAATGTGCTTAGTTAAAACTGAACAGGCAAGTTAGTAGTTGGAAAAAAGAGAACAGCATCCGTCAAAAGCTAGATCTCGTGTCTGCTGTGAACCATGGCCAAACTCACCTGCCCATTTAATACAAAATGACTCACTAACCAAGATTTCCCCCTAGAATCCTCCAAATCTATTGCACAATAGTTTCAGCCTAGTAAGAACTATTTCTGTGATGAATTAGGTTCAAATATATCCTTTTTCCCCCCCTAGACTCTGTACAGAAAAAAATAAGTTTTTCAATGTCTGGTTACACGGCACAAAAATCATTGCTAGCAACATTTTTTCCTTTTTTTTTTTAATAGTTTTTTACCAATCTTGAACAACAGTTTTTTTTATTAATTCTACATCTTCTTAAATCAAACCTGTTATATCAGCTTTTAAAGAAAACAAAACAGTACCCATAACTCCCTGGCTAAAAACCATCCTGTGTTCATTTCTTCTCTCATTAGAGAATATAAAGAAAATGGTTATTACAACAGAGATGCATGATGTGTACTGTAGCAAGAAGAAAAAAATCCAGCAGCACAGAGGAGAGTGTGACCTGCTGAGCTAAGGAACATGGATGCTTAGACCTTTGCTTCTCTGTTACTACACCATTAATTCCCACACTGTCCTAGGTATTAGTATGAATGCACTTTATATCTGCATCTCTCCCCATGGCAATAAGAAGATCACTAGGAACAGTGAATAACTGTTAGAGTATGTTTCTGCTATCATTATTCCCTGTCAGTCAAGGGCAGAATAGTCTTTGCAGATTTCCTAAGCGAAAAATTATGTGTCCAAGTGTTCATGCTGATTTCATTAAACTTATGAGCCTTTGATAAACCCAAGATAACTGTTGCACAATTGGAATAGACTGGGTTTTTCCTATAGATTTTTTTTCTGTGTTTGTCAATGGAGGTCTCCAGGGAGAACCTGAGAACTGGAGGGTGAATAGGTCTCAGCAGGTGTCCCCTTGTCACAGTGCTGTGGGATTCATTTGGTGGCATTCTCTTGTCTATCACCAGTTTCCTGTGAGGAAACGTGGGCTCCATTAGCATGCTGGTGATGCTCAGCTTATTTTCTATTTTTTTACCAGATCAGAAATGCCATTCTTCAGCCAAGATGCAGACATGAATGAGAACAAACTTGGCTGAAGCTGACTCTGCAGTGGACAAAGGCAGTGCTGGCAGCTGTCATTGAAACATTCACATTATTCCAGCCTAAAAAAGCAGTGCCCACTCTGAGATTGCTTCTCTTATCATGCACAATTATAATCACCAAGCTAGCAGAGGTGATAATGATTTTGTTTTTTTTTTTTAATGTCAATACCTGGAGACATTCAGGGAGACTGGAGAGTCTCCCGCTCTAGAACTTGCTTCAATGACAGGATGAATTTCCTATGTGCAGCACTACGCACAGCATCTTTTTTGATAAAATACGTCATTGTGCTATGTTTGGTTGCTTTTGTATGTGACAGGGAAGATTTGATTTGCATATTTGGGCATGTGGATTTGCTCACTCCATGTAAAATAGCACAATACAATAGGAGGCTACAACACTTCCTAAAGCAAATGTTAAATGTAAAGTGTTTTTTTTTAAAATGAGGAAACCGATATGAATGTTTACTGGATATTATCATTGGTCTGAAGAGATGGACCAGAGGGAAAAGGAAATTATGCACTGAATTGGAGAGAGGAAACACTGAAAACAAAATGTTCTGGCAGTGTATATTATATCATCACCTTCTGTGACTTAGCCACAGAAACTATGATATATTATAACTTTCTTTTTTATGTAAAAGTTTAGCTCTGAGGATTCTAGGCTGAACTCAAATGCAGTGCTAAATAACAGTAGATAAATTCTCCTACTTGGTGTTCCAGGCATGACACTCAAAGGCAAATAATGCTGTTTATCTGTATAACCTTTTGACTATGCGACCAAGTTGGTTACCAGAGATGAACCAAATTATGGTTTACAGAGACAAAAGAGGGCATTGGGATCATTATAGAGCTTTCTGTAGTTTAATAAAAGGGAACAATTTGATATTATTTCTGGCTACAGAAATTTTATAAATTGATACTACTGCTTGCTGAGCAGATGACAATAAAATCATAGGTTCTGCCTATTTATAGCTAATTTCTGTATCTTTATACTACAGTGGAAAGATTATGTCCACAGTAGGACTGAGTGAGCATTACACACAAGCCAATATACCTGACCTCCATTTTGAAATCCTAAGGAATCAAGAAAAATTCACTAAGGTAGTCTTCAGGAAGTTATTGAATCATTGCATGCGTCTCAGGCTGTGAACAAACATCCTTTTTCTAGTCAAGGGTAACTGTCTGTAGCACTCTTGCAGCTTTCAAAAGCTACCACTTTTATCCAACTCATGCAGTAGATCAGTTCACATAAGCACGCCCTAATTTGTTTCAAGCAACATAAATTAGGCTAGTTTGAACAGTTAAAATAGTTGATCTGAGGTAGCCTAGCTGATTTTCCTTGCAGCAAATAGGCAATGGTCCAACATTGAAGCATTGGGAACAGAACACTAAGGTTGGTAATCCCTAGCTGGTGGGAGGTGATAAAAAGCTGGAGGTGGTAACCTCTTCACTGGTACAGATGGATGCAGACAAGGATGCCTGCCCACTGCCATAGTACATTCCTTTGTAATGAGTGCTGAAGTACTGGTTTTCTGCAGCAAAGTTACACACTCTGAAGCAAGTTCAGGTTCTTGTATACAAAGGAAACTCTGCATCCAAATAGCTTTGTTCCTATTGTTACAAAATTAAAAAAAAAAAAAAAACGAAAAAAACCCATGTTTTTAAACTGCAAAGTGAATTTATACCTAGTAAAAAGAAAGAAGCCTTCTGGAAGCACTTTTAACTACTGTTTTATACAAGATTTCCTCCCATTTGGGGTCTTTAATTCTTTACATATGAATAGCAGTCCCACTTTCTTTGCCCTACGAAATATGACAGATTCTAGATAAAACATGCCAACCAGAGTCAGAAGCATGAGTTACAGTGTTAAATGCACCACCTATGCACAATATGGGAAAGCAGCTTTTGACAAACTAGAGTAGTTAAGAGAACAATGCAGAATTGAATTCCTAGGCAGAAATTCAGTTCTGCACAGAAAGGTAACCTCCATGTTTGCGCACTCCGGTTTCCTTCTCTCCAGATATTGTCTCCTCACATTCACAGAGGACCACATTTACAAGATTCTGATCTGCAGCGGCACGCAGCTGTTGCTGTACCCTATGGAGTGCCCCTGCCCAGAGTATTACAAGCTCAAGCCCATGGTTCAGCCTCCCCCCTTTCTACTCGATGCCCTAATGCAGTTACTTGGGCAAGAGCATCGAAAGGATGACCGTTAGGATTTTACTCACACAGCTGTTCTCATAAATGACTGCACGATAATTCTCATTACGCATCTTCTGATGCCTTTATTTATCACATCTATACTTTGCACAGAAGGGCTGGAAAAATCTGTCATTCTGATAGTGCTTTTTGTAGGTTTGCCATGTTCAGCAAGGGCAGCTGTTCACCAAGCAGCAAAAATGGCTATCTGGCCGTTCAGCTGAGCCACTGATTTCTCTTCTGGGCTTGTGAATGTAAGAGATGGCAAATTCTGGATTGATAACAAACTGTTGCTTTCTCCCACACTGCATTCATGAGACTTTTTGGCTCTGCTGTGTCCCCTCTCAAGCATCAAGAGGAATGTGCTTCCAGCTGTCCTCTGAGAGTCTCATTGGGTTTTAGCAGCCGCTTCTATGCAGTTTCACATTGTTGCCCAAATACAATTGGTCTGTAACTATTTGGAGAAGTTTTAACTTCTGAGCCTACATATTTTGTGCTAGTCAAATGAACACAGAGATTATAAAATCAGCTTTCCAGGCACTTTCAAAGATACTTTTTCTTGTGCTAATAGAAAAATATGGGAAGATTTGAGCAGGCTATGTTGACATTTTTCTCAGAATAATCTTGAGCAAATTAAAATGTAAATTTTTCTACAATCACTGCTCTTGGGTGACACACTTTTTGCTTAAATCTTCAGATGTGTCCTGCCTCCATTTTGATTTTCACATCTGGAGTTTTTGTAATCTCGTTTCTTTCTTACTCCTTCTGCTGACTTACCTCCCAGGAGTCTTTTTAGCTTGCTAAGCCAACAGCAAACTAACCCAGTAGAAAGAAAAGTGAATTTTCACATGTTGGCTGAGTGAACTGAATCAGATGAGTGCGAGAGTCATGGCTGCACAGCTCAAGAATGGGGGAGTGGGACCACTGAGTTTTCTGTTACCACCTCTATGGATGTACAACTCCTAGGACCAGGCTTGGGCCCTGCCTTGGGAGCAGGGGGTTCCACCCTCACCAATACTGTATATGTCTCAGTAAAATCTCTATGAGTCTTATTCCCCTACACAGCAAAGTATGACAGTGCACATCCTAGCACCAAGCTTGGCATCATAACACACTACAACAGGCAGCACACCATCCCTGCCCAGCAGACCGCAGGCAGGGATCCTCACCTGAAAAGCATTGGTGCCAACGCCACCTAGTACCTCTAGAAGCAATAATTTCTAATTCTGAATGTCTCCGCTCTCCGTGATTTAGGCCTTCTCCCATTGTTTTTTGGTACATCCAGTCTTGCATCTTTTTAAAAATTAGGTCTTAAGGCCACATAAAATTGATTTACAGGGACATATACGTAAAGACCCTAGAAGTGAGACTTAAGGACATGAAAAGGACATGAGCCAAGCTCATGAAAACTTCTGCTAAATCAATATGGTTCTCAGGGGAACAAAAAACTGTTCCCCTGATCTTGGATGGTTGGTAGCATTTGCCACAATGAGGCCTATCCTGAATAGGCCTCTGAGTACAACTAGAATGCAAATAATAATTCTGAGAGTTATTACATTCAGGGAAATTACTTTGCTGTACTAATGTGTACATTACATGTATTATTTATATAACAGTCCAAAAGGACTTGTTAAATGAACTTCTTAAAACACAAGCAGAATGTAGATAGGCTCAATCTAATCATCCACACTTAGAAACAACAACACAGCATAAACACATCAGTTTGTTTTACATTGATTGCAATATTTTAAATTAAAATAATCTCTTTCCTTTCCATATTCCTTTCTTTCTAAATCATTGTGAAACAGTTGTACAAAGCTATCAGTGGTTTCATCAGTGATACTGCTCCTGGCTTTGTACCAGTTAGCTAACATGTTCTACCCCTTGGTGGGTAGGTGACTATTTCTGCATAAGAAAAACAAATTGATGGAATCACTCAGAAGCACTGAAGACTACAGAATTTGGACATTTGACACAAGCTTTCTTTCCCATGTAATAAAGTCTCAAAACCAATGCATTTTTTCAAAGCCAAAAATCTTCTATAAGGCTATGTATTTTACCAGCAGATTTATTCCTTGCCACTGTAGCAATTAAACTGAGTAAGTAGCTACCACCACTATCAGAATTTTTCTAATATACATTAGAATTAATTTTATCTTCATGTTATCTAAGCTGTTCCCAAAGATGACTAGTTTGTAACGCTGAAGCGGCAGAAGGCAACACAGAGGCTAGAGAAAGGTGAACCTTGACTTTGGAGAGGCTACTGTGCATGCCTGTGACAGATAGGGAAATGAAATTAAAACCTTCATTGA
This sequence comes from Anarhynchus alexandrinus, assembly GCA_008711295.1. Classification (NCBI taxonomy): domain Eukaryota; kingdom Metazoa; phylum Chordata; class Aves; order Charadriiformes; family Charadriidae; genus Anarhynchus; species Anarhynchus alexandrinus. Next base: position 7,920,061 of record VUYV01000008.1, on the reverse strand, counting down.
TCAACTAACACCTTACCCACAAAGCATATGCCACTGCTTACTTCACAAGAAGTATTATTAGTTACTTATGTGCAAAGTACCCAGGTTCAGAGACGGTCAGCATACAGTGCTTTTAGTGAGGGCACCTTGTGAGATGTCCTTTCTCAAGGCTCTGTGCGCTCACTACTCAGATGCTGATTTACTGGGATTTGAAGGCTATTATCACTTGTCTACCTCTCCTTTTTCTTCTAAGCTACCACCAGACTACTTGGAAACTTTGCGTATCAGCCTACTTATTAGGGAGCCAAATCTGACATGATCAAATTCAACCTTTATCACAGAAGGAACAAGCCTGCTATGAACTTCTCACGTGAATCTTGCAGGAAAGCATCCATGCACTGAGGGCCACTAATTAGCCAGCCGATTGTTATCTTCTTTTCACCTAGCAATTGTAAATCAGTAATATCGCATATACGTATATTGCACAGTTCACACTCACTTCCTGGACATGAGAGAAAGTGGGAAATATAAAATCTGACACCAGTATAGTAGTCAGAAGCTATGTCACTGATCAGCAAGCAAAGCTGTTAAGTGGACTAATGTTCCTATGACAGCAGAGAAAACTTGAGGTAGAAGTCCACAAATTGGTGAGCACCCATGAAGGGTACTGAGTACTCCCAGCTCCCACTGATTTCAAAAGGAAATTTGCAGGCCTTTTGTTACCCTTGCTGTTGTGTGATCAACTCTGAACAACTTCGTTTTCACCATCTGGCAACTGAACTCTTGGTTCTTTGTTTGTGCTTTCCAGGCTGTCAGGTTTAATATATCCATTGTTTAATGATCCCATCGTCACCTTTAAGTTTATGGAGGATTTTTCTGTACTAATCCCAGCAAATACCACAACCAGAATCCCTACATTTCTACTCCTGGAAGATGAGACCTCATTTAGCAAAATGGACACTCCTTTTGGAAAAAAAAATAAATCATACTTCCAACATATAAATCCCACAAATAAAATTTAAATTATAATTTATTTTTTATTTAAAATTTAATATTGTCCATGTTTGTTGAATTTTCTCCACTAAAGCAGATCCAGTTTGCTTTGCAAAGCAAACTTGGCTTCAGCATATTTTCACTGTGCTGCCCTGTTGGATTCTGTTGAACAGCTCCTGGTGACAGAACACAAGGCTGTTTCATTAACCATCCACCAGCAAATCTAAAAACGTGTGAAGAATTTCAACAGCTCATTCATGGTTCAGTTAATTTATGATAAATTTTTCCCCAATGAGATATCACAAGCAGAGATCAAAGAAACTCCAGAGAATGAATTCTCTTCTTGTATTCATACTTTTGTGAAGCTGGAAAGAGTCTAGAGAAAATGAGCAATACCAGCTGATGCATTAAGACAGTTCGCACTTCCAACATGGAAAATAGATATAAAATAAAACCCCATCCCGAATGGGAAAACAATGTCATCAGGAAAAAAGTATTTTTGCTCAAAATATAGTTTTTATCGTCAGAAACATGTTGTTCACAGAAAGGCTTTGGCTGACTGGGAAACTGAAGCTCTCTGTTCACAGAACAGAACCATCATGGCCAACATAAGCTTCCCTGGGTTGCTCTACACCTGCAGAACCCTTTGTCTGCTGACAACTCCTATTTAGTGCAAATTATTGGGAGATGCTTTTTGGATCTGAATTCCAAACTTTCAAATAATACTTGCAGCTCATACATTTATTCATTTTCCCAATTGTTTTGTAATAGGTTTTAGCAATCTATAATTAAGACATATTAACTGAAAAAATTGTGTGTGCTTTCAGGTATCCTAGAAAACAAATACATAACAATTGTACTATAATTCGCTTTGGAACACAGTGGTTTTGTTCGTCAATTTCTATGTATTCAAAATATGGAAAGGAACTTAATTCTTCACAGTTTGGTTCATGTCATTCAGCAACTGATAAAACAACAAACATGTAAATAAAAAAATAATCCAACTGAAAGTGAATGTTAAAATTCCCTTCTATCTGACATACTGTTGCCAAAACACCTAGGACTACAGGAACAGACATAACCAGAGACACTCCAAAAATCTGGTCAGAAAGAAATCAATACTGAATTAAAAAAAAAAAAAATCTAAAAATTTATCCAGGAAATTAGTGGTTGACTTATGCCCTGAAGAATGGGGCTTCATACTCCCCATATACTTTTATCCCCTAGTTTAAATCTGGATTTTCTCCTTCCTCCCAGCCGCCTTCAAGTGAGCAGTTTTTGGACAACCTGTAAAACTGGGAGGGGGAGAAATATATATGCAGCATAAAGTCAGATCACAGAATTTTCAGGAAGAGTCCTCTTACCAGTTCTAGCTTTATCTTAACCAAGGTTTCAAGTGAGCAGGCAGTACTTAAAATCTTCTGGCTCAGAGGAAGTAGGAAAGGAGGAGAACAGATTTCAGAAGAGCTAGATGAAAGGGTTAAAGAATAGGCTAGCAAGAAACACAGAAAACCAAAGACAACAAATAGCCCAGCCCTATAAAGTGCTGAGTACTTGCAATACCCATTAAAATGAAAGGTAGTTGACAAACTAATAATTTCGTGAAATCACATCCAAAGGAACTGTCTCTGCCTTTCTGTGATGGATACACACAGCAAAGGGTCTATCATTTTAGTTACTGCTTGGTCAACAAACTTTTAATCTGTCTAGACATCCTTTTTTAAAAAAAAAAAACAAACAAAACAACAAAAAGCCCATATGTTTCTCTCTTGCTTTTTGTGCTTGCCCTTCTATTGGTATCCCAATTTTCATACTCCTTTTTCATACACTAACACATACAAAATGACTAAAGAAAGATGATCAACAAATGATGTCTATGGACCAATCACTTCCTCCAGTTTTATTCAGGTTAGTCTCACTGAGATGAACTGGGGAAGATTCCAGCAGACCCAGAGGATTCTTCCAGTCCAGCATCTCCTATACCTTCCTCCTCCATCTACCCTTGTGAAGCCAGCATGTCCCTTTTCTCCAGAGATCCAAACCATTAGGGTTCTAAGGGGCATAAGCTATCAAGGGCTATTCAAAGCACAGCTGTCACCACTTTTTTTTTTTTTTTAACTGAGTGCTCAAGATACCACAGTATTAAAAGACATCTTTTTTGCTCCCTGTGTTTCAGCACTGGGTTAAATGGTGCCAATTATTAGGCTTTAAGTAGGGCATGCATTCACTTGTGTCTCCAGAACAATGTCTACCATAACAATAAAAAAAACCAACCCAACACTTCTCAAGTAGGCAATGTCTCTTCAACAGAAAAAAGGCTTTATACAGGTACAGACAATGGGTCATAGCAAAAAGAAAGCTACAGGTACTCAGCAAAGAGCAAGAGCAAGCTTCTTAAAGGAGAGATCATGGGAATATTACATTACTCCAAATAACTACAGATTCCTTTGCTACATATGCTCGAAAGACATCCTTTTGCAGCTCAAATCAGCAGTCATCACTGCTTATACTGTAAGAAAGATCCAGCAAAAAAGTAGCTTAAAGACCCTGTAGGTACACAGATTTTCAAGGTTATCCATACTACCGCAGCTGTTCTGTTAGCGGGTCCTTCACCTGCATTAAGAACCATGCTCTGGGCCTGTAAAAAGTGTTCAGAAATGCATGGATGCACAAAGATTTAGAAACATTCACAGACATTTTATGTATATGGTCTCTGAATATCAAACACTTGAGTCTTCTAATATAAATGCCAAAAGCAATATTTCATTCAAATTAAAGGAGGGGAATGTCATATACTTTTATCAAGTACAAATAACCATTGTAGTAGTTATACATAGCATTTAACAATTGCATATAGATTTTTATAAATATATATAATGTATGTTTCTCTGTGTGTGTGCACTTTATACAACACTACATAACGTAATTATACAAATTACATAGCTGTAATGGATAATTATGAACTAAATGATACTCTTACATACCAGTAGGTACTACTTAAGGGCCCTCTAATACATCCATACTGCTAATGGTTTCCAGATTTTTGGGCTTCGAACAGCTTCAAAACCTGTAATTTTTTAAGTCACCAGGAAACAAACAAGTATTTCTTTCTCTCCCTATCTCAAATTTGGAATTTTACACCCAAAACCCAAATAGTGCCAGAAGTCCAGAAACAGAATTATCACTGTCGCTGTAGCAGCAGGTTAAAATTCCAGCACTGCGTGCCCTTGCAGTGCTGCCAAGAGGCAGCTTTATCTCGCTTGAAATTGAGATTTAAGGCTTTGAATGGGACACAAATCAGCTGCCTAGCCATCTAACTTACTGGACCGTAGCATAATGATTTTTAAAATACATTTTTGATCATTTTATACATCTTGTCTCTATGATTGGAATCACAGTGTGCAAGGGTGTCTGGCCTTACAGGTAAAACGGATAAATCTCCTAATAAAAGTTTAACACGCAGTTAATGTTTTTAATGACTTTTTGCATTGTACGATGCATATAGTATTAAGCATTCCACAAAATAATATGTTGCATAATAGTTTTCACAGGACTCCTGGAAAGGCCTGCAGAGCTCAGCAACCACTTTGCCAATTTTGGTAATGGCTCACTCCAAACTTATCCTAACAAATCTTTGTAGGACACCATTGTGTGACCACATTTAATAAAAGTGAGTTGTACTAGAGTACTAGACAAACTACTCCAGAAATTTTTGTGAACTATGGCTCAAGCAACAGAAATTGTTATAATCTGGACTCAGTTCACCTACACAAGGAAAACTGTAACAAAAATTGTATGACAGCTATAATAAAAACTCTGGTTCAGTATGCAGAATCTTCTTTAAAATACGTCCACAGTAAGTTTTCCTTCCTTTTAAAGAGCTATGTTAGAAAAAAATTAATTCAGTGTTTGCTAAGAAGTCTCATTTCTAGACATAATTGCATGGAAATAACTTTTGTAAACATTGTGTACTGCAGACGTTCTAGAAGAAATAACTACAGGCATCCACTGCAAAAGATGAGTTTAGAGAAATTCAGGATACGCTTAAAATGATTGAAGCTTTTTGATACCGTATCACTGAAACCTTCAGACATTCTTGCTTAGATGAACACACCTATTGATTGTCAAAGCAAACAGTTCCTATGTGCTGCAAAAACAGGATTTCCCCTCAGCTGTTTTGGCTTAACTAAGGCTTTCAGACAAAGCCAATAAACATAAAACAACTTTATAAAAAAATAAAAATAAAAATCAAAGGACACAATACAAAAACAGGACCATATCTGAGAGGCAAGAGAAAAGGAAACAAGAAGAAAAGGGAGTGAGGTTGATTAAAGCAAAAAATACCTCCCAACAACATACCCTTAAAAATTTTCCGAATATTTCCTCTAAAATACAGATTTCATAGAAGTACAAAAACTTTAAGGGATCAGATGCCAAGTCACCACTCGTAGACTGAGACCTTTGGATACTTAGTCCTATTCCTTGATTCGAACAAAGGCCACTTTGGTAGACTGCGATTTAATTACACTCAAGTTAGGCAGATTCCCCAACTTAACCAATGGGCTGCCTGGTGCTGGAGAGCTGTCTCATCTCTTTGCAATTGTTACTACAATCCTAAGGCTAAAACTCATCCAAATTCCCTTCTTTTTTTTTTTCCTCCTTTCCACTGTAACACTCAAATCATCTTCCATGCTCCATTGACCTCTTCATTTCCCACTGCTTTTATGCAAACTCTGAGACAAGCGTTTGCCTTTTTCTGAGTATCAGAATGGTGCCAAGCATAAATATTCACAAGGGGAGTTGTGAGAATAGCTAGTACCAAAAATCCCTCCGTAAACCTACAATTCACTAACTTTCCTGTGCAGACAAGGCTGGCTGTGCATATGAATACTGTGCCTGCGCCTATACCCACCACTTACCAGCTCAGCTCTGCCTTCCAGGGAATATAACTGTTATGCAGCAGTCTGGCCTGGAGGGCTGTCCCATAGCCCAGTGAGTGAATTTCACTCAGTAATGCCTTCTTGTGCTAATATTCTAGAGATTCTAATGTTTCTATCTTCTCATTCTTTTAAGTTCCCCATTATTTTTTTTCTGAGCTTCAAACATAAGTTGTTGCATGTATTTCACTTCTCCTTGTCCTACGGAATGCTGTGATCCAGAAGTTATGCTGAATTTCTGACATAGCTAGTTGGCACCAGACAAGTGATTTCACTGCAGGATCACACAGCAAAGTAAGGCCATAGGAAGACAATGATCTGCCACTTCCAGCACAGCTATCCTAAAATACAACTCCAAAAATGTCCTATCTTTTGCAAGACTATTTTTTTTTTTTAAATCAAAATTTACACCTGTCATGATAGTGTCAGTATATGTGAAATGGTTCCAAGGGATATGCACTTAAGTAGTCGAGGTTTTCTCCTGGTCCCTTAAGAAGTACAATTGAAGAAAACAATGCTCTGAATCACGATGTCATAAGCAAGTACATGTACAGTTTTGAATCCTTTGATCTATATTTCCTGTTTAGTTCTTGTCCACCTCTTCCAGGGTAAGAGCTGACTTGACATTTTACTAGAGCTGAACAGGAAAATATTTTCATATCTCAAGAACATTTCCCAGCTCGAACTAGATAAAAAGCCAAAACTTCAACAGCAGTGAAACTGTAAATCAGAGCTCCAAACATTTCAACATAAATTAGCCTAAATATGCTGTTGATCAATTACAATTTCAACATTATTTTTTAATTACTAAACATTAACAAATATTTCCAAATTATTAATAACTTTGAACAACAACAATTACTAACACTGACAACTTGGATGTAAAGAGAGAATGAAAAAAGTTTTCAAAATATTTCCAAAACCTGTTATTTTTCACAGGTTGCCTCTGTTTCAAGAGCCAGCCAAAGTCTAAGTCAAAAGTAATACTGGGTAGCTCTACATCAAAGATAAGAGTGGTTGCAGTGGATGAAACCCAAGTTCCATCTAGTTCAACTGCCTGCAGTAGTGGCCAAAAGCAGATGCATACTCAGCAGGGGAAGTTTACATATACGTAAAGCACTTCCCCCACGTACTCTTCCAGTCATCAATCATTTTCAGTTCACGGATTCCCTGAGTAAGTGGTGGTGTCTATGTGTTTCGTAATCCTCACTGGATTTCTCTTACATAGACACTTCCAGTTTCCAACTAACCTTATATAAATGCTAATACCCACATCACACCTGTCAAGGAATTCCACAGATTAACTACATATCTCAAGGAGAACCATTTCATCATCTTTTCCTATCAAAATATTTTGTTATCAAAATAACCCTTACATCTTGTACTGGGAGAGACAGACAAGTGATCTCCACTCTATTTTCTCCGTGCCATTCATGATTTTATAGACCTCTATCCATACCACTCTTAGCTGTCTTGTCGCCTGGCTGAAGAGTCCTACTCTACTGAGTTTCACATTTGTCATTATTAATTTGCCCCTTCCTCTATCTGATAACATTGTATGAACAAATATATTTCATACAGGCAGTTTGTGACTATTTCTTCTTTTTGCTTTTAGTATCAAGAAAAAGGAAATGCAAGTTCCAAATGAGGCACCTGAATACCTTGGCAGAAACCCTGGCCAAAAAAATTAGTCATGCGTATATCTGAAAGGAAGCATTTTCATGAAGGGCAAAAGTATTTTTTCCAACATTTACCTGCTTTTAAATCTTGCTTGAAAGTATGGAAGTTTTGGTTAGGTAACAGATGGAGGACAGATGATTATTTGTTAACGTTAATTTAGAGTAACAATTTGAGATCTAGACTACATGCTCGTCCGAAGCATTCCTGGAGAGACATACTGTAATGCTTTTCCAGCATTTTTGTTCATAAAATTCAGATTAGATCAGATTAAACCACTGGGGTACTAATTTCAGTTTAGCAATTGTGCATTGCACAAATAGCACAAACATTTGTATTTAGAAGTATTTTACTTTAGATGAGGAAACTAGGAGGACAGCATATTTGTTACTCCATAAATACTGCAAGCTGTTCAATAGTGGCGTGGGTGGTGCCTCCTTCTACACTCTTTTCAAGAGAGGAGAGAGATTTGGATGTATTGTTCTGCACAGGGCATGAGCCCAGAGCCCAGCGGCTCAGTTCTAAACAAAGAGGCACTGCTGGTTTCTTCATGCACTGGTCTCCCTGTTCTTTGCAACAACAGTCTCACAAGCTTGATTACTTAAACTCACATTTTTCATGCAGAACTAACTTTTTAAAATTATGTCACAATGAAGGATATAAAAGAGGAACTTAATCAGACAGTAAAAGAGATATCAAGCTTTTGAGAATCAGCATTCGTCCATGAAGTTTTCACCTGATAAAAAAAGACAAAAGGAACAGTTAACAGTTTGGAGGGTGGGTGTTATTTCTTTGCCTTCTGTTCCAACCACCACTTCAATACTTGATTCTAAATAAAGGAGATGTGAAAAATAAGTTTTGAAGTTTCACATAGTAAAGAGGGTTTTTACAGGGAAGAGAAAGATTAGAAGAGTAAGGCACAAGAATCAAAGAGGTGATTGTCTGGAGAATTTTGAGGCAACCCAGTGTTCAAAACCAATGACAGAAACACAAATTTAGAAAGAAGAGGAATAAAAATACATACTCTAATATATGTAAATAATAAACAGATAATTTAGAAGAAAGCAAAAGGATAACCTACTAGTTTTTATCTCTTACAGGACAGGTTACACCACATTTATTTCTCCCTCTTTTGAAACTAAGAAATATAAATCCATAATTTGATTCATAGGTGACTTAAGAGATATGTCTCTGAATAGTTGAGACACACAAGAGCATGCAGAAACCAAAACATGATCATATTTAATCTGTTTCATCATCTTTTCCAAGGATTTTTAGCAAGACTTTTGTTTTGATGTTCTCATTTTAGTCTCCAGATCGTGAAATACTCCCATTTAAGGCACTCTGTGGAACTGAAACTGTTTGTATGTGTCTGTACCACCTGCTCAAATGCTTTCAAGAGAGGCAATTTCAAATAAATAGCAGCATGATGTACATAAGTAGAGAATTTAAAATGAACTGACAAGGGTCTCATCAATTATTTTTATATAAGCAACTTCTGAGACCATGTTGCACTCCTTTGTGTCTTAGACCACCAAGCAAACAAATTGTACTAAACAATGATCTCTACTGAATACTCTAAATATATCTTACAGTTCTTATATATGCCATGAATTCAATGATGGGCATTTTTTCAAATTAATTTTCCTTTGGAAAGCATTTTAATTTTTAAAAAAAAGAGAGGGAGAAATATCATCTAAGTCTAAACTCCTTACTAATGTGTTAATAACTTTTTTAAAATCATGGTTCTGCTATTACCGAACAAGACATTATATTCTCTGCTTTCTCCAATTCCCTGCACCCAGAAATTAATTCTGAATAGAAGTAACCAGAAAATGATAGGGATATGGATCTCTGCTGACAGTTCTAACATTGTAGTTGCTAATCACACCTGCAAACAAATTTCCAGGTTCTTCACCCTTTCCGCAAATAGCCCAGGTAAATAAAGAACACAGACCTGGGACATCCAGGGAGAGTGGAACAGAACAACCATCCCTTTGTTAAACTGTGGGATAAGTTTTTATGTATTATCTCAGACCACTGTGTCTTGCATGGTGCTTCAAAGCATGATAGCAGTGTCTGATAATAACATGTTCAGGAAAGATCAGCTGTATTTAGACACCAGAAAAAAAAAAAAAAGATTTCCTAGTGTTAATCGTGTTTTAATAAAGAATTAGAAATTTGACTTTTGGTAGACATTGGATGGCTCTGATTTTCAAAGAAAAAAAAAGCATCCTTTGCACTTTAATGGTAAAGAATCACAGACAGAATCATCCCTGATAACTAAGGAGCTAATTTTTGAACAGGCACTCATATGCACACCTTCCACTGACAATATCATTGCCTCACTAATGAAAACACGGTACCATCTCCAATGGATTCTTATATTAGCTTCTTTCTAAACACATTTTTCTTCCAGTTCCAGGAGTCACTAACACCACCTGCTAGTAGCACTACCTAGATGATTTGAAAGCCATGAAACACACAGGAAAGACAGTCAGTATGAATGGCGTGGTTTTATGTGCTCTCCTCTTCATGGATTTATTCAACAGAAGGTTAAAAGTACATTAACAGAGGGTTAAGAATGGTTAATTAACAGCCTCTCCTGTCCCTTTCGGGCTCTGTGGGTACAAACTACACTCATGGTGAGCTTATCTTTGGCACACACGCATGCATACAAGACAGGAGAAACAAGAAATAACAGCTCAGAAAACTATAATACTTTTCAGACATAGCATCTGATACTGAGAAAAGTATCACCTACTCATTATTCATTTAAATTTGAACAAAAAGAGAAGCTTTTTCCAAAAAGTCTATGTCTAAACAGACCTCATCATTTTTAATCCAATTGCTATAGATTTTTCTTGCTTGCTTGCTATTTTTTAATTCGATTTTTTATGACTGATACCTACTTTTTATTTGGCAAGGTGAGCAAGTTAAAGAGAATGAAAATACAAAGGAACTGCATGAGGATATAGAAAAAAATCTAAGCACAATGATAGCATACCCAGAAATCAACAGACCTTAGTTTTGGCTGCCTGGGACTCTGGAGCAACCAAAAAGACCCAGATTTCACAAAAAAAAACCCCACTCCGCATTTTTTAGAGTTCTCACCCAGGAATGACATGAGATGAAACTTTCAACGGTTAGTCAATGGCATCCAAAAGCCTTGAACTGACAGAAACAATAAAAATCAGCTTATATGCAAGTACCTTAACTACTAATCTCAACAAAATAGAGAATGGATGACACCCTGCTTCAAGATACTGCTGTAAATCAGTAATATAAAAGCAAACAAATGCCAGCCTAATGTTTCCAATCTATTCCCATCATCTTTTTGATTTATAAATAGCAGAAGTCCAGTCCTGATTTTCTGTCAGCTATTGTACAAGAAACTTTGTCCAAAGAGATATAAAATGCCTAGGTAAACGTAGAGCAACTGAAACATAGCATGTATTTACATTTTACATACTAGTGCTTAAATTTTGCAGGATTTTCAAATTTAAGAGTCCTTTACCATGCGTGTTCTAATAGCCTACTATTTCTTTGTGCCATTTTGTGTCAGTTGCAGCAAATGGCTTTCCCTAGAAAGTCTGGAGGTTACAATAGGCACTGCTAAAGAAAGTAAAAGGGGTTAGTGAAGAAGATTTTCCGTATCCAACAGGAACATTGACAACTGTGCTTCTAGCAAGAATAGCTCTCATGGAAGCATTTGTCAAATTGAGAGACCTGAACGCTTCCATGTCATTAGCTCTTCTTTTAAGTGATTAAAAAAAAATAATCTGTCTATTGGAAATGAGGGAATCTGTGATATATTCCACTTTCCATGGTCCAAACAAAAAATCATGAACACGTTACTCACTGCCTTTGCTCAACTTCACAACAGAATTCTCTAATTCTGGGGACCACAATAGTTGTGTCACTTGTTTCTTCCATGCNACAACAGAATTCTCTAATTCTGGGGACCACTTGTTTCTTCCATGTGTTGGATACTAGTCACACTAAAATAACATCACAATAGATAAGCATTCTTTTGGAATCATTTCCATGTATGAAAAGCAGAAAGCGCCATCGAAAAGATACAGGAGATTTATTAACGCTCAGACAAATCCACTCATGAACATGAAAGAAGGCTGCAGTAAGGTTCAGAAGGCAATCAGAAAAAATATGTTGTCTCTAGGTACTGGGGTGTGTATGCAAGCTTATATGTATGATTTTTAAGTATCCTTAACATACCAGCAGCCCAAAGTTCAGCTTCCGTTCAGGTTTACTTAACTAATTTTTCAATTGCCTATGGATTACGTGAGTGCCATTGAAACATCATCTCCAAGCCTCTTCAGTGAGACCTTATTGAGAAACTCCTCTCACAGAGTTCCATGAAGGAGGATGTTGAATATTATTTTTTTTAGTGAGAAAAGCTACTTTCCTTAATTGGGAATGCCAATTTTAATCAAAGTTTTTTATGCTGTACCATAAGATGCTTTTAAAATGTACGACTTGCAAATATTAAAATTTTGCTCTTAACATTATATAGTCCTACCATACTTTGTCCTCATTCCTGGCACATCTTTAGGCATATTTTGCGGTGTGAAGCAGATATTTTGCAGTTGTATTTTTATGCCAAATCAGACATGATATAGAAAGAAATATATTTAGATTCTGGATCTCTCCTCCAAAAAAACCACATGGTATTTCATAGTTTCAAACCCTGGCCAGTCCAGACCTTCTTCTACCTTCCAGTAAAGTTTTCATTTACAAGTCTTAAAGCATCACTATCACATCTGTAACTTTCAGAAGAGACTTCAAACATTTCAGTTAAGAGAATCATATGCCTCCTCATCTTTTGGGGTGATTCAATCCAAGGCAGTCTCCTGGATTAACCTGCTTCTACAGGTAAATAGATGATTTAGTCCAAATAGTCTAAATTTGGCCGATATGGAATTATCATAATTATTACTATTTGCAAGACCTCTTTTCACAGAAAAAAAATTTCTTCATATTTACTAGCTTTCTCATTATCCTTCGTATGCTCCTTTCATCTTAATTTGGAGCTCACCTTATTAGAAGCAGGACAGGCATCACCTAAAGCAATAAACACTAATAATGTGAATAATAAAAAATGGCTAACAGCAAGAAATAATAACTGAACTCTTATCTTGCACATCCCAATATGCATTGTATTCAGATGGCTACGAGACCTACTACCAGGTATGTAGGTGTCTCTCCTTTTTTATAAAAAAAGTAATCAGAATATTAAAAAAGTTTCATTTTGTTCAACTGGGAATCACTCTTTTGGTTTTACATTTCAGTAAGAAAACACGATTATCTCTGGTCAAATCTAGAAGTGTTTTGGTTTGTCTGCCAAAACTAACCCCAAAACGTTTTACAAAAAACTTTGCTATATTACAGTTATTTACAAATGCAGCGTTCAGTTACAGTTTTTACTACACCTCATAGAAACATCATTAACACAAAGTAAGGAAAGATAAAGAGCTGAATCTCCTCCAGGGTATCAAGAAGTCACCACAACATTTCTTGCTCGTGATTACCATGCTGCTCTGCCTGAAGGTAATTTATGATATCACATGGATCAGTGTGGCTGTGTTGCATAGCCCTTCCTGAAAAATTCATGTTAGAGTAGGATCTTCAGGAAAAAAAGGAAATTAAGTCAGCACCTTGGTACGGGCTAATTTTCCAAAGATAAACTCTTTGGAGTTTCAGAAAGATCTTGGCACTCTTAGTATGGCAAAATTTTTAGCAGTTTTATTTTGTTATTTTTGTAAACTGACCTATGAAACTTTGCAGTTCCCTTTGATTATGTCACTGAGTCGCTGGTACGACATTTTTAGCAAGAGTCTGTTGTAGAAGCCAAGCTCTCCAGATTCAGTTTCCTTCTCCAAGTCATTACATGGATTAACAGATTGAAGCCGTTCTTTGTCTAACAACACTGCAAATTCTATTGGAACTTTTAACTTTTGACAGCCATGACGAAGTTCAAACTGTATTTTTAATTCCTTCTCTCAGACTTACTGGCAAGCCAAAAGCTCACCCATTAAAGCACCCCAAGCACTTTCACAGTTGATGAATAAAGAAAACAGTTATTTATTAGACTTCTTTTCTTTAGTATGCACAAACAATATGGACAGTGACAAAGCGCCTTTGCATTGCACAAACAGATCACAAAGAAAATGAAAACAAGGCATAAAACAAAGAAAGGATGTGTACAATGGAACAGGCACAAGTTAGGGGGTTTTTTGTTTGTTTTTCTTTTTGTGCTAAAAATAGAACACAATGCTTATCTTTGCATAGAGACTATTCACCAAAGCCTGAATAAACCGGAGGTTAAGAATATCAACATCACTAAAACTCACTCCAGTTTTCAGTTCTTTATCTAGATTCACTTTCTCCTAATACTACTTTTTTTCAGAAACTGAGTCCTCTCCCAGCAAAAAAATCCAAAAGAAATGCTAAGTAGACATTGTAACAGAGAAATGATCAGATCTAATCTTAGCTAAATATCACAAAGCGCCATTAAAGAAAAATGTGACACTGAAGCTAAGAATTTTGACAACCAAACCTGCACTAACTTTGAAGCTTTTTAAATTTCAGCTCTTGTAAAAGGCTGAACAACTTTCTACAATAATGTTTCCTAGATATGAAACATAACATTGCCTGGAGTTACCTGGCATGTGAAATAATCGGCAACAAATACAAAACAGTGCACATCCAGCACTGTACAGTTCGGGAGTTTTCTGGCCAGAAATGACGTTCACTTAACCAAATTAAATATGCTGTTTGTATCACATCTTACCATTCTACTAAAATAAAACCTTGAATAAAGTTTGCAACGAGACTGGGATGTGGCAAAAATACAGTCTGATCTAAATCCAGCATGCTTTCACAGAATCACAGAATGGTCAGGGTTGGAAGGGACCTCTGGAGATCATCTAGTTCAACTCCCCTGCCAGAGCAGGGTCACCTACAGCAGTTGCACAGGATGGCGTCCAGGCGGGTTTTGAATGTCTCCAGTGTGGGAGACCCCACAGCCTCTCTGGGCAGCCTGTGCCAGTGCTTTCACACTAGGGTTCTTTGTACTGTGCGTTATATGATGCCACTACTGCAAATACATAAATACAGGAGTTTCCCATTGCTAAATCTGCTTGCAGGATAAAGGCTCGTCTGTAAATATATCAGAAGTACCTTGTAAATTAGCAAAATCTTATCAAGATAACAATGTCATAGAACCTCAGGATACATTTGCAGATGTAATACAGAAATGAATACGCTATGATATTAGATGTTTTCTGAAAACATCTACAGACAGAGTTGTGATGTACAAAAAAATTTAAATGTGCTGACTTAGAAGATAAAATACAATACAATATTTCTAATATTAATGTAACATTAAGGAACTTTTATGCAAGAAAATATAAGAACTAAAATTTAACTAATGTGAGTTCTTTTCCAACACAGATCATTTTAACTGCTTTCTCAGTGAATAAAATACTTCAGTTTCACCTCCAAGAATATTTCATTATTTGCTAGGTCTAATTAAAACAAAAGCCTCCTCCCTGACCATTTTATTGGTGCTGCTGAGTAGCTGTTGCAGCTTGAATTGATATCACCTGAACTTGGTAATGAGAGGTACACACACTGTTCTCTATGTGGCTAATAAGTGCCTTAACTTATCGGTGCTAACATGCTCTCTTCCTACCAAAAACATGTTCCTTGATGCATCTTGGAATTATATTTTCCTTTCTCACAGCCAAATCACAGCAGTGACTCTTAGTCAGTTTTGTTATTGATTACTACAGTCAAGTCTTTTTACCCTCATGTCACTTTCAATTTATGACCCCCATTTATAGAGAAATTCCTATCAACTGTATGACCTTGCACTTCACAGTATGAGATTTCTACCTGTTTCCATTGCTGTATTTTCAAGGTCATCTAGCTCAGTGTTTAGTGGGTTTGGTCTCCTCAGTATTAGCAAATGCCTCCCAAATTTTGTCAGTCTTGTACCTTTCCTGCCTGCTTCTTCAATGGCAATATTAAAAACAAGATTAGCCAAAAAACAGTCCCCAAGGAACTCCATTAGCAAACTCTCTCCACTCTAAAAGCTTCCTTTCCAACACAAAGAACTGTAACCTTGATTTTGTCTAATTCATCACACCCTAACTTTTCTTCGACTAATGCCCATTTTTTCTAGCTTAGTAATAATTTATTACATGGATTATTTTCAGATAAATAAAATAAACAGTCTGAAATCTTATTAGAAAGAAACACCAGATTTGCATGTCATAAGTTGCTTTTTGTAAGCTTCTGCTTTATTTTACTCCATTTTTCAGCAATTTCTCCATATTCATGTTTTTCCTTCTAAGCTCATAATGTTGGTAAGATCACAGTTCAACCCTGCCCCCACTTTCTTAAGTACACATACCATCCCAGGTACTTAATAGACATTTCTGAAAATGCTGTCCTATATGTACCAAGCTATTTTATCCAAAAACAAAACCACCAAAAATATTGCATCTAGAACAAGAATATTTCATCTTGCCTTTTTGTTGAAAAAGAATCATTTACAATGTGGTCTAACAGTTTTAAGCAGTCACCTAAGTCTCTAAGCAGAGTTATAACCCTGAATAAAATGGTTATTTTAGTGTTATGATGCTTGCTCAGCAATTACTAGCAAATGCACATTAGTAAAATATGCCCTGCAGAGTTAATAGCCTATGTATTTGCTTGCCTGTGCATGCACTAACATTGTAAAGTCACAAACATCTGTACTGTGTTTTTAAAATACTTATGCATTCTATAATGGCCTGTAGCAATAAGATCAATATTTCCTGTATAACTCTTATTGTTAAAATAGATGGCCTCGGAGGCACATTTAGGCCATCTCAAACTTTGAAAGGGATCCCTTTTTTGACCCAAAATGTACAGCTTAGGCACACCTGGAGTAGGCAGCAATTATACATAGCTAGAGTTTCAGTCTTACTAGTAACTTCTTCAGGTTTTAGATTCTACCCTATTATGATTGTTGTTATGAATTTCATTTCAGAGGCACTGGGATCACAGAGTCAGCACACTGGAACAAAGAAAGATCACCAAAACTTAGAAACCAAATTTCGACTCTATACAGATACAAGTGAAGAAGGCTGTCAGATTTTTTTAAATCAGTTGGAGACTCTTGACAAATGCCGTTTCAATGCCTCTCTTCCTCTGGTGATGATAGTCCATGGCTGGTCGGTATGAACTCACATTTTATTTTTAATTTAAACTACATCTGATTTGATATACTTTCTTTCTCATTATGCTAGTGCCAAAAGTAACTTCAGAAGAAAGGTTGTGATTAGAAAGATGGTGGATTTCCCTGGTAGCAATCATGGCTAGAAATAATACAAAGTGGATATTCCCCGCTGAGATTCTGAAGGAACAGTCTACAAGCAATTTTTCATATAGGAGTCCCATGCCAAGGATTAGATTCAGCCCTGGTTTAAAGCCAGTAGAGTTCGAACAAGTAGCTGAATTAATGTGCTATGCCTCTGGAGGACTGAATACCAGCTTCATTTCTCCGATACGTTCACTGCCAGATATTTACAGACTTATGGAAAAGAAGTGCACAGTCTCCCCACATCTTTCTCACCAATACACCTTTAAAGAGAACTTCTCTATAAGTCCCTTCAGCTGAAAATGAAGCCTTCAACATCAATGAATTATCACTGAACTGCTTCCAGTTAAACTGTAAAAAAAAAAAAAATCCACCATGAAAACCTTTCTCAAAGGCATAGCAGTACTAAGAGTGACTTTTGATCAGCTTCTCAGTTGGGGAAAAAAAAAAAAAAAGAAAAGGTAGGATAAGAAATGACATCATTTTAATAGATCCTTGATTCTCATAGAAGCAATGCCATCACATAAGGTGGCAAAATGGATCTTTATTGTACATCTGCAAATATGCAGAGAAACTTTGAACACCGCCTTTGACGCATATAACTCTCCTAACAAATAACAGCAGAGATGACTTTGGATGAAATATTGCCCTAGATTACTTTAGCCAAGCCTCTCAAATAAGAATCTGTTCAAAACCTATACACTCCTCAAAGACAAACCATGGACCTGAGGCTGCTGCCATTGAAGTTTATCATTCATATGAACTTAATTTGCAGAGGTGTTGGGCTTGTAGAGGAATATGTATGGAAACCCAGAACTGAGACTCCCAAATTCTGTTAAAACACTAGAAGAGATAAGGATGTTCTATCAATTGAGGAAACACATGCAACTAGAGCAACAATTAAATCTGATAGATTAAATGATAATTCTGGTTCATCAAATCAGAAGCAGTCTTTGATGCTAATACGGAAATCGTGATCAGGCCCGTAACAAAAGAATGACTTCAGAAAAAAAAGCAGATCTCAAAATGGAATGGCTGTAGAAGGTAAATGCCCACTGGTCTGCAATCTTCCAGCTTCCCTCCCTCTCCAACCCTTTTAGCTTAAATTTACAGGCACAGCTGCTCTTAAATGAAAACAGAAACTTTCTGGGCATTCCTGTCTTTCTTTTTAATCATAATACCAATTATATCAGGATGACAAAATATTTAGGGACATCATTTCACTGATAAGATTTCATATTACAAGACATTAACTACTATACAGTTCTTATAGATTAACTTTTTTGTCCACCAAAACCCAAAGATTCTCAGCACTGAAGCATGCTGAAGTCCCTAAAATCCAGTTATCAGCATTAAGCCCTCCTTGTTTATATTATGTTTTTTGTTTTCTTGAGCTTTTCACAAGAAATATTTGGCAGAGACTGATTTCCCTTAAGAATGTGGTTTTGGTTTTGTTTTTTTAAATATTACAGGTGGATGGGATATTAGAAGGTTGGATTTGGAAAATGGCAGCAGCTCTGAAGTCTCAGCATAAGCAAATTAATGTGATCATTGCAGACTGGCTTACATTTGCTCACCAGCACTATCCCATTGCTGTACAGAATACACGCTACATAGGACAGGAGATAGCAGACTTCCTGGAATGGCTGGAGGTAAGAGCTCCCAGATCAACACGTATTTCTCTGGAAAAGACCTATTTTATCTGTTCTTATGCTTCTACCACCTCTGTGAAATACTATAGTGGTTAAATGCGGTTCATTTCAATCACTTACATTTCTTTAATACATTGCAAATTATTCTTCCATAAACTTTCATATGAATTCATAAAACTTTCATCATGGAAGAGAAAAAAGCAAGTGGTCTTGTTTATAAAAATATTTTGATTTATCTTTAGAGGTGAGATAATTTCATGCTACTTTAGCTTTTCAATTAGCATGTATGCAGATGTGGCTGACAGAGTCCCACACTTTGAAAGCAGGCGCACATTATCATTTGCAAGTGGTTAGTTCAGTAAAACGGGTTTATGTTAGCTGTGCTTAATTTCTGCTTTTAATGCAGAATTCAGGCATGACATTGTGTCTAATTTTTGCCTCAGTTCCCCAAAGATTATTCTAAAATAACAGCATAGACATCCAGAGTGTAAAGGCAGACCTTTTAAGAAGACAGACATGCCTCACAAAGCAGATGACGTGGAGGCAGTTGTGAGTACAGAGCCACACTAATGTAGTAACTACTTATCAAAACCCCTGCTACATAGGGAGCAATGGCCATGGCTGGATTGAAAAGGCTGCAGACATCTGCAAGGGATCACTGGTCTCCAGCACTATTTAAGAAAAGGCAGAAAGCAAACACAAGAATGGGAATCACTCATACAAAACAAACCAGGCACCCTAAGCCACTCTTACTTCTTCTATCTCTAGTACTAATTTATGCTACCTAATTTGAAATGAAATTATACTTCTGTACCTCACAATGAATTTTTGAATACATTAATTTAAATACGGTGAGGCATAAGGTGGAAGGGAAATACACTGCAAAGCTGAAGCAAATATCGTTGAAGGGCTAAGCTGCTTTCAACAGGAATGGCAGGGCTAGAAGAAGTTGTCAGATACCATGCCCAGTTAGGGACAAAAGGCACAAAAGAGAAGGCAGAAGAGCAAGAGTCACTATTTTTTATTGTGATATTAGAAGAAATCTTAGCTCTTGGTCAAATGTAGTTTAAGTTGCTGGAGCCTCAAGTCATATTTTGAAGCTGTTTAATTATTGAATGAATCAAACAGTGGACTTTGTTCAGTTCCCAGGAGGACACGCCACATTGTCAACATTAAAGACAGCAAACAAATCGAGGCTTGAATAAATGACTCCTTGCTCCAGCATTGTAGGTAGCTTCTCTTGTATCATGATATGCTCCAGGATTTAAATATACCATAAATTTTCACAGCATTCAACTGAGCATGTTCAAGCAGTAAACCTTCCTTCTGTTGAGAAGCACCTCTCCTGAGTTTAACAGTTAAAAAAACCCTTCATTCCAACTCCCATAACTATCTTTCCACTATGCTTCAGTCTGCTTAGACAGGCGAGTATCTGAAATATCCTCAAGGGATGTGACAAGAACTGCAGTGCTCTGCAACATTTTAATAACAAATAAAAATAAAGTAAATCTTAGCACTCTTAGTCCAAGAGTTAATAGGGCATGATCAGTAACAATCTCAATAGCATCCACCTCAATAGCACCTGCCAAGAAAATTGGTAAGATCTTGTGATTTCTAAGAGCTGCCTCTCTCAAAAGAAGGTTGCCATGTTTCACCTCATCTTCACAAGAGACAGGTATCGAGACTGCAAAGCCACTCCACTGGGACAGGCAATAACCACAATGAAATTAAAACAGAGGTTTGCCTTTCCTGCAAGAAAAATATGCCACATTTTTCTTTACAAGTCAGAAAAACTTTGAGCCTTGAAGCTCAGGTGAAATACTTAAGATCTAGATAGTACTGATCAGGTAGAAAGAAGGACTTGAGACCAATTCTACTTCAATAGGTTTGTTTCAGATCAGATACCCAGTTTTGTACCAATCAGTCCAAGAAATGTCATTGCTGTATCACTTAGCATGTCTGATCAATGCTTTGATACTTTGGCTTCTAATTTGGCTTATGCTAGTATCTCAGGCAAAAAAAGCAAGGCACTTCCTATAAAAGATTGTTTGACACTGAAGTTAAAGGACAGATATCCGTTTTATAGTCATAGGAAAGTCGAATGCTGCAGACAAAAAGCAATGCACATTTGCATCACTTGCAGCAAACAGAAACAAACATCCTACTGTCTGTGTTGATGGTTTTTCTGAGCATAGCACATAAGTAGCAGTGCCCAAATATGTGGCATTTTCCTGCTGCATGAAAAGGAGGCAAGGAATAACATTCAGCCAGCAAAGAAATTTAGTGCATGATCCATGCACCTCATTCAACCTAATTATCAACAAACAAATTTCTTGTGTTGTAATTCATGTCATTCCTAGCTTGTAGTAAGTATTTCACTGTTTACTTTTCACGTTTTCTGCATCTAAATCAAGCTGCCGCTATCTTCCAGGAATCCATTCAATTTTCCAGGAGCAATGCTCATCTAATTGGGTACAGCCTAGGTGCTCATGTTTCAGGATTTGCTGGAAGTTATATCAGTGGTACGAACAAGATTGGACGAATTACAGGTAAAAGACACAATTTTAAGAAACGGAACAGTCAACTGATTTAAGTTACATAGATACTTGGCATATCAATGTAATATCAGTATTTAGCTGTTGAATAGCAGTATTTGCCACAGTTTAGAAGTTTCATCCCATCGTGTCCAGAGAAGGGCTACAAAGCTGGTGAGGGGTCTGGAGGACAAGTCTTACAAGGAACGACTGAGGGAACTGGGGTTGTTTAGCCTGGAGAAGAGGAGGCTGAGGGGAGACCTTATCACTCTCTACAACTACCTGAGAGGAGGTTGTAGAGAGGTGGGGGCTGACCTCCCTGGTAACAAGTGATAGGACGAGAAGAAATGGGTTCAAGTTATGTCAGATGAGGTTTAGATTGGATACTAGGAAAATTTTTTTCACTGAAAGGGTATTAAATATTGGAATAGGCTGCCCAGGGAGGTGGCAGATTCGCCATCCCTGGAGGTGTTTAAAAAAGGGTAGATGTGGTACTTGAAGACATGGTTTAGGAGTGGTTTTGTCAGGGTAGGTTAATGATTAGACTTGATGATCTTAAAGGTCCCTTCCAACCTCAGCAACTCTATGATTCTATGATTGGTTTAGAAATTAAATTTAGAAAATTTAATGAAAACACTTTTCAAAATGAAGTATCATAGTATTTCTAGCTTTGATCTTTCCTGCCTCAGTCCAAATTATGACATAAAGAATATACAAGCGTGGGGACTACAAATCATAAACCAAAGTTTCAAGCTGCATGTTGCTTGAATTTATCCCGTATCCATTCCCAGTAACAACTTAAACTGAATGTTAGCCACTAACCTTGGATCTTTGGTCACTATCTTGACCCAAAGCCATTAAAATACACTGTTCATTGTTACCAACTAATTTTAAAAAGAAAATTACTTTAAGGAAATTGTCTAACTGTGCTCGAGCTTTTAATTGTGATACATTGCTCATACAGTGAATTGAAGTCAGTTCTCCTATGGCAAAAATGATAGTCCTGGACTACAATTTACAGGAAGCATATCATTAGAGTATCCCTAATAGATGCTTAAAGTAAACAAAGTTAACATAACACTTGATTGTTTTGACTAGTGGCATTTTGAACCTTCTGTAATGTTTTGTAACTGTACTAATTATGAGTGTAATGAAAATACATTTATAAGGTTATTGATACACTGTATACAGTACCACATCTAATGCACAGTGACAACTTAAAAAAACCAAAACAAAACAAAACCAAGACAGAAGTGCATATTGCACAGAGCCTACATCAGCTACGTTTAAGTTACCAGAGAAAATATTTTACTTTAATCTGATCTGGGAGTGAGGCAAATATGCATGACTGTAGTTTGAAGTCCCAATTCTGATTTTGGATTCATTGTCACATACCATAGTCTCTTATAAAATCAGCTCTGGTGACAGTGCCTGCATGCCAAGAAGCTGATTTTACACAATGTGTCATGATATTACACCTCTGTATACACTGAAGGAGTTTAGTTCATCAGCACTGCTTGTTCAAACCATCTTAGTACATCAACCCTCGATAATGGATAAATAAAAAACATTAAAACACATTTTTTATTGTGACAGCTATATGCATTCTTCAGCAAAAATTATTCAGACTTGTAACAATAGGCTCAAAAAAAATCATAGTGATAAAAGCTATTAAAAATAAAAGGAAAAGTATGCCTTCAGGGTGACATCCCCACTGTAGCCTGTGTTGTTAGTCTTGTCCAGTTACATCTATGCAACTATGTTAGCCCATACCAGCTGAAGAATCTCAAATTTAGAAGCTTCTCCCCAAACGAAGGCAGCTTTAAACTACACAGGCAGTTCTTTTCCATAAATCAGTTCCCAACCAAAAAGAGCACCATATAAAAATATCTAGCAAACTAAAAATCAGCAAGAATCCATAAGTGGAATATTATTTTTCTGAATACTGTAATAATTTGCCTTGAAGACTTTTAAAGTTGGAAAATTATTATAAACAACATATAGCAGACATACAGCTCTTTTAAGCAGTAAGTGAAGCTTTATAAAGTTTCAGGTCCCAAATGTGGGCTAAAAGTCAACCTTGTTGTGGGGACTGGTGTCTTCAAAAGGGCCTCTGAAATGCATGACCTCTAGAGTATGAAAGAACAAAATTAAGTAAACATCCCTGAAGTGACAAAGCAGCAGCGGGCATGGTTTGTCTACAACAAACACATCTATCTCTGGGCCTGTGTCCTTGTGCATGTAGCAGTTACTGTTTATTACACTGCCTGTGTTTACTTTACTTTTTGGTGTAACCAGGTACCTTCTGCAGGACAAGCTTTCCTAGCATTGTTTCTATCAGTGAAAGACCTTGTAAAGTACCAGTGCTGTCTGTTTTTAAATATTTATCCCAGACTTTTCTCATAACAGTAAAAGAACAGCCCATCTGCACTATATCACAACTGGATTATTTGCATTCATTGCAGGCCTTGACCCTGCCGGTCCCTTGTTTGAAGGAATGTCACCAACAGACCGTTTATCTCCAGATGATGCAAACTTCGTAGACGCAATTCATACATTCACTAAACAGCACATGGGTCTCAGTGTTGGCATCAAGCAGCCTGTGGCTCATTTCGACTTTTATCCCAATGGAGGCACCTTTCAGCCTGGCTGTCACATCATGCATGTGTATAACCACATCGCACAATACGGAATTACTGGTAAGAACTAATAGCACAAAACGGGAAGCTGGATTGCAGCTGCACTGACGCTGTCTCTGGGAAACCTTTACATATCTCTGTGGTCTTAAACAGTATCTAACAGGAGTATTATCTCCCATTATATGCAAGGAAATTTCTTTTCTAGAAATTGGTTATCTGACTTTTACATGTATTGAGTTCAAACTGTTCTTACTGACTCCAGTAAGGAACTTGGCTGCCTAGCACTTCTGAAAATGAGGTCATGAGCATCCTGCTGTCAAGCACTTTGAATAATTTCAAAGGTATTTGTTTTAGCAGTAGAGGAAATGAGAAAACTTATTCTAATTAAGCCAGATTCATCTAGTGCAATTAATTATTTCAAATCAAATAAGACACAGGGCTGTACTACTCACCTCCTTAGTTCACCTTTTCCCAACTCCCTGTCCTTCAGCTGTGCAGATGATGCTCTCTCTAGGACCCGACTGTCAGTGTTCCAGGCTAGGTTTTATATATAGCAGCTTACTTCCAGTGTACCTAAACATAAACATATAGAGAAGCTGATGCAACATACTGAAAAAAGATAAAGTACTGATGCACAGTGACAACCAGAACTGTTCACTGAAAATCCCTAAAGGAGTACTATTCACCCAGCATACTGCATCGCAAAAACATTTCTCAGCTATCATCACACTATCTAAAAGTAGGCCTTATTCGTTAGCAGATAATTCATGACAAATGTGAAACCAAGCATCAGCTAGAAAGCTTATCAGTGAAGACATATAAAAACAGTCCCTCGTGACATATCCCAATTACACAGAAGAAAATAACTTCCATAATTTGATGACACTTAAGGAAGAAAAAGCTACTTATGTCTTGTAAAAGTATTTAATAATTTTTTTAATATATTTAATACATTTTTTGCTCCTTTCTCCTCAGTAGTAGCTGTAAGAAAATTCAATTCAACATGAGAGTTTGTCACTCCATAGGGACAAAATATGATCTCCGTAAGCACCCAAAAGACAGCATGCAACCATTCAACTGCTGTCTTTAATGCGGCACGATCTGAAAGACTGCATGAAGCCTTGTATTGTATTTCATATTGACCAAAACAGCCACAACAATGAAATCAAGGTTCATATTTACAGTCTTAAACACTGAGGCTAGAGAAGTTTAAGTAGCAAATTATTCAATTTTATTACCATGTGGGTTCAGCCAAACTATTTTTGGATGAAAAGTAAAGTTGCTACAATGTATGATTTCTGAGGCAAAATAACGTTTTAGCAGTAAGGGGGTGGGAGGAAAACAGTGACATATGTTTATAGTCAGTTATTGTACTCCTCTGCAGTTGAAATGTTAAAGAGGAACAAAGGCATACAAATTTTTGTTGTTTGCATTTTTTCAGGCATCACTCAAACGGTGAAATGTGCTCACGAGAGGTCAGTTCATTTGTTCATCGACTCTTTGCTTCACAACGACAAGCAAAGCACAGCATACTGGTGCAACGACATCAACACTTTCAACAAAGGAATGTGCCTCAGCTGTAGAAAGAACCGGTGCAACACACTGGGCTACAACATCAGGGAGGAAAGGCTCCCAAAAAGTAGACAACTCTTTCTGAAAACAAGAGCACATATGCCTTTCAAAGGTTTGTGGGAATAGTTGTTACAGTCTCCAGGTTGATCACAAAGTGTGAGAATGAGCCTAAGCTTTGTGATCCTGTTTACCCATTTATTAAAGCTTATAACATCTATGGGAATAATCAATTTGCTGAGACAACTGAGAATCCCGGTAGGCCGTCTTGATGCCCTTTCATCAAGATCCTGACTCTTAGTATTTCTGTGGGAAAAAGCATGCTGCACACTTGCCACAGGCTAACCGTGGATCTGAGGCCTCAGAGATGCTCAGGGTCCTGATCTACAAGATTTTCCTACAACTGGCCTGTGCGAGTTTGTTATAACATATGCAGGCATACAGCCAAGCCAAAAAAGCAGCACAATTGCTCTGGGAGGCCTGTAAAACCTTCTGTTCCAAGTTTGCCCAAATTTTATCTGTAATTAGTCTACAAGATGTCATATAAATTATTACTTTTCAAACAATGCACAGGCAACAGAATAGCATGGACTTGGACAGGGCAGAACTGTAGCACTAAAATAAAATGACTGGTACTCTAGCTTTATCTCCATTAAACTACTTTATCGAGAGCACAAAGTAACAATTTTCTAAGCTCAGAGAGACAATCAATGTGGTTTCTTGCACGTATTACCAGACAGAGGGGAAGTAGTCTGACAGGGAAACGGGGCCTATCTGACAGTCTCCATTAAAACGGCCCGGGCCTGGCTGTCGGCTGGTTACAACTCAGCTGTCAGAGAGACCATGAGGCAACTGCTGCTGTTGAGCAGACACTCATGTACGTTTTAAAGCAAGAACAAGCAGGACTGTGTGAGATGAATGTCAGGGACACGCTTCTTCCAATGGACTTTCCGTGCAGGGACTCTTGGCACATGGCATTCCTCCTCACGACCTCCTTCCCCGGCTATCAATGGGGCATGTGGCGAGCAGCAGTGTGGCGCAGCCCGTGCAGGGCTCCCGCTCAGCGCCACAGGCCACCAGGCATGGAGGAGGCCTGTGAGGTGTGCCCAGCTCCTCGCCGAGCGGCCACAGCCCCCTCAGTGCCTGATGCGCCACAGCCCCACGCCCCTCTCCTCAGCCCTGAGGCAGTGCCCCGGCCCCGCCATGGGCGTCCCTCACCACCTCACCCTGCTGCCAGGGCTGGCCGGTTCTCCTGGCACCACCAGAAAAGCGGGTGTCCCGCTCCTGCTGCAGGGTGTCAGCCTGCTTGTCCCCCACCTGAGACACTGGGGTTGGGGAAGCGCTTTGAACATCAACAGTGCACCCCTGGCATGGATGCTCAAGGGCTTTCCAGTCCTGAGGAGAAATGTTTAAAAATGCTGCTGGCATTATGCACCTTGTTTCCTCACAGTGCACGGTACTCGACTGCAGTATCAGAGATTTAAAAAAAATACAAAGATGCAGGTACTTTTAAAATAAATTTGGAAGTCTTCCACTAATGCAGCTGTGAAGTACACGGTGATGGCTCTAGAGGGGCCTGCTGAGCCCTGACTGATACTCAGAGCAGCTGAACCTGCTGGATCTCTTCTTACGCTTTTTAAAATGCCTCAGGAAGCTACTTGAAGTAGATTTTAAAAATTCTAGAGGCCACGTCTTGTTCCCGATGTAATTTTGCTGCAGTACAGTCAGGTCACCATCAGAATCAGGAAAGTGAATTGCTCTGAGGATGCAGCACCTGCTAACACCACACCTGGGCACAGAAACCCGGTCCCTGCGTTCAGTCCTTCCCTGGAGACGGGGAGAGCTTCAGCTTGTGGTAAAATATCTGTGTCTTATTGGCTTTGATTTCAATTTGAAACATGGTGCATTTTTATGCTTGGAGCTGGTTTTGCTTCAAAAAACCATCCTTGGCACATATGCAGATATCAGTGCCCCAGACAATGGCTTCCTTTCACAAAAGTTCCCAAACAAGGCAGCAACTGTGGGAGGGTGCGTACAAAGTCATCTTTGTAACGCCCTTAAAAAAATGTTTGAAGATCATGCAAGAAGCCCAAACAGAAGAAATTTGAGAAACTCAGCATTACACTTCACAATCCTCTGTGTTTTCACAAAATCTCACGTTTCCTTTTTCAAGTTAATGGCATTATATTCTGAAGCGTACATTAATCCAGTTCAAAGGAAAAATGGTTGTTGCAAAGAAGTTAGCGTCTATAATAAAGCTGTGATGGGACCCTGAGTCAGAGTTTTTATATGAACACTCTCACCTTTTTCCTTAAAGTGAGTATCATAATCACAGCAAAAGCCTAGGCTTTATCAGAATATACACTAGAACAAACAATTTTTACACTGAGAGAAAACTCAGAGAAAGACAGGATAGTAATAAAAGTGACCTGTAAACAAGCCTCTCTGCCTACTTCATCCTCATCAGGTTTGCAGCAAGGAATCAGCCATTTTGTTTTCTACTGAGTGACACCTTTTCAAAAGAAAATACAGTTTCCTAACATACAATAACTATGAAACAACAACAAAAAGATATAGCTTTTCTAGCAAATACCTTCCATTGTGAACACTCAGAACTGCACAAAAAAAACCCCAACCTATCTGTGCATATACATAAATAGATGTCTCCCTTAGCAGTATGGCAGAGCCATTCTCAGATGTACTGAAGCCTAAAGTGGGTGAGGAGAGGAAATGAGGACAGAGCAGTGTGTGATAATGTTTACCACAACAGCTTCCCATCTGTAACTTGACCAGATTGCAAGGATAAATACAACACCCCTAATTCTTCCAAATACTCTGTAGTCTTTGTTAATAGAAATTACTTAGGGTTTTCTTAATTAACAGGTAAATCTATCAGTTTTGTGAAGAAGGTGACTGGTAGAATCACCAGAGAGAGGAGTTTTGGACATTCAAACCTAGCTGACAACATCTGTGTGCACATGGCCTCTAACTGTATGTTGGGGTGGAGGGTTTTTTTCCTCATAACTTACTAAATGTAAAACATTGTAATCAGTACACTGATGATTTCTTAGGCATTCTTCATTCTGACAATATTCAGTTCAAAGACTTTCCTAAACACTGTTCTTCTAGAAATCCACCAAGTCTTGAGGTATTAATGACATCTTTCTCACAGTAATGTGCTTGAACAAAGTCATATTGTTAACGGATGCATGTTAAGCACAATGTATCATTATGCAGTCAGGGAAAGTTTGTGAGTCATCTGTTTTGCAGGGCAATTATCTAGCCCATCAGAGAAAAAGCCTGACTACATTGCATAAGGTCTTCAATCTGTATCATACATCTTTAGCCATGTCCAGTCATAAGGATTTGTCTGGTGACCAGATAGAGGGCTTGCCAGAAATTCCAACAATTAAACTTCAGAAAAGCTGAAATATTTCCCATGGAAGAATGTTTTACCCTACAAAGGGAACTCAGCCCAGGTTATCTTTTTTCTCCATCCTTTTAAACACAGCAACAGGGCCCCAAACCCTAAGGGATTACACAGCACAGAAACAACTAGAAAAAAGGATAATATTTTAATCACAAAAAATTTGTTTAAAAAAAAAAAAAAGGCAAAATTCTTTTGCCCAAGAAATCTATTGCTTCTCTGACCATTAATTTTGTCACTGTGCAAATTCTTCCTTTCTACAGTCTATCATTATCAGTTCAAGATCCACTTCATCAATGAAATCCAAGGCAAGCAGATCGACCCAACTTTTACCATCTCTCTGACAGGCACTAAGGCGGATGCTAAAAACCTGCCCATCCCACTGTGAGTATTGATATTACATGCCACTGTACAAGTGAGAAACAAGGTGCCAATTTATAATACCATATCATGTATGTAATCGTGCTATGAGTGAAATGATTTAGTACACCTAAGTGAAGATGAACTGCAAATTGTCCTTTCTTCACCCATACTCCCTAAAAATCACAAGCTTTTACAATATTCATACAGTCTTTGGATGAAAAATCTCTATAAAACAAATTTAGTAATCTTGGAAGTTTCCCTGAAGATTAAGTATCCTGTCCACTTATGTTCAGTCCATCCCATGGCTTACACAGGGAGGTCTAATCAATTAAAACACAAATAAATAAGCAGTTGTGATTACAATAAAGAATTTTGGATATTACTCATGATGGACACTATCTGCAAGCAAAAAGCAAAGGCAACAGTGTGGGTCAGCATTTGCTCTAGCAGACTAAAGATGTAACATAGGTGCTATTATGTGACACCCTTCCTTTTGCTGTCAGAAACCACTACTGCTTCACCAGCTGTTCAAGATTCTCCCACTTCTGCTTCTTTTCAGGCATGTTGTCATATTTCACCAGTTTATGTGCCTGGAGGAAGAGTACCCTAGAGACAGTAATGTTCCCTCCTGGAGAAGGAGGAGGAAACATAGTTCTTTCTGTGGTTTTAAAGAGAAGAGAAACTATTTTTTTTTTCACTTGAATCCATAATAATTAAGATAGCATTATTCTGGTTTTGTTTTCTGCAGAGTTGAAGATATTAACGGGAATAAAACCTACTCTTTTCTCATCACCCTGGACACTGATATTGGTGAGCTAATAATGATCAAGTTCAAATGGGAAGGAACTGCAGTTTGGGAAAATATCTGGGACACGGTTCAAACCATAATACCATGGACAAAAGGTACCCGCCGACCAGGACTTATAGTGAAGACAATAAGAGTGAAAGCAGGGGAAACACAGCAAAAGTAAGTGTAATGAAAACACCACTTTTCTGCAGTAACACCACAGATGTTTTGCACACATGTTATCCTAGTTCAAATACAAGCATCTGAGCCCCAGCACTCACACCAATGGTGAATATATCCACGTACAACTTCTGGCTTTCCTCCCTCCCCCTCAGATCAGACTGCATGATTTTTAAGTGTTTTAAAGAATTTCTTTATTCTCAGGTCAGAAATGAATAGTGGGAAATGTTCTGGCTCACCACTGCCACTAATCTGAGTTTAAGGCACAATAACCTTGAGTGACAATTTTTTTGATACTTGGGAATAGAGGATAGAGAAGAAGTTAGCACACAGCCAAGGAAGAATTTTAACAAGTTCCACAATACAATTTTTCTACACAATTAATGACAATAACTGATGACAATCTCTGACTTATTTTTAGAATGTGATTATCTCGCTCCACAAAGACCACATGAAATTTCAAAGAAACAAGATACTATGTAAGATAAATATTGATTTCAACATTATTGCCATGAAAAATTCAAATTCCTACTTACAAAAAATATGCCAAATCTTTATTACTTGACTTTCAATACCTACTTCATAGAGAAACTCGGCATCATGATTCTTGAAAGTAGTCATTAGAAGGATCACGTGCAGAACTACAGTCATCTGATTATTCAATGAAGTTAAGGGTTTTATCATAAAATTCCCTTATTTTTGTCTCATTCATTTAAGATATCTGATGTCTGATAGCTGATAACAAATTACTACACTGTGCCGGCTGTATAAGAGGTTTCTGGAGTGACAAATTGTGGAAGCAAAGTTTCAAAAACAGACATTTTGAAATTTCTATAGTGGGCAAACAGAACGTAAGCAGTCCTGCAAAACAAAAAGACTATCTATACTTCTTCATACCACACTTTCGCTGGTAATTTCTGCACTCTGGTTGAGCTTTTTTCTGTGGTATGAATTCAGTGACATGAATTCTGTCAGCTGAACTCTGAAGTAGCATCAGAGAGCAGTTTTCTGGAGAAAAAAAATTATAAATGCAAACTGAAGCCTGTGTTTGGGTTTTTTTGTGGGGTTTTGTTTGTTTGTTCATTTGTGGGGATGTTTTTTGTGTGTGTTTGTGTGTGTGTTCTTCTTTTCTTTTCCCCCTGCTGATTGCTTTAAAACTAGATCACCAAGTCTGAGTGGCCTTGTTCCCCACATACAGCAATAATAATAACAGTTTTGAAACTGCTTATTCACACAGAGAAATTTCAGCCAGAAGACAGAATAACAAAACTCGTAATAATTCCCAGTGCTTTAATCCTTTGAGAAATTTTAACTGAGCAGTTTAATTAAGGTTAATGAGAAAAGCATGTCTTACCTTATAACTGTAGCTCAGTCTTTGAAGGTGATTTTTTCCTTGCTACAGCCTCTTTCTTATCAGCACCAGTTATACCTACTGCAGGCTTTTGGTGGAACAATACTTATTGGCAGAGCTGCATCTCCTTGATACTGACACAAAAGACAAATTAGACAATTTAAAAAGACATTTTCATAAGGCAATCTGTGTATGCTGGGGGGCAGAGGAGGGATCATATTTTCTTGGGTTTTGTACCCCTGAAAACGTATTTTGTAGGTATTTTCCTCTTCTAACCCAGCACTTGCCACATGCTCCTGCCATTAAAAGTAAAATAAAAAAAAAAATCATTTTTATAACATCTCCTGCTGTTTTAAAAGCAATGATCCCAAATCAGTACTGACCTAGCTGCCACAGCAAATTAAAGCATAGCATATGCTGCAAATTAGAGAGCTCTGTTTAAATAGTGCTTTTTGTACCTTGAGAAAAAAGTATGAAGACTGTGAAAGGATTATGTCAGGTATACTCATTTTGCTAATCAGAAAGCTCCTGTCCAATACAGCTGTCTCAATAACCTGGCATAAGCCAATTACTAGTGATGTACTAAAGAAATAGGTAACTGAGGTGGGTAGTTATTATACTAATAAAAATGATACTGTTATCTTCAGGTACCTAATGCTCCTTAGGAGTTTTTTTGCTGCAAGCAGAACTGGGAGCTTGTGTCAAGATTTTAATGGATACTGATTATGTGCTGGGTTTTGTTCTGTGCAATCTGGGCTTGTCATAGGAACGGAAAGGACATGTTACTGTTGAAATACTGTATAAATGCTTGAGGGGGGAATGAAAGATTATCAGGTGACTCTAAAAGAAGGAACAAAGGACAGTCAAAAGTATTTTCTTCAAGGAAAAAAGTATGTAGATTTTGGTATTCTTGAAAGACCCAACATCACAGATAGAAGAATTAGCAATTTTGGAAATTCAATATTAAAAAAGGTAGTAAATACAAAATGTGTTTTGAGTTGTCTTGTGCTTTTTCGAGCATTTGAACAAATTGTTGACAATATTTTACTTTTACCTTACAATGTCTGTGATATTTATATAGATGATAAGTTTTCCTTTGTTAGATTATCTAGTGACAAATACTTAGACACAACATAATACCTTAAACTTAAGAAGTAGTCAATAAACAGACTATTACAAGTAATAAAATAGCAGATTCCAACATATTTGAGTTCAAATATGGGAGACATTTCTATAGCATATGTAGTTGCCGATGTTGTTAGCATCCTACATAACTGATTTTTAGCCACCTCAAAACTAAATACTAGTAGTCCAACTAAGTGCTAGCAGGCCAAACAGTGCAATCCTGGTGGTAACAGTAAGAGTTGAAACACTGACAATGGTCACTGGGAGTACACAGAGCAAATTACTGTGAGGGTACGCTACGGCGAACAGCGTGCTGTGTGAGCTACCAGAGAGACGGAGGCATAATGCACTCCGTACACGGGGGTTGCCTACTCCTTTTACTCTGCACCTACTGTCTGGCAGCCAGATACGTCTCTCTGCTCACAAGCCTATAAAAACAATCAGATACCTTCCTGTAAAAGACAGGATGAAGAAAGTCAGATTCAGTGTATCTAGAGAGCACACTTTTATACAGATATTAGCCCTAAAAAGTAACATTATGCTTACATGCCATGTTTTCTTTCTAGAATGACATTTTGTTCTCAAAGCATTGACAACGTTCACCTCCATCCAGCCCAAGAGAAAACATTTGTGAGATGTGAAGATCGCTTTCGGAGAGAAAACAGAAAGTGAGCAAGAACACAGAAAACAACCAGTCAAAATATATTCAAAGTACTATACATCTAGTAAAATGTTTTAAAAATACACAGCTACATTAAATTTAAATATCCTGATGGATTCAGAGGTGGTGAAGAAAATACATTAAAAAAATTTACATTTTGCGCTGCAAGGGTAAGCTGAAATATGTGCTTTGTTCACCTATGAGTCTACTCTCAAAGTGATCAATGAGCAATTTCATCAACAGCAACTGTCAATTTTAAATTGTTTAAAGTTTTAAAAAACACCTGTTCACTAGAAATAAAAAGATTACTATTTGAAAGAATCATTGCAAAAAGCCTATGAAAAATTTCATTTTGTTGGATTTAAGTGAACAGAGGAGCCTCATTTTCCATTAAATACATTAAAACATTAATAATGACTACTATCAGTTAAAACTTTCCTAAATTATTTCTTAATGAATAAGTAATTAAATAATTCATAGAAGAAAATATTCCCAAAGAGGTAAACTGTTAACAAAGAGCTTGAACTTTTTACTTTATAACATTCAAAAACTAAAACGCATCTTAACATATCGAATGCTTGAGCTAACTGTCATAACCACATGACAAGCCAAATAAGCATATCACCTAAAAATGATATACTAAACTTTGTCCTATTGGAAAATGCTTTGCTGTTTAACTATTTTAATTAAAGTACTGATTTAAATTACTAGTAGTTCAATTATTTTAACGATGCTTAGTATACTACATGCAATTCTAGCATAACTAAGTCCAGTTAACTTTTGCATTAAAATGATTTACCTGTTCAGGTAAGGCCTGAGATGTTTAGATTTTAAATCACTGAATAGCAGATTTTAGCACGATTTGAAACTGCATTAATAATGAAAATGGTAAAACCCTCAATCATCTTCAATGTGCATAATCAAACTTTATAAATTCAAACATATACAATTCCCCTGTTTCCTATGTTGGAGTATAAATGACATAAAGAAACATTATTGTCTCAGACTATTTTTATTTTATGGTTAGTGCATACTGAAATAGAAATCAATATGTATGCCAGAGTACTTCATTTGTCACTTTGCAATGCTAAGCACAAGATTCATTAAAAATTGTGTTTCTACAACTCTGTATTCTGAATGTAATTTGTTTTAAATGTTCTCTAAATGGTAAAACGTGCAAGATAGTCTTAAGACCTGGAGCAAAGCATATTTTCCATGCCAAGATATTGCAGGGAATTTTGAATCAAAAGATACAGATGTTATCAGGATTAAAGTGAGATTTATTTAAAAAGCGTGACAAATGAACAAATTGAGCAGGGCTAGCAATCCTGCAAGCAATGAACAGTGATCAAATGTTGAGTGCAGGCATCTTTGCTAACCATTCAGAATACTAACTTCTAACTTTTAAAAGTTGTTTTCAGTAACTACCATTCCTTTAAACAAACAGGAATATTCAACACAGAAACAGAAAGGCTGACTAAATATGACGGGAACTGAAGCATACTTAATTTTCAAGTGAGAATGGTCGTCCACGGTGTAAGTTTCAGAAGCTGATCTGATATTTAAAATGGGCACTTGGAGTAGCATCTTGATTAGGGGAAATACTTATAGATTTAGATACAAATTCCATGTAAAAGAATCTTTAGATCTTCACTGAAAATGAAGGTTTGTTCTTTAAAAGATTTGCTCAATGAAGCAAATAGGTTTTTTTAAACTGGAAAAGTATTTCCATCTTCTATGTCAAAAATTACAATTTAAGTGATTAATTCATGTTTCAGGTTGCGATCCCCAATACTTAAATTTCCTAACATAATTATTTTATTAAAGGTCTGTAATATGTTCTGTGTTTATATAAAAATTGATCACTTAAAATACAACAGCCAAAAGTCAAATCAGGAACACACACAGAAGAGGGAAATTTCAGCAATAAGTATCCCTGAAAAAGTTAGGTAAGCATCACACCTTTTTTAGATGATGGTTGGTTGGTTGGTTTTGGTTGGTTGGTTGTTTTTGGTTGGTTGGGGTTTTTTTTGTTGGGTTTTTTTTGTTGGTTTGTTTCTTACATTTGTAGTAGCTATAATCCACTGGAGAGACGCAGTAACAGCATTTTTAGGGGCATGAAGTTAAAATAGCCTGTCCCCTGAAGAATGACAGACAAGGAACAAATGACAACATGGTCATTTTAGTTTTCCAAAGCAGAATGAAAAATGAGACAGAGACAGAACAGAGAGAGAGAAGTATGTGTGTGGCTAACTCAAATTATGCACCTCCCTAGATTGTTTCTGGAATTCTATTTTTGCTTCTAGAGAAAGCTAAAGAACTGCCACTTTTACTTCTCATGTTTCAGGTTGTTTTGTTTATAAGTACGCGTCTATTTATAGAAGAATTGAAATTGCATCTACAACATTGGTTATCATCAACTTTCTAAGCTATGAACTTTGTAAGCTTCCTGAACCAAACCCTACCCCTGCTCCTCAAAAAGGCTTTGGTCAGAAAGTAGCGAAGGATGACAGCACAAGAGACAAAAGCTAAGAAAGAACCGGACTGTGCTGCTTCTCCAGTGCAGAAACTACAATGTCAGTGTTTCGCTATACCTGAAAAAAAGCACTAGTTGGTGAGACAGCTGTTATGAGATTTCTATGATATAAAACATACATACTCACAGAGCCTTTCAACTCATGATTTAGCTGGAGTTACATATCCTAACACACTTAGAAACATTTTAGACATAAGAATTGGCATTTCTTTCACATTACTATCACTTACTTGGTAAGAAGGCTGATAGATCTAAACTTCAGGAGAAACAAGCTTGAAAGTATTAGTTCAGGAAAAGCAGATGGAAAAAGGGTCAGAGATGTCTACAGTGTGCTGAAACTCAAGGAACAGGGATACAGCAGTTTGAGGACTTCTGAAGTTTCTGGGGAAAAAACATTCTCCAGTTCAACTGAAACAAGCTAGTATATCCTCAGATAACACAATCTGAAAACTTTTAAGTCAAACAGGAAAATTAAAAGAACATTCAATATTTGAACTCTTGCAGTTATTAAGATACTTACTCTGACATCGTTTTTCACAAATCATATGTCCAAATAAATCCTGTCCCTATGTTTTGAGAGCCATTAAATAATTTCTGATATAAAAATGAAATAAAGCCCAAGTTGCAGCATAGTCAAAGTCTTACAATGCCTGAACATAACACTGAAGTCATACCTACAACTGCAAGTGCCTATGGTGGTGCCTCCCTTTGTGCTCACTGGAATTATTTGTTTCACTCCAAACACCTGACGTGAGACTTGGGAAGCCACCAGGAGCCCTCTCCTGCCAGCGCAGGCACAGCTTAGAGCCACATAATGACTGCTGTCCTTTCAATCACCTCTCTGTAATAACCAACCTCCAATGGTCAGAAGTAAAAATCTCTTCCTTCCTTTTTGTCTGTTTTTTCTGCAAGAAATATTGGAACATTAATTAAAAGGCAAACTATATCAATGACTTACCGTCTGTATGGTATAAACAGTTTCATAGCTTAAGGGGGGTTTGATGCCCTTCTCGCATTCACGCCATTCTGACTATACACGCTTCCGCACCAGAGGTGAAGGTACACACTGAATGACTAAAACATTACAAAATACAAGATGAATAAATGAATAGCTACAACTAGGGATTATTAAGTCAAATATTG
This sequence comes from Anarhynchus alexandrinus, assembly GCA_008711295.1. Taxonomy (NCBI): domain Eukaryota; kingdom Metazoa; phylum Chordata; class Aves; order Charadriiformes; family Charadriidae; genus Anarhynchus; species Anarhynchus alexandrinus. The sequence goes on along the minus strand of VUYV01000008.1, from coordinate 7,883,120 downwards.
GTTAGAAAGATTACAGCTATTTACGTACTCATGTTTCCCTCAAACACATTTTAAAATATACACAAAATTTGTATTTTAGCTGCTTAGGCATTATTTCTACCCCTCTGGTTTGCGTTCCTAGGCAGAAATTTAAATGCAACCACCACCAAATCTATTAGGCACCTATAACGCTGATTTGCAGAAAGGCTCTGCTCCAACCGATTTTCTTTTAACACCTTTTGCCCTGACAGTGCTATTTAGCTACAAGGGGAAGCACTTCTGTAAAAAAAGTCATGGGGTGGGGGAAGTACTGCAAGGAAGGAACTCTGAATATGCTTTGATTACATCAAAGCGTATGCTGCTCAGTTAGGGAAACAGATGTCTAAGCAGGCCATTCTCAACAAACAGCCCTAACAATGAAAGACTAGGTGGCAGGACTTGGCTTTTAAAAGCAATCTTATCACTTAAATCAACTATACAACACAAAAACACAGAGACCCAGCTTAGCAGTGTTAAAACACCTTGCAAAAAGCAAATTTGCTCCTTCGCAAAGTCTTATCCATCAGTTGTGCATTCAGAGTATTGCATATTAATTCCAGTATTCCTCTTCAAAACATACCTACTTCAGCAGGTACCGTTCAGTAGCTACGGTGCCAGGCTTGAACACCCTACCAGGAACAAGCTTCCATTTTAAAGATAACAACAGAGAAAGCTTTATTCCTGTGATGACACAAGTAATTTAAAGGTAAATTTAGGGCACTTCCCCCAAAAAAGTTACACAAAACCATTTACTCTTACATTTAACTGCATGATGTTAAAACTGGGAGGTGCACTTTGATAGTACAATTACTTTTTGGCATGAGAGCCCCTTTCTAGTGAAAGCCCCAAATTAAGTAGAACCTGTGTATTCCTTTTTGCTTTCAGGGTTCAAAAAGTAAATGGATCTTCAGAAGATGATTTCATCAAGTCTATTTATTAATGCATTTCAAGTTTCAAAAAACCTTACATATCTTTGCACAATACTTTATTTTTTGCATTTTTAGTAAAAATTTCCAAAGTGAACAAAAAAAGATACTGTATAAAACACAGTGGACATGAAATCGACAGTAGTATTCCGTTTCATTGTCTTGAACTTTCTTTCGGTTTTACCACATCTTGACTTGCAGTGGAGAGTTCAGTGCACATTTCTGTTTTCAGAAAACATTTAACTTAGACTCAAAATAAAATAAGGGCAGCATTTGTCTGCCAAAATCCTACCACAGGATAACATTACAGGCAAAAAATTTACATGTTCCAAAGTCTACCACACTCAAGAAGTTACTAAGAACTCTTGCTGAATAAAAGTCACCATTTTAGAAATGCAAACCCACTTCCAATCTTTGCACAGTCTTAAAACAAATGTATTTAAAATGACTTAAAAGCAACTACGTACACATCTACCTAGTTAAGATCATTTAGAATTATTTATATAGTCTATTGGACTTGGGGTTTCATGTACAAAATTTGTCTAAACCATGTACAAAAAGCTGTATTTTGAAAAAGTTACCACATACTGTACAAGTTTACAAGGAAGAGATCCCATTATATTCTGTAACATTTTTGGCCTTGCTGGCTTGCGTCACATTATGAGAATGATTGTGTAAACCTTATACTCTTAAAAAACAAAACAAAAACAGAAAACAAACAAAGGAAGCCTGTCCAACCCTTAGTAAATTTTCTCCTAAGCAAAGCCAGGAAAATTATAGCCATTTGCGTCTCTAATTAGCTTGGTGCTTTTGGAAAACAAGCAATAAATATATCACACGCTTCAACATTTTGTAATGCCCCCTTTCATCTCCTGCATAGCAGTAAGCACCTTAAGACATCTTTTGTTTCCTCTTTCAAAAATGCCAATTATTTACATTCGTAATAAAAACTTTGGAATGGGACATTGTGCTGTTGAACCTCACTACTGGTATAAAATGTGGGAAAATTGGTAGTTCTAACTACAATTTTAACTCTGCCACAGTAGCTGGGCAAATCGCTCTACTTTAGTGGTTATCAATCAACAGTATCATGCTGAAAAGTTATCCGAATAGCTGATAAATTAAAAAAGAAAATAAAAAACCTACAGCTTTTCTTTCTTTCCACATCCCTCAGAACACAAACTGAATTATCGTACTGTAAGAATATCCAAACAGCCCAAATAAACTGGTTGCAGATTTTAAAACAAGTTGAATAACAGGCAGAATTTTTTCTAATAAAGCATAGAAATATTTCATCTAACTATTCATTCTTTAACTGAATAATCAGACAAATTAAAAATATTTATGCTGAACTACAAGAAATTAGACACTTACAGAAAACATTTTTGAAACATTCTGGCATTTGCAAAGTTTGCGGAACACCTGTTATGTCTCTGAAAGACCATTCAATCTTGTATGCTATGTCTTAGCAGCTGTTTGATAAAGATGAAACGAGTGCTTGAAACAACTTTGATCATGATAAAAAAAAGTTTGATTTGATTCAAAATTGCTGTGTAAAGCATCACAGGATCCTTGACCATTACACACCATCATCCTCTGTTATCCTGAGTATGTCAATTAAACAGTAATTTCTTCATTAATAGCGGAAAAGTTTTATAATACAAAGAAACATCCATATTGCAATTCTCTTGTTTACAATTGCACACAAGTACGGGTGTACGTTAGAAATACATGTCTGCATATAACAATGTATATACATTGACAAGTAATGTCTCCAATGCTGAGGTGGTCTAGCTTCCTAGCCTTGTCTGGCAGTTGAAAAATATATATTTTTTTTTTTCAAATCTTGAGTAAAAGTTTTACTACAGCCATATTTGCCTGCAAGTGAAGAAAATGCAGCAATGAAGAGCACAGAAGGGGGAAAGAATCATGATACTCTAGGACTTTGTGCCACTAAATTAAAAATATGCAAGAAAACACTTTTCTTCTTTTTGAGCTGGAAGATTCGCTCATTAAAAATTAACCATTTCCACTTGTTTTGAGGGCATATCATGCCTTTTTGTTTTCTCTTCGATTTTTGAGAGTTAGACCGGGGACAATGACTTATTAGGTTTTCTTTGGAGTGAGTTTTCCCATTGTAGGCACTAGGAAGAACCAAGGCAAAAAGCTGCAGTCAACGTCTCATATGTCCCATCTGATAACTCTCTCGGGGCCTTTGCCGCTGTGGTGGCTGAGTGGTTTGTGGTGGTCTCCTCCTTTTTAAAGTGCCTGTTTCAAAGAAAGGTACACATTATTAAAATGAATTTTAAAAAAGAAATTATTTCCAGAAAAGTTTCTCTGGCCACACAAATTAAACGTAACTTTTTCTGAAAGGCTTCAGATTTAGACCTGCAAGGTTTTAAACGGATAATTAACTGCATCACGTATTTACAGAACACATTTTATTATCTCAACAGTAGTTCCTTAAACAGGCTGATTCTTACAATGGAATAGTAAATAAAAGGACCTCTGACTTAGAAAAAGCTTCAAAGCTTTCTTCTGATATGCATATTATGCTATAGAAATATAAGGCAAGGGTTACATTTTCATGAATTGTTTCACTGGCGTGAATTCCATTTGTGGCTTCACAGTGCCAGACTAAGAACTGTAGCTTGGACACCTGAAATTTCCCTTTAGAACAAAATAGTTGAGCATAAAACACTTCTCTCTAAATTTCATTACGTAGTGTACTCACCTGGGAGTGGTTTATGAGGAGGCAACTTTGGATTACTGCTCGGAGTATGAACACTGCATATCTTAATGAAACCTGCCATTAACATGATCAAGGCAATTCCCATCAGCAACACTGCCCACCAATAAGCCTAAAAACATTAAGAAAAAAAAAAGATTTTGGGGGGGCTGGCACATATGCACAAGAGACAGGGATCATTGAATATGGCTTTCTTTTGCCTTTTAAAAGTCATTTAAAAGCTGTTCTGAAACATCACATAAAAGACCCTAACATTTTAGAGAAAAACGTCCCTAAAGTTCTTACACAAAAAACCCCAAATACTTCAGAATCATTCTATTATCAGAAGAGTATTTCACAGAAGACACACTACAACAGAGCTATATAAGCCTAAATCAACAGCTTACACAAAATTGACTGTGCAGCTCTAGAACGGTGTTTCACTGTAGCTCTCCTCCCAGTCTATTATTAGGAAAGTGTCATCTAGTGCAATAAAAATAAATATATTGATCTCTAGCATTTCTTAACTTCCTTGAAAGAAATCAGAGCATTCAAATATGAAGAGTTAAAATGGGAAAACTCAGTAAATTAAAAACGTGAACGTTAACACCAAAACAGACAGTGGAGTGACTAGATGTATGAACACAAAATGTTTACTTGATATTTGTTTCCATTCCCTTCAATCCAACTTATTTGCTTCACGCAAGGTGCTTATAGAAAAACTTGTAAAACAAGGACTGACTATAGTTTGAAGAATGCTCAAGTACTGCATATATACAGCTACACTTACCAACTGTGAATATTGATTAACAAGAACATTTTATTAGACTGGTAAGATAAGAAAATACCTACCACAATCCATTCCGCAATATTTTCATATAGCTCCGGATTAAAAATTGCTTTCTTTAATCTAGCTAGAGGGCCATCAGCATCTACTAGCCGACACCTCATAAAGACATCACAGTAGCCTTTGAAATCATTACAAGGAGATCCAGGTTGCAAAGTAATAGTTTCACGACCAAAGTGTTTTTCCCACTGGTGAGAGCCTGTACTTGCACAAGTAGCTGGGTCCACTGAAAAATTAATACAAATCAGATTAATCAAACCATTATTGTATTAAAACACATGTGCACGAATACCTCCGTGCTCAATTGTTCAAAATGCTTCTGGAAAATTTCAAGTTTTTATTAATCTGTAAAAACAAAAATATATTGTTCATTTCCTACAAAATACAAGGCAGTCTAAGAATGAACAAAATCGCAGTATGCTCTCAAGTTAACAAAAACTAAAATTTAAACACCGTGAGAAGATTCCTCAGATACCTACTGCTATATTTATGCCTACAATTCAGACAAATCTTACTTTTTCTCATGCAGCAGACATGACACAATTCTCTATCATCCTTGCCATCTGAACTAGCACAGGTACACTCCTCCAAGTCATACTTCTCACAGATAGAGCCAGCACATTGCTGTTGGAGACAAAAGCACAAGAACACACAAATCAATTTCACTTTTAAGCACACTGGCATTAGGAAAGATATTAATTTTTAATGATGGAAAGCATAACCGTATGTCTAAAGATATTTATCAATAAAAATAATAGCTTAAATTTATTCTAAAGTTTATAAAACACAAAACTTACTGCAGTTATTTAATTGCAGTGTTTAGAATAATTTGATTTTTTTTTAAAGGTGATCTATCTTATTTTTTAACACTGTATCTTCTTTTAGGGCCTCAGAGTACCCCGCAAAACACTCACAGCACTGCAATTCACACTGAAACATGATTACTCCAAGCCATAGTTAGAAAAATAAATCAAAAGCATGTCTTCAAAAATATTTTATCTCAGAAAAATAATAAAAATTAATGGCAGGAAAGATTCTGTATTTAATTCCACTGTCGGAGGACCCTTCAAATTAAAATAATAATAAAAAAAAATCTATGTATTTATAATCTTGTTTCAAAATCAAAACCAGCACACTATATAAAGACAATTCTTCTATCTTTAAGATAGCTCTAAATTAGCTGAAAAATTATTACAAGCAGTATCATTTGATTAAAATCCCGGACTGTGGAAAACGGGGACTTTTAGCAACACAAGCAAAAAAAAGTCATCCTCTTAAAGAGCTGTAACTTGTTTCTGCTTCCAAGTAAACATAGATCAATTTATAAGAGACTTCTCATCAATATTTCATAGCAACTGCCATTGACTCTTGAACCCAGGAAACTAATGGCAGTTCAGAATAATTCTATACACTTGCACACCTGTGTTACATGCACATGGGCAGAGAAATGTATATTTTCATTAAACCAAATTCAACATGTATTGATAGCATATCTAATTTTCTAAGGCAACAGAGTTACTTGACCGAGACTGAAGAAAAAAGAAAAGATGAAACTAGGAAATGAAACACTTTCACATCCCTGATTTTTACAAAAAACTTTCAATGGAACTTTCTCAAATAGTAAAGCTAGCTTGATATTTGCTACCTGCTCCTTAATATTTGGTGTACCTTCACAGTTAAAGCCATTAAATCAAACATTTTTATCGAAAAAGAGATTAATCTTACACTCTTCTCCATTAAGTATTGAAACCGTATCACTTCATAATGCAACGCCTTGCGATAAACAACTGCAGTCGCATGCGACTGTACAAAACCGTACCCCATTTATGCAGACTTGTGTGTTCCTGTTGCAATCTGTGAAGTTTGGTTTGGGCTCAGATGCTGGGCAGAGCGCGCTAAAACCATTGCACATCCCTTCTCGCGCACAGTCAGAGTCATTCCGACACTTATCAGTCTTCAGTTTGAAAGTGCAGTGTGCAGTACAACACGGGCCTTGGCTGGGGCTAGAAACAAACAGAAAACATGGACGGAAAGAAAAAGCATGAACAATTCCAGAAGAACTCTTCATCCTGAAATCTACTCCGACACTCAACATATTTCTGATTTGTATTAAGTAAAATGTGAATTGAAAAGAATTTTTTCTGTCCCTTAAGGTAAAAAGAAGTTACTGTGCTGATTACAGATTTCTTAGTCACTGTAGTAACTAATTAAACTATTTGCATTATATTAGAAAAACGGTACAAGCACATTTTAAATTAAAATATATAGAAAATAAGAGCATTTCAAAGTTTGTATATATAAAACATTCAATTAGCAAGTTGGCAAAATTAATTCAGGAACAACTGATTAGTTTGATAGCATTGGTTTCAATGTAATAAATAAGTCAAGAATTATCTGTCACCAATTAACATCTGTAAAAATTTTTTTTTCTGCTTTCTGCAGCCATAGCACTTACATTGTTTAAAGAAACAAGAAGAGGGAGGGAGACGGGTCAGGTCTTATATCAGAAATCACAGTCAACACACAAACAAATGTTGGGGGGAAGAGAAAAATTTGTCAAAGAAGCCACAGAGCTTCCGCGGTTCCCCCATCACACCCAGGCTCTTTTTTGTCACAGACAAAGCACCTGAGCCCCTTATGCTAGGTCCGCCAGGACGTCCCACCAGTACGTCCCATGAAACAGCAGGAAACAATCATTTCTTTCTGAAGCTGTGTTTGAGTATATATGCCATTACAAGCAGCAGCAGAGTGAATGTTATAAAACATACTTAAGTCCTTGATTAAATCTAAGCCCCCCGAGTTCTCATCTCATATTATTCTGCATCTCCACACTATCCACAGCATGCTCCTTGGCATTCAGTGGACATCAGAAGACAGCACAGGCCTTCTGCAGGTCAGGATCTCTCTATTTTAAAACTATTGCATGCTAAGAAAAACACCACCCTTGCATCACACATGAAAAAGACTGAAAGACATGTAAAGCAGCTGGAGAGATACCATAGTTTTCCTAAAATGTATTTTAACATGTTATTTATGTGATCCATTCTTACACTTGGATTTGCTTTACGTATCTTTGGAAATCTCTTTGTACAGCAAAATTTTCAAACTTAACAGAACTGGAAAAAAGGGTATCCTGAAACAAAACCGATGCAGCAATTAATATTTCAGACTATTCCAGAAGGTCATAAAACTAGACTGCAGCCAGCTGAACACAAGAGAGCAAAGAAAGGAGGTGGTGGTGGCACCTAGTGTACTTGAAAACAGCTCCTCACCACAGGTGCAACATAAAACAAAATCTCAGAAATTAGTTACACAAGACTACCTAAGGCCTTTATTTTGGCAGAAACAATAAGAATTTGCAAGGGGGAAGACATGCAAAATTATTGCAACTATGAATTCACAGGAGATGGTCCTTCTACCATGGCCACACCGTCAAATACGTTTTAACAGCAGATGCTACTTTTACTTCCACTCACAGGATGACAAAGATAATTTTTACACACAAAACAAAACCTCCCTCCTTTTATGTGAAAAATATGCACTTAAGTTTTCAGATGAGGTAAAAATTTAAGATGTATCTCCAGTGGTGGAACTAAAAGATAGAAGTTGACTTACTTCACTGTAAGTCTTATGACCTTGAAAAGTTCCTCTTATAAATCACTGTTTACACAACACTGCCAAGACACAAGGTGACTTAAAAACATACTTCAATTTAATTTATAAAACAAGCATTTAAAGAAAAAAAAAATTATCAACTAACTATATCCTTCAGTCATCTTCCAACTAGTTAGGCAACGCTGTAGAAACGGCACTAGGATAGGAACCAATTTCATAATATCCTCCATTATCCTTTGGGCAACTAATACTTTCCTGTACCTGTTGTAAAACTAGCATCCTGGCCATGTTTTTCTGAATCACACAGATTTTGCAAGACTTCTGCACAACACATTTCTGATAAAGATAACAGAATTTCAACCCGTATTTGTCTGCACCGAGTATTATGATATGTTAGTACTGATACAATCCAGTGCCGTATCATGGTTTTTTTTGAAAGCTAGAGAGCAGTCATCTGAGGGAAAGGAAGTTACAATTAGCACCAAGAACTGCATAGAATAATTGTGCTTATGAACTTCTTACTCACTGTATAAGACATTTTAAATAAAATAAATACTTTAAGCATAATCCAGGTAAACAGATTCGGATTCTAAAATACCAATGACGGCTACCAATAAATCCCCAAAATTGAAGTGTACTGTAACAGACGTGCACAATACCTGCAGTATTTGCCTGGTCTTAACTTGCATTTTTTATCTTCTGGTTGGTTTGCATCATAACAGCATTCATCTTTACACTGGTCACTGTATCCACAATCACACTGTTCTCCTTGTTCAACCAGTCCATTACCACAGATGGGCTGACCAGACTCTGAAAAATGCCAGTATAGTTATGTACAAAGCAAAACAAAGAACATGCAAACAGGCTTATAAATGTTAACATTGACTTGCAACAGCACCCAGCCAATCGTGACTGAAAATGCCTGGTTGAAATGGACTTCAGACTAGGGCTCAAGTCAACTTGCATTATTTGCTTGCCACCCAGCTTAGTCATTCCTACAATTCATAGAATTTTAAGCCTCAAAGTAAAAGGTTTATGCTGATAACAGTGGGAGTTTCTGGCGTGGATAGCAGATCCACAGCAATAAGAGGAAGTTTTCTGCTAAGCCTTCAAGGGAGCAGCGTCCTTTCTTGCACTTCTCTGCCTTTAACAGAGTCTGAGGACCTTAAAGCAAAAGCTGATGGTACTGGGGTGAGCTACTATACTGCAAAACCCAAACCTACTTGCTGCACAATCTCACAAAATTTGTGAGAGCTCATCATCACAAGCTCCAGAAAGACAAATCCTGCAAAATCCTTTTTTTTCTTTTTTTAATGTTTAAACAGAATTTCCTGTATTTTAATTTGTGCTCCTTACATCTTGTCCTTTCACTGGGCATGACTGAGAACAGTCTAGCCCTGTTTTCTTTACTCCCTCCCACCAGGCATTTAGAGAGAGAGACAAGAACCCCCTCCTCCCCAGCCTTCTCTTCTCCAGCCTAAAGTCTCAGCTCTCGCAGCCTCTCCTCGTATCCTCACATGCTCTAATCCCTTAATAACCTTTGTGACCCTTTGCAGGATTCACTCCAGTATGCCCATGTCTTTCCTGTACTGGGGAGCCCAGAACTTGACACAGTACTCCAGATCTCAAGTTCAATTATTTACTTACAGAATCTTACCAGTAAACTAAATAATAATAACAATAATAATAACGTAAAACATACATTACTAAAATAAATTTCTGATTAAGCACAATAGTAATAGCTTAGCCATTCTGCTTTCAGGATGACTAAATACATACCAACAAAACAATTATTTCTCTTTTTCTCAAGAACTTGGCTGATATTTCGAATGCTACAGACAGAGAACTTGTTGTTGTTAAGTTTGTCCCCAGATGTAGCTCTTGCATACATGATATAATTGCCATTTTCTTTCTGTCCCAAGTTCTTGGACTCTCCTGGAGTGCACTCCATTCCAGAATCATGCTGCAAAACAAATATTTTAAAACTATTATCAAGACAGCTTCTCTAATTTTTTGGTATCTTTTTATATATGTGCAAAAGTAACCTGATTTGGTAATCTTAACACAGTGGGAAAAAAAGGTTCATAAAACCAAAACACCATCTTATACTCTATTGTTTCTTGTAATACAAAAAGTATACAGAAAACAAAGGTTTGTTAGGGTTCTTTTGTTGTTTGTTTTGTTTTTCCCCAGACAACAATAGCAAGTATCTGATTTGTTAAGTTTTAGCTTATTTGCATTCTCGGTAGCGTATACCCCATGTGCATGTCCTGGAATGAATACTGACTTGGAAAAGTTGCCATCTCCTAAAAAGAGTGGTTTTACGATCACAAAAGGGTAGTAAGTATTACGTGGAATAAAAGAAGGAGTTAACTGAAACAGCAGTCCATGCTTTTTGCGTGTTTTGAGGGAGGTGCAAAGAGATCTTCAAGACAGAGCAGAAGCCTGTTTCTGTCAGCCAGTGACTCAATCTACCCAATATCCAGCATGAGGAATGAAATGCATTACAGGTTGGAATATTAGTGATGAGCAGACTGACAACATACTAAGTTAAGTGTAAGAGGAACTCTAACGCTGTTGTGATGCATCCAACTTTCCAGAAACACAACCTACGTCTCCAAAAAAAGTGGGTAAATTTTAAAATTTTCAACATAGTTGTGAGAACTATATCATTTATTATAGTTTGGCAGAACCAAACACGTACTTTCACGTATTTCCCTGGATCAAATGCAACTTAGAGTAAAATTAAAAGAACAATCTTCCAGGCTGATCCACAAGATGTTTCCCTCAGTGGGACTGTTTTTTCAGTTTCATTGCTCATGTTTTCAGTTATACTTGGCAGGCTTGTTCCCACTCAGAGCAGTGGTAGTAGGGATTTTCTCAAGGCACATGAAGAAAGCATTCACATGTGAACATCTGTTTTGGAAGAACTCATCATTCCTATCATGTCTTGATTTCATTTTACTTCCATGAGTAGAAAGCCTACCCTTAAGTTTAAAAATAAAAATCCCAAACCAGAAAACTTTGTTCTCATCTCCAGCAAAACCAAAAGCCTCATGCTTTCAGCTTGCCACAAACAAATCATGTCCCTAAATGACTGGGAGACAATTTTGCTCTAAAATATTGTTCTTGGTATCTTAATCCCATCCACAATTTTCTTAGGTAAACTTGCAAGTATAAATAATTGAACCTAAAGAAGACCCAGTTCTATCTTCACTTGTTGAATAAAGTGTCATCTCAATCAATTTTGCATTGATTTTTCCTCCTCTCTAGGTTAAACTAAAACACATTTAAAAAATGTGTGTGACCCTAGTCTTCAATAAAAAAAAACGTAAGTTTTTAGGGAATAATAATATAGTCCCTTTATAAGAGACTGAACTAGTAGAAGTGAACAATTCACAAAATCCACTGTTGCACCAGTGCTGTCAAATAATTGTAAAAGCGGCTTAGTTCGGCAACTTGCTTTTTGTTTGTATACAATGTGCATGCACACATGCACATGCAGTCACGATCATATTTTCCTTGTTTATAAGAAGTAAAAACTCCCTTCACAAATCAGGCACTCCAAAATGGCTGAAAGTGATTTAACAGATCAATAGTAATACTCACAGGTGAACCAAAGTTGTGCCCAACCTCATGAGCAAAAGTAATGTGAGAAACCTTAGGAGGAACATGAGAGCCATAGTTCTGAACAGTGATGATTCCAGTGTTCAAAGACTTCTTCTTACCATCAGAGTACAATTTGCTCTTTTCACATATCCCACCAGAACTCCCTGCGTTTAAACAAAAGTACAAGAGTTAGCCATTTAGGAAAAGTACTCTTACTTTTCTAGTGACATTTAGAACAAGAAACAGCTTGCCTCCTCAGTGGATGTTTACCGACTAAGAGTTCCTCTGTGTAATTAATATTAACCCAACTTTGAAAGTAGATTAGAATTATCCACACTAATGCTCTCAGCACTGAATGGATACATCCCCACAAGAAGTTCACTGGTTTAGTACAGCTGTTAAGTAAGAGCTATTTTGGGCTTTCACTGCAGGGACAAGCCCTGATTCCACCCTACCTGGAATACAGGACTAGCAGGGTGCAGTACAGGTAGCCTCAATCTACAGCCCATCTGGATTTCACTAAGTGAAAAAAACCACAGTAAAATCACAGGATATCCTCTCTCATAGCAAGGGCATTTATACAAAGTGTCTAAGATTTGCTGACAAGGATATATAGCTAAAGTGACTCATTTTTCCACTCTACAAACTAAAGCTGAAAATGCTTTTGATGTCTGTGTTAATCAGACCCATATTATGAAGGTCAACAATCAAGTGCATCACGCTTACTGTTTGGAAAAGTCTCAACACTGTGACTGAATTTGTACTGAGGCATTACCAATGTTCTAAAATTTGGCTATTCTATTGCTAACATAAACGGTGTCTAAAAAACATTCTAAAGAAGTTTCCTTGCTTTCTGAAGCAAAGTTTCAGTTTAGTTTTGGAAGCAGTGTTTATGGAATGCACATTGCAGGTCATCCTGTGCTTGCTCAGTCCACACACTAGACTAGTCATCACAGACCCCTCCGCTCATTTACAGGGGCCACCTGTGTCTTATTTTTCCTATGGTTCTCCCACAGTCACTAAGGTTAGTCCACACAGTTCCCTCTAACATACTTACTACACTCGTGGTTCTGCTGATCTGTTACCCCTCTGAATACTACTACTTATTTGATCATTTTAATCTCCTAAAATCAAAGCCTGAGAGACTGTCAGTCCACGGCAGTTTTCCACACATCTCCAGTACTCTATAACCAACATGTGCCTTAGAGAAAAGTACAGCAGTAAACAAAGTGAGGTTATAATCTACAGCTACATCTCAGGAACAGTTTAATGTTTCTTCCACAATAACTTGAATTCTGTTAAAGCTCTTCATAACGTTCTCATAAAAGTATCCAGTCTCTTGCAAAGTCTCATAGAACCCTTTTGTTCTATGGTCTAATTCCTTATTGTATTGAAATCACTCGAGGGAAGAAACAAGGGAAGACTGTTCCTTCTGAATTTCTGATTTTGATTTCTGTGAAAGTTTCCACAATTTGAAATTTGTGCTGAGCTATAATTAAAGAATTTGTATTTACTCAAATGTAAAGATTAACAACTTCCAAATAAATTATTTTATAAAACTAATACATCCTATAAAACTAATACACCCAGGACAAACATCTCAAGATGCTGCACACACGAAGACCATTGTTTGATTTTTTACATCAAGTGACAGACTTCAGACCCAAAATACACACCTAGATTCAAACTAATGAGAAGCAGTTCAAGAAGAGTCACACAATAATTATCCTGGTATCTCCTGGAACAAGATCTCACTGATTATACTTTACTAAAAAAAAAAAAAATTAAAAATTTGCTTTCAGTACTACCTAGAAAACCTAAGAGTTCTGCAGTCTAGTTCTACTACAAAATTTAAACTGCAGAGCTGTAAGTTCTGTTTATATATAGCATAAAAACTTTCTTCTGTCACTTTACTGGTCACTCATACCTGCCATGAATAAAAAGCCATCCAAGTAATACCACCCTTGTCTAACAAAAGAAATACATTATTCTTTATTGTTCACGTCTTGCTCATCAGAAAGACAGCAAGACTAACTGAAGTGACAAATGATATGCTGTTTATATGAACATAAAATGAAACCATACCCAACCAAAATTGTGAAAAGTTGGTTATGAGATTTTTGTCTATTTGCTATCAATTTAAATGACATAGTTTCTACCTTTCTTCTTTGTACCTACCAACAATACTTGATCTCACAGCACTGTAGGCTTGCATATAATTACCTGAAGGGGCTCCAACCCAAGCCAGACCAAGGACTCCATCATCAAAATCACGGTCTGTAAACACATAGGCCAAGCAATAATCATCGTGATTCTGTTCTGAGTTCAGTTCCAGAAATTTTTCCACGCCAATGTTAGGAAATCTGAAGGGATTGGAAGAGTCCTTCTCATCTACAGTTGTGTTAATCTAAAAGTAAATGGAAACAAAGACATGATTCGCTTTCACTTGACTTGTAAATATCAGCTAAGAGGGTTACTGTTGTCAATACCTTGTTATGTTAAATAGTTAAAGATGTTGCTAAACATTTATAGGCCTTGACAAATTACCACCCCAATATTTGGAAAACCAAGTTCTACAATAAGTAAATAATTCCATTTGTGTAGTAAATCCCCACTCTCTCATTTCCCTCTTTTTCCTTTCCATCAGTACCATAAAGTTTATATTTATTTTCTTAAATCATTGCTTTTAGAAGGAACTTTCAACCCAGATAGCAATTATCTATTTTAGTATTAAAGTTCTTGGAAAGCAATACAGTCTCTTCGCCACACAGTCAACACTGCGGAAACATAAGAAGTTGTTTCCTATAAAAATTGACTACAGCTTAATGACAGACATAGCGGGCTTTTGACAATAAACACCGAAACCAAACCAAATAAATGGATTAGGGAACTATTTGCTGCAGGGACACTTGTATTACAAAATCACTAACAATAAATGGTTACAAGTGAACAGCAACTAGCCCTTTGAAAAATACAGCCTTCAAGCAGTATCAGCGAAGCTAAAAAGTATTTCCCATACAACTTACTCTTATTCGTTTCACCATGAAGCTGATGTTACGGATTCCTGAGAAATCTGTTGACTGGTAAATTGTGTCAATCGCTTTAACATGGCTGGATATCTGTCAAAAACAAAGTATCTACAGTTCAAAGATCTAGGTACTACGCTATAGCTAACTCTAAATAGCAACAACTGCAAGGCCTATACTTTTACATATTAGATACTGTGCCATATGAACTCTAACAGGCCTTTTTAATCAAATGCCAATGGCAAATAATGGAAACAAATTACTATATAATCTACTATCTGCATCACCATCATACCAGATAACAGCCAAGTATTTTGCTGTTTGCCTTTTTTCTTTTTTAACCATAATTCTAGCAACTATTCAGATACCTGTTTGTGATACTCATTGGATTCATTGCTACAATAATATAGCATGTAGTTAAAATGGTATTCAAAGCACTGTTTCTTTTTTTGACAAAAAATTTACTGGTTACAGCATTATTCTTTCATTTCTTGTAAAACACAAATATGAAAAAATTGATCAGTTAACATTCCTATGTGCTCTTGGAAAAGGTAACTCATTGAAAACCAATTTTGACGGTGACTTCAGAGCTCTGGAAAATATTGCTCAAATTGAATTGTGTATGCACAGTGTGATGAATAAACAGTAAAAGTTAGATTTGCAAGTGGCAGTTGTCCTGGAAGCTTCAAACTTCAAGAGAAGTATGTTAACATCCTAGTTATATTTTTAGCAAATTATCAGCAAAAAACCCCAAAACTTTTTCTGGCTAATAGTATATTGACAAATGAAAAGCATCTGCCTTCAGTTGCCACTGCTTTTTTAACCTTCTACTCCATCAGACAGAACAGGGACAGAGCTCAGTGTCATTAGCTCACAGTACTTTCAACCAAGATTTCGACTGGAAGGCTCTGCAAGTGCTAACACAGAGGCTCGGCAGGCTGGTAAACAGAAGAGAACTCTTCAGGAAGGATTACTTTTCTGAGTAACAACTTAAAAGTCAGACTGCAAGTCTTGTTCAGAGGTACTAAACCAGCCACAGCTGCCATTATTAACTAAAGGAACCACAAGTGCCCAGGACTTTTGTCACCAATACGTAGCATCTTTTTAGGGAAATAAAAAAAGCTGTTTCTATAATGTCAAGATCACTGAAACAGATGAAGCAAGACATTCCCTCTGCAGAGGGATCTGGACAGGCTGGACAGATGGGCTGAGGCCAATGGTATGAGGTTCAACAAGGCCAAGTGTCGGGTCCTGCACTTGGGTCACAACAACCCCATGCAGCGCTACAGACTGGGGGCAGAGTGGCTCGAAAGCTGCC